>CAJVGC010000591.1:22101965-22120227 GCA_910822075.1 Senecio squalidus | reverse complement strand
AGTCTTTAAATTATCCTCCTATTCAATTTCAATAGATGCATTGCGATACGTGCAGGAGATTGTTTTTTAATATTTGGGCTTCTCGGTTTGGGTCTTTTCGTGGGTCTTCTTAAATTTTATTTGGGGCTTTGTTAATGTTGTTTTAATGTTTTTTTCAATAGCCCGTATGACTCTTACTGCGGTTTGAATTTTCATCTTCACCACCGTAGCCTCTGTGAGACTCATCTTCGATTCTTAGATAAATAAAGCAACTAAGGTAATAATTTTAATTTCTAATTTACTAAACAAAGTTTGATTGTTTGTTGAACAGATATGAAACCCTTTCGCAGAAAACCTAGACTTTGGTTGGTTTTATCACTTTCTGTTTCGGCGTATTAGGGTTTAACTGTAGCAATAAGTTGTTTTCACAAGGGTTTGCTTTATCTTATTATTGTTATTATAATTAATCCAAGCCAACCACAAGGATTATCTCTTTAATTCACTATCTTTATTATTGACTTATCGTTACAGTGTAGCTTTTGAAATGATATATGACATTAATTAGTTTTAGAAATAATAGACAAAACTGTTATTTATTTATATCTAATCTTTACGTTTTTATGTTGAAGGATTGACAGTGGGAAAGGACGCAAAGGGCGGAAAGAATAAAGGAAAACGGGCAGGTGGCAGTGAGGATGGTGCTGCTGCAAAAGGGAAAGGGAAAAGTGGAAAGGCTGCTGATGGCCTTGGCACCTGCACATATGTAAAAGGTCTCTCTTACATTTAACTGCTTAGCTTAAAAATATGTCTAATGTTGGTCTTCTAGATCTGACGGGTAATTTTGTTCTGAATTGATTCAGCAAGACACATCCTATGTGAGAAGCAACGTAAGATCAATGAAGCATACAAGAAGCTACAAGAAATAAGCTCATAAACCGAATCTGAGTATTTTAGATTTTTTATATTTTTGACTAATTATTGGATTTGATTATGTAACTTGCTGCAGAAATTGCTAACAAGAAACAATGTTTACCAAAGGTACTGTTTTAATCTCACTTTCCCGGTTATTTTGAATATTTATTTATTAATTTGGTAACGGTTTTGACGTTTGATTTGAATTTCTTTTCTAGGAGATTAAGAGGTCGAATGAGGGATTAGTTGTATGGGAAGATGAAGTTGAAGAACAGGATGAACCCGTGCCAATGTTTTTGGAAACATTGGTGGTGGAGATCTTGAAATGGGTTAAGAACGTGACGCGAATTCTGCGGAGTTAGGGTTAGATGATTTTTTCAAAAAGGTAACGTCTCTACTTTTTGTTTTTCCGTTATAAATATCTAGCTATCGTCAGTTTCTCAAAGAGCTTATTTGATTTTCGTTTGTTCCATTAGGTTCAAGTTATTGAGAAACAATATGAGAAGCTGAGTAAACTACTCAAAAAGCTACAGGTCTCCCATGACTTCCAATATTGTTTTAATTTCACCCGATTTTAAATATTGTCGTTTAAGTTCATTTAGTAAGATTTCTCTTTTTGATGTTCCGATAAAATGATTGGTATTTTTTAAGGAAAAGGCGGAAGCTTTTTAGGTTTTTAGTTGAAAAAGTTTTGAGCTTTATGTGTTTTAGTTAGAAAAGGTTTGGTTTTTGGATGTATAACAGTAGAATAGAAATGTAATCGATTCTCGGTTTCTACACAGGATGCCCATGAGGAGTCGAAGGCTGTAACCAAGGCTGCTGCTATGTAATGTAACCTTAATTCGTTCACATAAATGCACTCAAGGACTTTGACAATCAACATTTTGTATTACTTTCTGACAGGTCACATTTCTTCTTATATTCCCTCATGTTTATTGGTCTTTGACTTTTGGTATTAATTTTGTTTTTTTTAACATTTCAGCTGTGTACCATTGCGTGATTCTGACTATGTCTACAACTATCTCATGTACACAAATATCAGCTTCATTGACAGGTAGGTATTTAACTCTTTTACCGAATAAGGTTCTTTTTCAACTTCACATACAACAATTTTATAATCCATCTTGGTAAATCAACAAAAGCAATAATTCTGATAGTAAAGTTGCAATTTTTGTTTACGTATTACAAAAAAACGCAATCTTGCTTGATATACAAGTTGAGAAGAAATTTCTCAGGAAGGGTGCTGAGGTATTGTTATAAACCCTAAGATTTGTTTTAGATCCGTAATTTAGAAACAACTTAGCTAAAAACTTTTAAACTTTATCTTATTTTTTTGTGTCACATTTCTCCGTTGCTTAAAGCCGGCCGATAGGCGAAAGAGGATGAAGCGCCATCCATCAGGAACATCGTCAAGTGGTTGAGAGGCGTGTTTATACAGGTTTCTAAACTTTAGCTAAACATCAAAACAATAACTCAGAACTCGATATTTTAGGTCTTTTACTATCTCATTTTTTTATAATCATAACGTTTGTTTATGACTATTTTCAGTGACGGGAAACAGGGCCGATGAAGAGGTGTGGTATTTTTTATATCCTCAACATATCTGAAATTATAGTATAGGCAAACACGTGTTTTAATTATATCTATATTTTGACAGACAATCGATCGATTAATAGAAACAGGTGATAGCGAACAAATTTTTCAGAAAGCAATTCAAGAACAAGGAAGAGGACAGGTTAGTTTCTTGAAAAACTTCTTCCATTATCGTCGTTTTAACTAATACGTAAATAGACAGAGTTAAAAAAAAGCTCATTTCAGTTCATTCGTGTAATGAATAATTTTTATTATTCGGTGTCGGTCTACGTCCTAGACACCCTAGCGGAGATCCAAGAACGTCACGATGCAGTAACAGAGGTAGAAAGGAAGCTTCTTGAGTTACAACATGTACGTATATAAAATATTAAAAAAAAACCACCTTTCCCAAATACACAACCGCCGTTCTCTACCCTAAATCGACCGACGACAACATTTACCAGCTGACCTTCAAAATTCTCTTACTCGAAGGCGGTAAATCAGTGCATCTGGTTTTGGTGCAGTCAACCCTACGAACCCATTTCAAAAGAGGCCGAATAAATCAGGGTAAACAAACAAACGAACCAGATGCATCTGATTTACCGCCGTCTGCTAAGTGAAAGAAAGTCGATTAATGTCAAGTCTTCCACGGTACTCAGCCACAAAATCAAATCCATTGAATATGAGATAAGTTGCCTTCCCGATAATGTTTTCCCGTTATACCTATTTTGTTTTCGAATCTACAATCAGCGATAATTGTTTTAATATACCGTCCACTTTTCAGGTTATAGAAAATCAAAGATCAAAACAATGACAGAGCCACGGCAGACAGGTAAATACCCTACCTCTACGTTTACCCTTAAAAAACAACCCTTGCTGTAAGACTAAAACCTTCGCATTTGTTAATCAATACATTTAACCATTCTTATTTATTATACTCTAATAAGTTATTATTCGAAAAGGTCAATCGGAGCGCTTCGTAGAAATTCCTAAAAATTAACACAACTATCTAAAAACAGAACACGAAAACGAAAAAAATAAAAAAAACCGAAGTTAAACGACTGAAAAAGATGAATTGTAAAGTAAAACTGAAAATAAGGACTTCTGAAAAGAGGTTTTTGGATTTGAATGTTAGGGTTCCGAGTTTCGAACATTTAGGTAACGAGTTGATGAATCGATAACAAAAAAACCCGTCTTCCGCGAAGACGATTTTTTTTGTTGTCGGCTCATCAACTCCTTACCCAAATTTTCCAAACTCAAAACCCTAACATTCAAATCCAAAAACCTTTTTTCAGAAACCCTAATTTTCAGTTCTACCTCACAGTTTATCTTTTTCAGTTCTTCAATTTTGGTTTGTTTTATCTTCTTCGTTTTAATGTTTTGTTTTTAGACAATTGCGTCCATTTTTACGAGTTTCTTCACGTTAGAAAAAGCTGAGCATCTGGCTGGAGTTAGAGAAAAAAGTGAAGACCACGGACGCCGTAGGGTGAACCCTACGGCTTCGAAAGCTGCTGCCACTCCTTCCAACCGACCTAGGGGATTAAGAAAGTTCCTCCTTGGTTCAAATGACTGTAATCGAACTCGTGCGAAGCACGAGAGATCTTCTAGTTACAATTAATAGTCAAAGTGTTGTAAGACCAACGAAATCATAGGTGACTCAATCAACCTCCAGATGGATATCTCAGACTGCAATAAAACATATGCAAATGTAGAAGAGTATCTACAATGTAGACTCACTTAAATGACTTTGCACTCATATGTAATCATTTCCAATTCTAGTTGAATATTTGCACCTTCAGATGAATATATATATATAGTCGTCTACTCCAATTTGTACTTATATGTAGATAGACATCTCGTTTTTGTTTCTGGACCCGATACACCCACTATGGGTGGACCCCCGCAAGGAGAGGCAACCCAGTTGCCCTCGTCTAGGAAACTAGATCGTTATTGATTTAGGGGCTTATGAAATGGTCTTATGAGTTTATATAATTTTTGATGAGTTTATAAGTTCATATTCCGATATCAGGTTTAATTTATGATTTTAAATAACCCATAAACTCGACTTAATAAGATCATAATAAAAAAAATGGACTTGAGGGTTTGTTTGGACTTATTGATATTTCGGGTTATATTTCATAAGCCCAGATTTTTTGTGTTATGTAACCATTTATGGACTTATTACCGTTTATTATGTCATAATAAACGGTAGTAAGCCCATAAACGGTTACATAAGCCAAAATATTTGAGCTTATTAAAACATAAGTCAAAATATCAATAAGCCATAAGCCCAAAAATAATATAATCTCATAAACCCATTAAATAAACCGAAACAAACATGCACATATACTCTTATTCTCCTAACATATATCACAGACCATAAATATATATCCCCAATTATATCAAATTAACAACATATATATTGAAGGAGTGTTAGACTGTTAGTTAATATATATTATATTCGAGTTTGTATTTGTATCTTTCAAAATATAATATTTGCACAGTTTATATCTGGATCTCTAATCTACTTTTTTGTATATATCTCCATCACTATTTCCAGACTACTTCATTTAAAATTATAACTAAATGGTTATAAGGTTATGTAAAAGCTTGTCCAAACCGGTAAAATCGAACCGCAAGCGGTTATTTTCGATCCAATCTTAGTCCAGGGTATTAAAAAGAACCGGTTGTTCAGTTTGGTCAACGGTTTTGGTTTTGGTTTAGTTTGGTCTCGAACCGAATATGTTTTTCTATATTTATTTTTTAATTTTAGGAGGACAATACTTACGTACCTAGCTAAGTCAAAAGTTTAAGCTCTGTTCACGGTGTAGTTTCCGGTTTGGACTAAAAAACTCGAAAAATCTAGGCAGTATAGGCATAAAAGTTCTCATCTTAAAAATATATGGAGAAACTACTTTCATACTGGTCTTCTTCCGTTAAATCTTTACCGGAAAGTTATGTTTTCCCAATCGATTCGAGACCTGGAGATACAAACGTGCCCATTTGCAACACTCTGCCTGTGATCGACCTTGAAACGACACTTGCTTGTTATTGACAAGGAGCAGTTCGACGTTTTCTAAAAGCTTGTCAAGACTTTGGATTCTTTCAGGTTCTTGTATATTATTATCGCACATTGTTGTATATGTGACCTTTTTTCTATATAAAATTTAGTTTCAATTGTTAGCGCGGTGGAACCAATAAGTTTAATCATGACCGGTTGAAACTTAACGTTTGTTGTTGGACATATGTTGGGGTAGGGTATTTATTACCCACAAAGGACAAAACCCTTCGTCCAGTGCACCGAAGCCCATAGTACTTAAGGAGCAACGGGGCTGCTTATTACCCGCAAGTAACGAAGCCCTTCGTCCAGTGCACCGGAGGTCCTAGTACTTAAGGAGCAACGGCCTGGACATCTCACGCAACGGCATTGATAGGACAGAAGTGTTGTCATTTATGTCAGAGAGTGGAAACGTCAAAAGAAGTATGGCATTAATGAGAGACAAGACAGAGTTGGTGGCAGCATTTAATGAAGGAGCGCGTGAGGGACAAAGCGCCGTCACGCGGCTTGCAATAAATGCCTGGGACAGTGTGACAGTGTACTTAAGGGTATGGAGTGGAGTGGTTCACATCACTGCAGTATGGAACTACCTGACAAATAAGAATGGTCCGGTCCTTCGGTCTATTATCTTCCGGACAAGGACCGGATATTTACTATATATAAGAAGAATTCTCTTTGTAATAGGGGGACACTTGGAATGTTATTCATATCACCATTTATATCATCTTAAGCATTGAATTTCCAATCATACAAGCATTAATTATTGCAATAAATATATCCAATTCATTGTTTGTGTGTATGGTTATTACCCCCTTCGTCAGCCATCAGACGAAGGGCCTAAGCTTCGGAAATTTACTTTAACATTGGTGCCATCCGTGGGACCCTGTTGTCAATCAGCGATAGATCAAGGGAAGACATGGAGAAAGTACTCGTAAATCAAGAAGAAGGGGTAGTCCAATCCATTACCCAAGAGTCTGCTGAAGACACGGGGCCACCCCCGACATTCACCCCAGGAATGAACGAGCAAGCAAGTCCGATTACACCGGAATTTGTAAGCAAGAATTTCAATAGCCTGAGAGCTATGATGAACAAACACGCTCAGCAGGAGCGTAGGAGAGGAAACCCTCTCGAGCTTTCATATGGAGATGCAGAAGAAATAGAGCAGGAGGAAAGCTCCACTCGGAATGATCATTCAAACCAAAGCAGGACGTTGCGATCCAGAAGAACGGCTGATAGAGAACCGACGATGGCGCCAAACAATAGGCCAGCAGGGACGTTCGTCAACCTCCTTAACGCCCAACTTCCGGATGGAGGTAGTAGACCTGAGGCAGGAATGTTTAACTTCGGTATGTCGCGCCCTCAGACACCATTTCTTCAATATCAGCCCGTTCAACCCCCTCAGTTTGGACAACCGTTGTATGGGTCTCAGCAAAACATGGGAATCCCCCCTTACTTATGGCAAACACCTCCTGTCATTCGGCAACTTGCCCCTGAAGCGGATGATCTGTCTAAACCATACCATAGGTCGAGGGATACCAAATTTACAAAACGCATAGCCAACTTTAAGTTTCCTCCAAGAATAAAGATGCCCACAAACGTCAAAATGTATGACGGTTCACAAGATCCGGATGACCATCTGAGTATCTTCTCCGGGGCCGCTGAAGTAGAACAATGGTCTATGCCTGTGTGGTGTCATATGTTCGTCCAAACTCTCTTGGGATCGGCGCGACTCTGGTATGATAGTTTACCCACAGAGAGCGTGGATGGCTTTGCAACATAAATTTAAAAATAACTTCATGCAACAACGAAGGAGGCAGTCAAATCAGGAGAACTTGCGCACCTAATCAAAGATATCAAGAAGGGAGCACCTCAAGGCAACAGAAATAACCGGAGGGGGAAGGATGACCGGTCTCCCGGAACCAAGACACAGACCGTCAACATGATAAACAAGGATCCGTTGCCTCTAAAAAGAAAGGAACCTGACCCCGCCTGGATGAATCAAGAGATAGCGTTCCCCGCCCGGAGTGAATGCTGCCCTACCTTGGATCCCATCATAGTGGAAGGAAGAATGGGTTACGCCATCGTTCCCAGGGTATACATAGATACGGGAAGTTCCACAGAGGTTATCTATGAACATTTTTTCCGGCAACTTAGAAAGTCGGTCCAAGCGCGGATAAGAAGGCCAGAGTCGGCACTCCAAGGGTTCAACAATGAAATGATGTGGCCCCTGGGAGAGATAACCCTCCCTTTAACATTAGGAGAATATCCAAATGGATGAATTTTGCAGTAATTCAAGCACCGGCTCCTTTCGACATAATTTTAGGGAGACCAGGATTGTACCAATTGGGAGCGGTGCCTTCCACTTTTCACGGATTAATGAAGTTCCCCACCCCCCATGGTATTGCAACGGTTCGTACCAAGAGACGAAGAGAAAAATGGTGTGCTTCTGCGGAAAGATCGGATAACATACCAGAAATAAGCCCCGATCCGGAGGAAAAGCTTGTCATCAACCCTAAATTCCCGAAACAAACTATCGCCATAGGGTCACATTTATCTAGATCTTGTAAGGAGAAGTTGTTTACATTGCTCAGTAGTAACATGGATGTATTCGCATGGACACCATCGGACATGACAGGAGTACCCAGGAGCATAGCTGAACATCGGCTCAAAACCTACCCCAGTGTAGAACCAATTAGACAAAAGAAAAGGGGAATGGCACCGGAGCGTAGCCAGATCATCAAGGAGGAGGTAAGCAAGCTATTGGATGCAGGGATCCTTCGAGAGGCAAGATACCAAACTTGGGTGGCAAACCCGGTTTTGGTTGAAAAAAGTGACCATTCTTGGAGAATGTGTGTAGATTTCAAGAACATAAACAAGGCCTGTCCGAAAGATAACTATCCGCTGCCTGAAATCGATTGGAAGATCGACTCTTTGATGGGCTACAAGTATAAATGTTTCCTGGACGCTTACAAGGGTTACCATCAAATCCAAATGGCACCGGAGGATGAGGACAAGACAGTGTTCTACACAGATTTTGGCATATTTTGTTACAAAAAAATCCCCTTCGGACTGAAGAATGCTGGGGCTACCTACCAAAGGATGATTGATAAAACCTTTGAAGCACAAATCGGTCGGAATCTGGAGGCTTATGTGGATGATCTTGTTATTAAAAGTCACAAGGAGGAAGATATGATCTATGACATTGATGAAACCTTCCGGAAATTGAGAAGTATAAACATGAAATTAAACCCAAAAAAATGTACCTTCGGTGTGGTAGAAGGGAAGTTTCTGGGTCACGTAATAACCGAAAGAGGTATCAAGGCGTGCCCTGATAAGATCAAAGCAATTACCGAGATGAAATCCCCTGGGACGTTGGGCGAAGTCCAGAGTCTTAATGGGAGGTTAGCAGGCTTGAGCCGATACCTCTCGCGATCCGCTGAACGCTCATTACCTTTTTTCAAAGCGTTGAAGAAGAGTATCAATGCAACTGACTTTGTGTGGACGGCTGAAGCCGAGGATGCTTTCCAGGAATTGAAACGATACTTAACTCAGTTACCGGCCCTAGTGGCCCCGACTGAAGGAAAAGAATTGTTCGTGTACCTAGCGGCCTCCCTTAACACCGTAAGCGCGGTATTGATATCGGAAGAAAATGGAAAACAAACCCCCGTCTATTTCGTGAGCAAGGCACTACGAGCAGCTGAATTGAATTATCCGCCCATGGAAAAACTAGCGTTAGCTCTCATTCACACGGCTAGACGGTTACCCCGGTACTTTCAAGCTTACCCTATTGTAGTCATGACAGAACTACCGATAAAGGATATATTGGCAACTCCCGAAAGATCAGGAAGATTGGCAAAGTGGGCCATAGAATTGGGGGCCTACTCAATAGAGTATAGACCCAGACAGGCCATGAAGGGCCAAGTCCTGGCGGATTTTATAGCTGAAGTGCCAATGCCCCCTCCCCCACCGATAAACAGTCAAGGGGAGCAAAAGACAACGTTGCCCTTCCCACCATCAGAGGATAAGGTATGGTTCCTATATACCGACGGAGCCTCTAGCAGTTCTGGATCCGGAGCAGGCATGGTCCTTATCAGCCCTACGGGAGAAGAATTCACATACGCAGTAAAACTGTCATTTGAAAGCACGAATAATGAGGCGGAATACGAAGCTTTACTGGCAGGCTTACGAATAGCAATAAAGATGAAGATACAAGACCTGGAGGTTAGGGTAGACTCAGCCCTGGTAGCTAATCAAGTGAGGGGAGACTTCGAAGCCAAGGACGAAAACATGGCAAAATATAAAGGGCTGGTGATCACCCTCATAGAAAGCTTCAGGTATTTTAACCTCCGACAAATTCCAAGGGAAGAAAATGCCAAGGCCGATGCGGCCAGCAAAGTTGCATCACTAGCGCGCCCGGAGGGCCAAAAGAAAATCCTGGTAGAAACTTTGAGTCACAGAAGTACGGAGGTAGAAATGATAGGTGCAGTAATAGAAGACACCGACCCTAACTGGATGACTCCCATTGTCCGTTATCTCAGAACGGGGGAGGAACCTACTGACAAGAAAGAGGCGAGGAAGCTAAGAATGAAGCTCCCCATGTATGTACTCACGGAAGGAACGCTTTACAAAAAAGCCTTCCTCATGCCATTGTTAAGATGCGTAGGCCCAAAGGAGGCTAATTATGTGACCAGAGAAGTCCATGAAGGAGCTTGCGGCATGCACTCAGGACCCCGAGCCGTAGTGGCAAAAATAATCAATTTGGGATACTACTGGCCTTCCATGCATCGGGACGCCACCGAAGAGATCCAAAAATGCCAAAGCTGTCAGAGGTATGCTCCGGTACCAAAGCAACCCAAAAATGATATGATTTCGGTCACATCGGCTTGGCCGTTTCACCAGTGGGGCATAGATATTGTCGGACCTTTCCCAGTCTCCAATGGAGGAGTCAAGTTTTTGTTGGTAGCTATAGATTACTTCACCAAATGGGTAGAAGCGAAACCACTAGCCTCCATTTCAGGTTCACAGGTAAAGAAATTTGTTTGGGAAAATATAGTATGTCGCTTCGGTTTGCAAGGAATCATCATCTCAGATAATGGGAAGCAATTCGCTGATAATCCATTTAAAGCGTGGTGCCAAGAAATGAGAATCCAACAGAACTTTACCTCAGTAGCTCACCCACAGGCGAATGGCCAGGTAGAACGGACAAATAGAAGCTTGGTTGAGGGAATAAAAACAAGATTGGACAAAGAGGGAGGTAAATGGTTAGACCAAGTGTCACACGTGCTATGGGCACACCGGACCATGGTAAAAACCAGCAACAGCGAGACTCCCTTCAGTTTGGCGTATGGAACCGAAGCTATCATCCCCGCAGAGATAGGAATGCCAACGGCGAGAACAAGTTCAAGACCGATCGAAGGAAACGATAGGGAACTCCGCCTCAATCTTGACATAGCTGAAGAGAGAAGAGAAATTGCCGCTATACGAGAAGAGAAGTATAAAAGGCAGATAGAAGGGTATTACAACAAGAGAGTGAATCCGAAGGTCTTCAAGAAGGGAGAATTGGTTTTAAGGAAGAATGAGGCGAGCAGGCAAAAGGATGGAGGGAAGCTAGGCCCAACTTGGGAGGGCCCTTATAAGGTCAGAGAGGCCCTAGGGAACGGATCTTATGAATTGGAAGAAATGGGAGGTAGACCCATTCCGCGCACATGGCACGGAGGTCTACTACGAAAATGTTACGTCTAGTAATGATAAAAGAGATTCTTCTGTATGATGTAACGGATGTAATCTTTATTATTATATGAAAAACACATATGTCTATCCCTCGAATAGGGATAGAAATTTTCACATCCACTAGTCTGAACGTATATCCTCGTGTAGATAAATAAAAAAAAGAAAAAAAAAAGAGAGTCAATGCACTCTTCTGGGAGGGACGCTTCCCAGCTCAACAATTACGGATATATATTTGTATACACATATGTATATAACAAATAAAAAGAAAGAAAAAGAGGCAATAAACAGAAATATCGGAAAAACGCGTACCTTGACGCTATCACATTAAAAATACATCACACAAAATTACAGAAGCAAATATCTAGAGTTCATACAGACTTTAAAGAGAAATTTCGAAACAAATCATAAAATGAGATCATTCAACAGTTGGAGCAGAAGGCTCTATCTTCACCAATTCCTCAACTGAGAGCTCCGGTCTTTGGCTGAGGGTTTCCAAATATGGGAAGGAAAGGTGTCGCAAACGTTCAAGAGCTTCGTCCAATTTAGCTTCCGAATCTGGGTCAAAGTTAGGGAGATTCCGTTGCGCCTGACGAAAGCCATTGCGCACTCCAAGAGTATACCCAGTACCGGTAAACAGAGTGGCAATTTCTCCGTAAGGAGCATTGAATTCATGGCTCTGATGAAGTTTTTCCACAAAAAACTTGATACCATCCCTGACCAGCCATGTCGCTTTCTCCCTCAGTGTGGCGTTTTCGGCCAAGAGCCTTTGATTTTCAAATTCAAGTGTTGGCGATTTGTCCGATGCTCCACCTGTCTCGACCTTCTCACATACAGGAACAACCTTGTCGGTTGTCAACCCCTCCATCGCTCCACCTGCCACAGCCTCCTCACGAGATAACTTCTCATTATCAATCTCCAAGAGCTTCACCCTTTCAACCAAGCTTTCCCAATCAGCAACGGACACCAATTTCATCCCTGGCTCCACAGCCGCGGTGGATTGAACTTTCACAAGTTCACTATTCGTATCTTGTAGGTCACGAATGAAATCTTCCAAGTCCCTGATCCTGTATCGAGACTTAAGATGTTTCTTCAACCCAAGAATAACCCTTCGGGACTGCGCCCTGATGCGTCTCCGAAGCTTCACATTCTCTTTCGCCAACCCTTTAACTTTGGCCTTTACGGCCATCAGACGCCCTTTCTTCTTAATAAGAGACTTCTCAAACTTCACAACACTACCCTGGGAGGCCATAAAACGGCCACGAACTTCGGTCCCAGCTACTGCCAACTGGGCCAGTAACACGTTAAAATTGTCGGCCAAAGTTTCGTCAGGAAGGCTCCTCCAACGCAAAGCCTCCACAGGAGTAGCAAAATGATTTAGCATATCCTGACACACATTGGGATCACTCATCCCACTATCACAGCTAACCCTCCAACCTGGCATATACAGAGACGAAGAAGGACCTTCCCTATCATTCGGCGGATGAGGTGTAAAAGAACCTCCGGCTTCAGCAGCAAAGGATTTCGCTGGTGTACTTTCCCCTTCATTAACATTCTTACCTCGGTCGCCAGAAGGGATAGGTCCCCCAATGTCTGATTCACCGGAGGAGGAGAGAGATAGAGGATGGGAACTAGTGGCCCGCATGGCAGGAGGGACATTCATCTTAAGGCCGGCACTGCGGAAAGAGGGATCTGCCACATACAAAGGGTACATTAAGATCTACATAAGAAAGGAATACAAAAGAGGGTACAAGGTATAAGCATACCACTAGCAAGGGAAAGTCTTCTCCGTTTAACTCTGGTACCGGGACCTTCAGACAGTTGCCTTTGCAGGGGCGATGAAAGAGCAGACGTAGTGGGAGGATCAACCACCAGAGCTGCTACACCGGGAATCAAAGATCGCACCTCAACGGAGGGAAAGACAAAATCCCCAATCCCTTGGTCCAAGATACCGTTGATGTTCTCCTCCAAAGAAACCAAGGGAAATGAAACTCCAGCCAGGGTATCAAGCTTCAAATAATCCAGCAAAGATATGGCTAAAAAAAAAAAAAAAAAAATACTTACGAAGACCATCCCGTTGGATGGATGGATTCAGATTTAAGGGAGCCCAATGACGGCTCACACCACCTAATACCAGCACAGCCTCGTTATGGGTCCGGGCTGGAATCTTGTTCCTGGAAATCAGTCGACAACGCTCTGCTTCTTCCTCGGTGAGAATAGGAGGGGGATCAAGTATAGCACCTGGCAGAATAGGTCTCCAATGCACCGGTATGGGCGCCACGGAAGCGTCTAGCCAAACGAACTTATCCTTCCACTGCTTCACGCTAATGGGCACTGAGCGAAAACACTCCCATCCTTCGTTATCTGTCTTCGGCCGACGCTCAAGGGTGAACCAGTCCCCTGAGCGGATCAACCTGAAAAAACTTCTCCATAGGTTCAGCGTAGCAGGGAAGCCTAAAGCATGGCACAGTAGCTCAAAATTGGTTATCCTTAAGGCTCCCATGGGATTCATCTGGATTGGGCACATCTGATAATACTCAATAACGGAGAGGAAAAAACGAGTGAAGGGGATTCGAACATTGGCGGCATAAAAAAAGCGAGTATACATCGCTAAGGAACCTTCAGGACAGCTGGTAACGTTAGAATTAGCCGCGGGATTGCGAACCCGCCACTCCATCTTCAACCCAAAATCGGTGATAAAGTCAGAAAAAGGAACATGTGTAAGAGTACAGCGAGAAGTTAGCATATCGTTCTTACCCATATCGACAAGATTAAAGAAAGAAAAACAGCGAACAATGGTAAGGCGTTTAGCGAGGAAATGGAGAAATGGAAAGGATTAATGAAATCAGAATACCTAACAAGCTATTTATAGCGAAATTAGAGAAGTTAAAGAGGCCATCAAATCAGGGGCATTTAAAACCAAGAGACAATATTTTTCCCTCCAAAATTAAATAGCAGAATCTGACAAGGTCTAGTCTAGTGAAGATTCGAGTAGAAGTGGGCCCCCACTTCTTTACTCACTTCTCTAGGCTAGGGGGGGAGATGTTGGGGTAGGGTATTTATTACCCACAAAGGACAAAACCCTTCGTCCAGTGCACCGAAGCCCATAGTACTTAAGGAGCAACGGGGCTGCTTATTACCCGCAAGTAACGAAGCCCTTCGTCCAGTGCACCGGAGGTCCTAGTACTTAAGGAGCAACGACCTGGACATCTCACGCAACGGCATTGATAGGACATAAGTGTTGTCATTTATGTCAGAGAGTGGAAACGTCAAAAGAAGTATGGCATTAATGAGAGACAAGACAGAGTTGGTGGCAGCATTTAATGAAGGAGCGCGTGAGGGACAAAGCGTCGTCACGCGGCTTGCAATAAATGCCTGGGACAGTGTGACAGTGTACTTAAGGGTATGGAGTGGAGTGGTTCACATCACTGCAGTATGGAACTACCTGACAAATAAGAATGGTCCGGTCCTTCGGTCTATTATCTTCCGGACAAGGACCGGACATTTACTATATATAAGAAGAATTCTCTTTGTAATAAGGGCACACTTGGAATGTTATTTATATCACCATTTATATCATCTTAAGCATTGAATTTCCAATCATACAAACATTGATTATTACAATAAATATATCCAATTCATTGTTTGTGTGTATTGTTATTACCCCCTTCGTCAGCCATCATACGAAGGGTCTAAGCTTCGGAAATTTACTTTAACATATACAAAGCTCACCATTTACAGAAAACAAATGATAATATTTTTTAGCTTTATAACCATCTATATAAAATTTTATAGATCATTTACAACACTATAGGCTCAAATATGAATATCAAATTTTATATAATTAAATATTTAAATATTTATATAAATTCTAATTGTCAAGTTATATTACTCTTTTACCCTTCTTTCCTAAATCAAACAATTCTACTTTCTTCCCAAATCATAGTATTCATCTTATAAAATGAACTACCCTTTTTCTTTTCCTTGGTACTCACAACGACTAAAACGAAGCTAACTTATAACAAATACTAGGTACACTAATAGGCTGTGCGGAGCACAGCCCTGGATAGCCCTGGATTGGTTTAAGGTTTAAGTTAAAGAATAAATATACATTCATTATAAAGAAAAGTAGAAAACATTCATACACTCACATGGACTATTCTAACAACATAAGGATTTGTAATATTGAGGACCAAAGCAAAAAAACTGAATCAATTATAGAGATTTACTATTACAAATCTTTTTTTGATGTCATATACCAGTAAAACACCACAACCTAACCATATAAAAGCCTGGCAGGCCATATTCATTGACCAAAATGTATGATAAAAAAAATACGCTTGCATTATTTAGAGGCTTGATTACGACTTTTTACACTTTGTAAACCTCTTTTATCTTAATACAATCTTCCCATGGTTCTTCACTTTTAGGTATGGTCTTCAAATATTCATGCTCCAAACAACATTACATTCCTTGAAGTGATTCGAATCTATGTCGAACCTAGAACCATTATATATAAGGTCGTGGATACATATTAAATAGAAACATTAAAAGCTAATTGGAATCTTCCTAAGATGTTGCGTGACTTCTAATATCTAAGCTAATTGTCGAGATTGCCATAAAGCCACAAAATCATTATAGTGAAACCTCTACATCATATCATATCAAAAAAAGATTACAACGAGATTATCTAATCCACAATACCACACTGTATCAAAGGGTAAATTTCAATACCTAGTAAGAAGTATAACGAATAATCTTTTCTAGGATTATCACTTTACGAAATAAAAATTCCCCTTACTACCTAAGAGACTATTATTATAATCATAGATTTTATATCCCTTGTCTCATAATAGTATTTCACACTTTTATGTTGTATTAGTACTTAATTTTTGACGTGACCGGGTAATAATGTTCCAACCATGGCAAATTTATGGTTCAGGTTTGAAAACAACTTCTCCTAAAATCAACCTAATGCTTTGGTATTTGTTTCTACTTATCGATTCACAAACAAAGGATTTAATGGAAACACTACATTTTGATGAACATAATAAAACAACTAAATTACGGTGTCCAGTTCTAACATTGGTGATTCAAATTCACTCAATACTAATACACAAAGTGCGCCATAAAATCTCTTTTTTCTAATATATTGGTAGTTAATCTAAGGTTTTGAAATGGTAGATTACTTTAACCTTATAAATGAAAAGTTTTTTAGTTTGGATGATTATATATCAGATTTCAAACAAATCGTACCTGGTTCTCCATCACCATAATTGCAGCGTTGAAGAGTCAAGGCATGTAAGTGTCTCCGTAAAAATCCATAACCAAATCCAACAATAGATGCTTCGCGGTAATTAGATCATCGAAGACATCGATCTGAACAAAGAAAAGAGAGAAATAACCGTCATTTTGAAAATCAAAACAATTGCTAAACGTTTCCTTCTAAACGTTAAGATACATTAGATGTAGCAAAACCGAATATAAACTCGCCAAAATAAAAATGTCTAGAAGTTAACTAACCACATCCCGACCATTGATGATGACCGCTACCACAACACAAATGCATACCAAAAAGTAGCGAAACACGAAGTGATATCCAAAACCCTACAACCGAATGCTGCAAACATCAAAATCGAAAACTCACATCAAAAGTCTAAATATCGAAACCTAATAATTTTTATAGGTTGTAAAAAGAATAAGCATTTCAACTAAGTGTAAATAAAATCGCCCTCGTTAACTTGAAATCTAGATAAATCTCACTTAAAATAAGCATATCAAACATACACGACACATACATACAAGGCGTTATGATATGGTGCATATTTGAAAATGCACACCTTCTAAGGTTAAATTCGTGAGCGATCCTTCATAGGTTTGTGAGCACATGAATTACTACCCCACAACATCAAAATTATTAATTTCATATGAATCTCACTGCCAAATTCGTAAAAGTGAAGCAATATTTCGCAAATTCATCAAAGCTGAAAATCATCATCACACATACATGTATGAATAGTAGAATAATTAAATGGGTAAGTAAGAGTAGAAGAAATGAAAATCAAACAGGCCTATGTAATGCTCGTTGGTTAACAGAACAAATATTATGTTTGAATTTGTTGTAGAGAACACCCAATAACCAATTTAAGGAAGGAAATAAAACCAATTGCCCCCTTGTTTCATAGCAAAATGAAGACCAATGCTTTAAAAAATATAACTTTAAATCATATTTCTTTGTTAAAGTATCTCTATCTCAATTTATTTATATAATCAAAGTCTACAAAAATGCAATAGTTTGAACAATTAAATTAGCATCTTCATGAGATATAAACAATAGTAATGAAATTGTAAATCCGTATACAGACTTAAAAACCTAAATAGACAAGAAACGCAACAGAAGAAAATAAGACATTTTCTTACAACGCTGACCTGGAACAGTATAGCATAACTTAGAAATTAAAAGGAAAACCAACCTCCGGTCTAAAGCTAAAGAAATCTAAGCATAAACATCACCGTAGGCTCATGGTACCCTGCCTTATTTATAAAAGAAAAAAAAAAAGTTCACAGCAACACATGAAATAGTGATCGAAAATTTTAATAGCATCACAAAAAACTCAAAACTAATTAAAATATTGAAAAACATATATGCAAATAATTATGAAAAATTGACTTACAGATTTGGAGTCCCAAAATTAGAGAGAAAGCAAAACATGGGCACAAATAGAAAACTAATTACTTGAGAAGAAAGAGTAATAAAATATGGATGTCTTTCTGTAGTTGTTGCGTATGAAAGAGTAGAAGAAAAATGTGATCATTGATGGAAAGGGAAGGTTGAAACAGTGGCGGTATGGGCCTTTGGGCAGCCTCACATGTTTGAACACTATTTTCCTTTTCATTTTATCTTTGTTAGTGATACGTGTAATTTTTAGAAAGATTACGTGGCAGCATAAAAGGATGCTACAGAAATTTAGAGGATGATTATATAAATAAGGTAGATAGATATAAATTTTAGAA
>CAJVGC010000591.1:21982898-22101865 GCA_910822075.1 Senecio squalidus | reverse complement strand
CAAGGAACATGAAGAGCATTTGCGTCTTGTTCTAGAAGTGCTTCGAAAAGAAAAATTGTATGCGAAATTCTCTAAGTGCGAGTTCTGGTTATCCGAAGTTCAATTTCTTGGCCACGAAGTTAGCGCGAAGGGTATTCACGTTGATCCGGCTAAGATTGAAGCTGTTAAAAGTTGGGTTGCACCAAAGTCACCGACCGAAATCCGTTCGTTTTTTGGGTCTTGCTGGGTATTATCGCCGATTCATCGAGAACTTCTCCAAAATCGCTTCACCTATGACAAAGTTGACACAGAAAAGTGAACCATTCGTTTGGGGTTCCGATCAGGAGAAAGCCTTTCAGGTATTGAAGCAGCGGTTGTGTGACGCTCCTATTCTTAGTCTACCAGTTGGTTCCGAGAATTTTGTTGTTTATTGCGACGCTTCGCACAAGGGTCTGGGTTGTGTGCTTATGCAAAATGGTAAAGTTATAGCTTACGCTTCGCGTCAGTTGAAGATCCATGAGCAGAATTACACGACACATGATCTAGAATTGGGAGCCGTCGTATTCGCATTGAAGATTTGGAGACATTATCTGTATGGGACCAAGTGTACTGGGTTTACCGACCACAAGAGTCTACAGCACATATTCGATCAGAAGATGCTGAACATGAGAAAACGACGCTGGGTTGAGTTATTGAACGACTATGATTGCGACATTCGCTACCACCCTGGTAAGGCGAACGTTGTTGCTGATGCACTAAGTCGTAAGGAAACAGTCAAACCAGTCCGTATCCGTTCTATGGTGATATCTATTCAGACGAGCTTGAAGGCTCGGATTTTTCAGGCACAGGAAGGTATTATGACAGAGGGCCGTGTTAAAGAGGAAAGATTGTATAAGTTGGCATTGGAATTAGAACCGAAGGAGGATGGAGTTTTGTATTTCCTCGAGCGTATTTGGGTTCCGATTAGCATCCGTCAGTTGATTCTGGACGAAGCCCATAAGTCTAACTATTCCATTCATCCGGGTTCCGACAAAATGTATCATGACTTGAAAGAGTTCTATTGGTGGCCGGGTATGAAGCGTGAGATCGCCGAGTATGTTAGTCGATGTTTGACCTGTTCCAAAGTGAAGATTGAGTATCAGAAACCGTCTGGGCTACTCCAACAACCGAAGATCCCCGAGTGGAAATGGGAGCGTATTACTATGGATTTTGTTACGAAGCTTCCGAGATCTTCGAGTGGTTATGACAGTATCTGGGTTATTGTTGATCGATTGACGAAGTCTGCTCATTTCTTACCGATTCGTGAGAATTATCCGATGGAGAGATTCGTGCGTTTATATATTGCAGAGATTGTATCGAAACACGGAGTTCCTGTATCGATTATTTCTGATCGTGATGCTCGTTTCACCTCACGATTTTGGAAGTCATTCCAGACTGCTATGGGTACGAGGTTAGATATGAGTACCGCCTATCATCCACAGACCGATGGTCAGAGTGAGAGAACTATTCAGACCTTGGAAGATATGCTACGAGCTTGCGCAACTGATTTTGGCGGTAGTTGGGACGTTCATTTGCCGTTGATTGAGTTCTCGTACAACAACAGCTATCACACGAGTATCAAGTGTGCACCTTTTGAAGCTTTGTATGGCCGCAAGTGTCGATCGCCTGTATGTTGGGCAGAAGTTGGAGATAGTCAGATTTCTGGTCCGGAGATCATACAAGAGACCACTGACAAGATCTTCAAGATCAAAGAACGATTAATTACTGCAAGAGATCGACAGAAAAAGTATGCTGATAAGCGCAGGAAGCCTCTTGAGTTCAGTATTGGAGATATGGTATTATTGAAGGTTTCTCCATGGAAAGGGGTTGTCCGATTCGTGAAGCGCAGCAAGCTGAGTCCGAGATACACGGGTCCGTTCAAGATTTTAGCCCGCGTCGGCCTAGCTGCGTATCGACTAGAATTGCCGGCAGAACTGAGCAGCGTACATAATGTATTTCATGTATCTCAGTTGAAGAAATGCCTGGCTGACGAGACGTTATTAGTTCCACTTGAGAAACTCCAAATCGATGATAAGCTTCATTTCGTTGAGGAACCAATCGAGATCGTTGCTAGTGATGTTAAGCGTCTGCGACGAAGTAAGATTCCGATTGTCAAGGTTCGTTGGAATTCCCGTTTTGGAGCTGAGTTCACGTGGGAACGCGAAGATGAAATTCTGCGGAAGTATCCTCACCTTTCTCCCGGAAGTAGTACCAGGTGATAATTTCGAGGACGAAATTTCTTTTTACTTGGGGAGACTGTGACATTCGCGAATTTCTAGGTATATTTCTATCGACTCGTATTCGTTTTATTTATTTATGTTTATGTTTTGACCCTATTGTTTTCCCTTTTATGCTTTATCGTATTCGTATTTTATGAGTATTGTATTCGTATTTCTCGTATTTTATGAGTATCGTATTTGTATTTTATGTGGTTCGAATCTTTATGTCGGGAACGTGTAGTTCTAAGTGCCATTAGTATAAGTCTAGTATGCTCTTATGATAAGTTTAGGGGTTTTATGCCTATTTATGCGATTAAGATTAACGTTTAAAAAGTATTTCAACTTTAGTCCTTCAAGATTTTATTACAATACTAGTCCTATGGGGGAATTTCTATTACAAAATTAGTCCTAAAGATCCCACCTACTATTTTGTCTTATTAGACACCAAAATTTTGTCTTTTCTATCAACCCTTTCACCTACCTTTCTTCCCATTTTCCCCATCTCACTCTCTCTCTCTAAAAACACACACAAACACCCACACTTCTCTCTAAATTATCTCAAGATCCGACCGTTGGAATTCAATTTCGAAGCTTGATTATTGTTCACCGTATTCACCTCTATCATTCCTCCAATTTTCGTTTCGATCGGGTAAGTTTTCTATCGATTTTGTTTTAAACTTTATTTTAATTATTCAATCTCGAAAACACCATTTTTACCATCTAAACTCGGATTTTATTGAGGGTTATTGTACCTAAACGTATTCTGGACATAGGGTTCCAATATGGGATGATTTTGACACCTAAAACACTCAGAAATCGAATCCCGAATGTAATTTTTCGTAAAAACCCAGTTACGTCACGTAACTGTGTTACGTGAACGTAACTGATCACGTAACACCTTCAAAATCACGTAACTAGTCCCCTGATCACGTAACTGGTCACGAAATTGCCTTGCATGTCACGTAACTATGATCTGGTCACGTAATTGTTATGATCCCGTAACTTGTAGTGCACGTAATTAACTCTAGTCACGTAATTGAGTTACGTGTTGCGTAACTCTAGTTACGTGATACGTAACTAACTTCCGGACTTTTCGAAACGTTTGTAATTCTGTTAAATCGATGTTCCTGTTGGTCATTTTAAAACCCGTCTAAAACGTTAATCGTTAAGGCATACCCCACTAGACTTAGAGATACTTAGACATGTTTATTTACGTGATGTTTAGGGCACTTAGACGTGGAAGCTTGACCGTATCTGATTATTTCCCGACATATCGTGTTTGGATTGCTTTGCTATTCCGTGAGTTATTCGTTGCCCTTTTTACCGCTTTTACATTTTTGGGCATGATTAGCGTCGTATAAATGTATTTTTGGTATATTATGTATTATGGTTATGTATTTGGATATGAATGCCTTTAGGTTAGCATTACCCAACTTGTTCCGCCTTTGTGGTAGAACGAGGCCCCGTATACACACCTGTTAGCTTTTAGCCGCCGGTTCGTATATATAGCGCTATATGGGTCTAACAAGCCCTCATTGTTAACACGATGGATGATGGATGCGCCCTGTCCGTGTTAGCAATGTTATGACCGTTGATTTCGAGGACAACCTAGCGTAATGCACTAGGTGGGGTTAGTTGCCAGTATTGTTATGGTTCAGGTGTACAGTATTTACCTAAGGCTATTATCTATCCAGTATGCTATTTTATGAAATGATTATGGTATTTTTATGGTATATGTATGAGTATTTTATCAAAAGGTTTTGTAAACCTCACGTATATTTTGAAACATCATTTTCAAATGACTTATCTTCAAATCATAACACTTTTGGGTCAAAACGTATTGAAACTTTTATACTATTATGTTTTTATTAATTATTGCGAATAATTCACCAACTTTATGTTGACGTCGTATTTTAACGCTTTTCAGGGATTTGAGGTTACACTTTTTGATGCTATGCTTGTTGGCTACGTGGATCTTTTGCATAGAATTTATTTTGCTATTGTTAATTCCTTAGTATCCCAAACGCTGTAGCCGTATTTTGATATATTCGGATGATTGTAATAACGTATTGTATTTCAAACTCTTTAATCTATGTTGATGATGTATGGCTTACTTATGTTTATGTAACCTTTGAATCTCTGATACCGTATACACTGTACACCTCGGTTCCGCCATTTTCCGGGGTGTGACACATCTCTCTATTGGAAATACAAACACAAATCACAGCTCTAAATATCTTTATTGATTTATAACATATTTATGGTTAAAAGTAGAATCTAATCGATAGTATACCCATACTATTTTAAGAACAACTAATGTTTTCTCAATAAGTTTTTGCTTGAATTTTTTAAAATTTTGAGTGTTGATAACCACACCCTAAGGGTTGTGGTTTATAAGTTCAGACATGGATGAAATATTTGTTGTGACCTATTTTGCTTAAAAGTCGAAAATAATTACCTAAATGTAAAGGCTATTATTGAGATAATATAACATTAATGCATATTTTCAATTTTTAACCACAACCACTCAAACCTATTCTTGAGGCTTTTGCTTTAAGAAAAGCACAAAAATCATCAGTTTAGGTGATTTATGGTAAGTAGAAATCCTCGTTCATAAAGACGTATATATTGATTTGCTTCCAAACCTTTAAAAATAGCACTTTATTTGTTTACAAACTTTTAGGGGTATTTTTCAAATGTCTTGGAGAGGACATCGAAAAACTCAGGACCAAGCCAGAAAAGCATCTTACTATTATTCATAATTCAGCTATGAATTTATAATTGAGTCTTTCCATTTGGGGTAAAAAGCCAAATTTTGTTAAATTTGTAAGATCTATTGCTCAAGAAGATTTATTAACTACGTTGATAATTATAAAATGTCTACGTATATATATATATATATATATATATATATATATATATATATATATATATATATATATATATATATATATATATATATATATATATATATATATTAAGTTCTTTATATATTTGTAGGATACCCGAAATGCTCTTAATTAGCATAGAAGCATATGGTTTCATCTTGTTGTTGATGGAGGTACAGATCCCTCTTATTAAATTGTTTTATTTATTAAACAGCTTTTTGGTTTTTGTCATTTTTGTATGTTGCAATTCAAGGGTAACAAGTTGTTGTTTGAGATATAGTGTGTAACCGTTGTTACGTACCTTTCACATAATGCAAATATGGCATAACTATGACGATTTGTTATTTATGTATAACAAATAAGTAGGTCGATCACTTGTTGCATAATTTAAACGATTAAATATGTCCCTAAACAATAATACGTACGCGAAACAAAGTTTGAGTAGCTTTTTATTTTTAAAGTTTATGAGCTGATGCTCATAAAAAAATGAAATTATTGAACAAATAGTTACTATTTATATCATTGTATAATTTGAGTGATTAATTATAACGAGTTATTACTTGTCAACGCTTCGCAACGTAGATAACTATTAGTAAAATGTAATAGAAACATAGAAAATGTTAGAAACTTAATTTTAATACATGGTTAAACCAAAATTTTATAAAGCAAAATAGATATTGTTTTTTCATACAGGACATAAATAAGGTTTGTCGACCAGTACCCACATTCAAGTAGTTGGTACCAAGTTTGGCTCCACCAGCCTCCTCAAAAAAAAAATTCTTTTTGTTTCTTCACAATTTATTCAAAATTTTTTTCCCACTAATTAATCTATTTCACTAAAAAGGGTTATAAGCTTTAGGAAAAATGTAAATTTAATATAATTTGTACTCATTTTGAATCGAAAAATAGAAAACTTTAAAATACGAATCCCAAAGTATAACAAGAAAAAACTGCATTTGTTAGATTAACTAGGAAATGGTGCCCGCACTTTGCTGCGGATCTTCAGTAATCAACACGCTTCTTAAATATAAGTAACTTTATAATCTAAATTTTCAAATTTAACATCATTACAAATTAAAAATAACAAGCGGATGGTCGTGCGTTGCACGAATTCGAGTTAGTCGTCGGTTTAAAAATTGTTGTTATGTTTGCTAGTTCACAATTTTGCTTTATATAATTGATGCAAACCTCGATTCCGAAACTTTAGTTTTAAGTAAACCCTGCTGGGCTGATTTGATGAAAAGAAAAAAAAAAATAATGTTGGACAAATGAATGTTGCTAACAAAGATGAATGTCTACTGCATAAATTATATAAACATAATTGGTCACACTTTGCCCATAGCGCTTGCGATCTCTTCGGCATAAATGCTTTATTTCTGTGTTGAGAAAGCTCGTGCCTCTGGCCTATCGTTTGTTGCTCGATTTTCCCGGCAGCTCCTGCGTTGTCCTATTACTTCTCTGATTTATGTGTCCCTGACTTTCTTCAAAACAGTTGTCGTTTTGGATACCGGTAAAAAAACAAAATAGGTTAATTCAATACGAAAAAGAAGACGACGGAAGAAATAAAAAGACTGAGAAACTGAAAAAGATGACTTTCGAGCTGGGGAGAGGTGTTAGCCATTCTGAAGAAAGGTGTATGTACTTGAATGTCAGGATTTTGATTTTGGAAAGTTTCGTGTAAACGAATTTAAATTTTGCATACTCGAAACCCTATTATTTGTATCCAAACACCTTTCTTCAGAAGGGCTATCACCCCGTCCTAAGTCGTGAATCGTCTTTTGCTGTTATTTAATTTTGGTTTATATTTTGTTTTCAGTAGCTATGAAACCAAAAACTGAGAAAACGAAAAAGATGACTTTAGAGCTGGGAAGAGGTGTTAGCCATTCTAAAAAAAGATATTTGTACTTGAATGTTAGGATTTTGACCTAATATTTGTACCCAAACATCTTTTTTCAGAAGGGCTATCACCTCATCCTAACTCTTCAATTGTCTTTTGTGGTTGTTTAATTTTGGTTCATATTCTAATTCGTGATTTGGTTTTTGCGGTCGTTCATTTTCGGTCGTTTTGATATTTTGTTTCCAAATAATCATGTAGATTTTTGATAACTTTGGTTAAATCTATTAAGTGGCTATGAAACCAAAAAATGAGAAGCTGAGAAAGATGAATTTCGGAATAGGATGAGGTGTTAGCCATTCTTAAGAAAGGTATATGTACTTGAATGTCAGGATTTTGATTTTGGAAAGTTTCGTGTAAACGAACTTAGATTTCCCACACTCAAAACCCTAATATTTGTATCCAAACACCTTTCTTCGGAAAGGCCATCACCCCATCCTGAGTCGTGATTCATCTTTTGCGGTTTTTTTATTTTGGTTTATTTTGTGGTCTTTTTTTTATGTTTTGTTTCTAAATAATTATGTTATTTATTGGGATTTCGTGTTTGCATGCATTAAAAGAAATGTAGACCTGAGTTTGGTTAAATCTGTTAAGTGGTTATGAAACCAAAAAATGAGAAACTGAAAAAGATGAATTTCGGAATGGGTTGAGGTGTTGGCCATTCTAAAGAAAGGTATATGTACTTGAATGTCAGTATTTTGATTTTGGAAAGTTTCGTGTAAACGAACTTAGATTTCCCACACTCAAAACCCTAATATTTGTATCCAAACACCTTTCTTCAGAAGGGCCATCACCCCATCCTAACTCGTGATTCATCTTTTGCGGTTTTTTATTTTGGTTTATTTTGTGGACTTCGTTTTTATGTTTTGTTTCTAAATAATTATGTTATTTATTGGGATTTCGTGTTTGCATGCATCAAAAGAAATGTGGACCTGAGTTTGGTTAAATCTGTTAGGTGGTTATGAAACCAAAAAATGAGAAACTGAAAAAGACGGATTTCGGAATGGGATGAGGTGTTGGCCATTCTAAAGAAAGGTATATGTACTTGAATGTAAGGATTTTTATTTTGGAAAGTTTCGTGTAAACGAACTTAAATTTTTGATACTCGAAACCCTAATATTTGTATCCAAACACCTTTCTTCAGAAGGGCCATCACCCCATCCTAACTCGTGATTCATCTTTTGCGGTTTTTTTCTTTTGGTTTATTTTGTGGTCTTCGTTTTTATGTTTTGTTTCCAAATAATTATGTTATTTATTGGGATTTCGTGTTTGCATGCATTAAAGGAAATGTAGACTTTTGAGTCTGAGTTACTTTAGGCTTAATTGTCTGTTATAAAAATTATTTGGATGTATTTTAAAACAAATAATTTTTCGCTTGAATTTAACCTGGTATTTTTTGCAATTTTTTTTTTTTTATTCCTACAGATTTTGTGGCCAATTCTGGTATATACCGATAAAGATACGGGAAAGTAGATACCTCTTTTCGAATCGCCTTTGATCAAGTCAACAGTGGGTTTTTCTTGTTTTTTTTTCCTTCCCATACATTTTGTGTGTAAATCTGATATACACCGAAAAGGGTATAGTATATAGTCAAAAGAAATATTTAGGGTAAAAACATAATAATGATATGGTGGCATATAAAAAAGTAGATACTTCTTTTCGGATTGATTTACTGCAACCGGCTGTAGTACGTTTTTTTTTTATTTTTGGTCAGCACAAAACCTCAAAATCTTCTGTATTGTTGTAATCGCCAACCTCCTCGACGAAATCAAACAAAAAAGAAGAAGATTGTAAATATAATTTTATCTGATCCCCAGCTTTCAAAGTGATCGATGTATAAGAGAATAGGAAACGTCAGGTGCAGAAGTACAAACCTGGAAAGAAGATCGAAGAGAAGGAACTATTTTGAAGCATGAATCGCCGTTTCTGCTATTGGTGTGTGGGTGTAAGTGATTAGTAGATGTTTGAGATTTAGGTTTAAAAAAGGAAGAAATCCAATCGAGTGGAAAAGCAAATGGTTCTGTAAAGGCTATATCTGAGCACTGTTTTTCAATGTGGATGCCTCTTTTTTCGAGATTTCATTTGTACCTTGTGCATTAGAATGTGTAGATGGTTTTAATGGTATTAATTTCTTGTTGGGTTTGATTAAGACTAACATATCTCTCAAAATCAGAATATATGAATGTATAACCCTTATGCATATGTACCTTGGTGGTGTAGTATTCTTTTTGTTTCATTATAATATGTAAATCTGAAAATAGTTGTTACGAAGTGTTGATTGCGATAAATTTCTTGTATTGAAAGGAGTAAATATACGTTTACTTATAAACACTGATTTAACCGCAAATGTATTTTTCAAAAAAACATTTTTTGTTCTTCATAATTATTTATGTAGTCGTAGTTTGGATTAGAAGTCGAAAAGTGTGAGTGAATATTTATTTATAAACATTTGGATTAGAAGTCGAAAAGTGTGAGTGAATATTTATTTATAAACATTGATTTTGGTGTGAATATGTTGTTACAAAAATATTTATACGGTCGTGAAAAAAGTATATCTATGTTGTTGGTAAAGGTTTATACGGATGCGGTTAGTTTGGTTATTGAATTAGTGGTTATATTTTCGTTTTCATAATGCATGGCTGTTGGAAACCCTTTGCGCTTTACGGGATTATTAAACACGGCATATTGCGTATTATATGATAGTATTTCGTTGAGCAAAGACGTTTTTTATATCTCCCTATGTTACTAAGGACTATGATTCATGGATTAGCGGACATGGCTCAATCTATGTAATATGATAGTATTTCGCTATATGTAGTTGCTTTTTCCATTCGTTTATAGTACTGAAAATTGCGGTTTATGAAAACGCTACCGCTAGAGGTGTTACTTATACGTACATTTACACTGATAGTTATAAGTTGTTTTTTTTGACTACGAAATGTTTCAAGCTGTTGCAAAAGCGTAGCAAAGGCAAGTTTTTTGTTTCCTCCTACTCATGCATGCTACCTAATATGGGTACCTCTCTTTCTTCGGGAGTTTATCTGTACAATATAACAGAATTTTGTTAGAATTTACTTGCACAATATATGTCAGGATCGTATTAGTCTGGATAAACTAATATGTTTGCTAACGATTAAGATCGAGATCTATTGAAGAAGTTCAGCAGCGGATGAACACTTCAATATTATGAGTTATCGAACAACTAATAATGAATAATGAATAAACAAATTATTGTCGAATTGTAAGCCTCAATTGCATTAATCAAAATTATATCAATACAACGTGTTATGTTCTCTCTACAAGGATCTATATTTATAGACCTTGAGGCTCGTTCTAGATAAACCAGAAATCTACATCTATCCTTATCTAAATCTATCATTATCTAGATTAAGGAAACTTTATCTAATTAACAAAAGGAAATCTAATCTAATTATAACTCTATTTAATTAGATTTGATACTTGTAAGATAAGTTTATCTTCCGTGTCTTGACTTCTTCCATATCTTGACTTTGACTTGACTTTAACTCATTCCATAGCAACTTTAATACTAGCCGTAGTAACTTGATGAACCGTAGTAACTTGTTGAACAGCCGCACCAACTTGATCTTCCGTAGTAACTTATAATACCTTCCGTATTAACAACTTAAGTCACTTTTCTTGTATGTTAGGTATATTGTTTATGGTTAAACTATATTTAGCTAAGTTATAACCCAACAATATAACAGTAATTTCTTATAATTTATGTACCCGTTCTATACTGTAAGCGTTATGTACCTGTTGTTCCTGTCTGTCTGCGTTTTGGTCCGGTTGGCGCTGTCACGTTAGGATCATGAAAAAGGTCTGTATAATTGAAGCAAGTGTTGTTAGCAAGTATATGTAAAATTGTGATATTCCTGTGCTATGCGAAAGTACAATTTCTCTTGTTTTTCTGACCTGGTGAACGGGATGACAATTGGCCTGCAGTTGGGGGTTCGTTGCTTTCTTTCGGCGCTGTTATATCTGAAGTTCGAGCTTGTGTATCGGTACCTGGAGTTGCAATCGTTTTCGGTGGTGGCGTTTGATGGGAAACTGTTATTCCTGCTTGCTTGCGTTTGTGTCCGGTTTCCGTTATTACGTTTGTATCGTGTGAATGGTCTGTATAATTCAATCAAATGTTATAAGTATGTACATGTGAAATTGTAATTTTTCTATGTCATGCGAAAATGTTATTTGTTAGTGTTTTATACCTGGTGACTGGAACGATAACCGGCGTGCAGTTGGAGGTTTGTTGCTTTCTTTCAGTTCCGTTGTATCTGAAGTTCGAATTTGTGTATCGGTGGTGTCTGGAGTTGTGACTGTTTTCGGTGGTGGTGTTTTGTCGGGTGTTTCTGTAATTGTTAGTATTGTCTCAGCCTTTTTTGTGTCTGCGGTGGCAGATTGCATTTGTGGAGATTCGTTGGGTAACGGTTCTTTGTTAACTATCACAAAGCTGATGTTGTTGGGATTGGATTTCTTCGTCATTTCTATGTAATATCTATGAGTATTCATGCCTTCCTTTCTGAATGACGGGGGTAATGTTTTGCGATCATCGTATCCATCTTCTAAAACTGTTTGTCTACAGGTGCGTCCAATGAGTTTCTGCATACATGAATCTGTCGCCATCATTTGCAAGTTGCTTGTTCCGTCAGAAAGTGTAGTCTTCACATTGTAACTGTGGATATTTATTCAACGTTTATTTAGTGTTCTATTATTTTGGAGTAGCGTAGATAAAATTTTTATAGACTTACAAAAGTTAGGATCAGATTTCGGTCCATGGTTTGGACAGAACCACACATCCCCTTGCTTTGATACGTTGCTTTTACAATCTGGACATGATGCGGTGTACCAGCTATTGTCGACGTCAGTTTCTACAATCCTTGCATCTACGGCGATCATCTTCCGCTGTAGTATTGTAGTAGTACAACACATCATTAGATTATCATTAAAGTAAATTTATTTGTTACATTCGTTACTGTAAGTAGGTAGATCGGAATACTAACCGAAATTGTTTCATACGACTTTGACTGCAAATCTTCTAAAGTCATAATTATATGTGAGCTGGTTACCGAAGAACCCGCTGCTGCTGCAAGTAGCTGTTGTCCTTCATCCGTGGTAACCGCGGCTTTACGATTACATGGGTTGCGTCGGATGATGATAGTTTTAGTGAACCTGAAACAATCAGTGTATGTGCTTTCTTCGATATCTTTTTATAAAGGTTACAATGTTAAATTTTTATAAAATAGAGCAGGTGTACCTGAGTACGTGGTAACTTTAACATTCGTGACTGCTATGAGAGTTTCGGGTACAGTTGTTGACAGAGTATTGGTATTAACTTTTTCTTTATTTTCCATACATTCTTTCCACAACGTAACCGTTATCTCTGGCCCGCTGCAATATACATGAAATATGAGAGTTATGGGATTGTATGACTACTACCGTTTATTTATTAGAATGTAAAAATATTGGTTTTACTTATACTTACGTAGGATCTGTCAATGTAAGCAGTAGAAATGGATCTCCGTTCTTTTTATTGAACAACTTTTGTCTTTTATATTTTCGGAGGAAATCTGCATTTAGATTTTCGTAATTATACTTACTTTGATAATGTATTTTACCATCTGGACGTAAGAGGTAGCGTTTGTAAAAGCAGTTATAAACTTGGCCTACCTGGGCAATATGTGGTGGTATCGAGAAATGCATACAGTTGTTGTAAAGGTGTGAAATCGAAAAATGAGTTTGGTATTTCTTCTTTGTCATTCATTACCGTGATTTTAGACGCCTCACCGGCGCTGAGATGAAGTGTGTTTCTTATTATTCTTTGATACCTAGCTGTTTCGGTACATGAATAACGCTCCAATACATAGCATTTTTGTATCTGCAACTTGGATTGTAGAAATGCTTGGCCCTGTTGTTCTCCAACAATTGTAATAGCGTCTCCCTGTTGCGAGTAACAGATTTAAACATATTAATTATATAAAGGAAAAAGGTATACAACAAATGTGATAGATACGTACATGTTTGTCTACCGCAAGAAACCATGTCTCCTTGTTTCTAAAATGCGGGGTCCATTTTCTTAGGATTCTGACTTCTAACGGGAATGCTGCGCAACCATACTCTAAATCTGCTATGCGTGTCATATTTAACTGTCGTTGAAAGGAAAATCATATCTGTTAGCAACTCATAAAAATATAGTAAACGTGAATGTGAATATACAGCTTTAAGATGACAGCATATATATATATACGAAGAAATGCACACGATACCAATCTAATGTTTCCTTTGAAATGTAAAACGTAGCAAAGGAATGGATTGGATTTTGTGAATGGCGTGCAAGAATGTACGAATGTGTGTGTATGTGTGATTCTGTTATGAACTCGCTAAACTATCAACAAATGTAATAAACTCCTTATAGACGACATTTTTTGTGTATCTACAACATTCTCCTTTATCGTTGTGAATTAAAATCTTTATAGAATCTGGGGATGTAGCTCTGGATAGGGCGACATATAATTGTCCGTGGCCGAATATTTGAGAAGGCAGGAATACACCAATTCGTTGAAGTGACTGTCCCTGACTCTTGTTAATAGACATGGCGTAGGAAACCTTGCACGGAGATTGCTTGCGGTTAAAAGTAAAAGGTAATTCGGGATCATGATGTATGAACTTGATTCTGGGAAGAAAGACTCTCTGACCGACGCATGTTCCTGTGATAATGACGGCCTCTATAATTGTCGGTAGTAGGTGTGTTACAATTAACCTTGTACCGTTACACAAACCATTCTTTTGATTCATATTTCGTAAGAGCACAATCGGGGCATTTTCTTTTAAAACTAATCTATGTAACGGTAGACCTGGAAAATCCAGTTGGTTTAGATATTCCTCCGGGTATAGCAAATCTAAGTCCGACATTCTGCGGGTATGAGGCGTTATTGTATCAGCGTTGTAGTATGACCTCAGTGGACCCGGAGCACTATTAAGTACTGTAGAGTTTATGTCGTCAGTCGTGCAGTTTTTTGGACACACAATTGCCCTGTTACACAGAATTGCTGCAGTTGGGTTTGACAAAACCGATGAGTCATATACGAACTCGATCAATTGCTGTAAACTGGAGTTGTTATCGGTTATCAGAAACTTATCTGGAATCTCAACATCCGAAGCAAACCGAGGGTTCAGAGGATCCGGTGTTCCGACAGAACCACTTCCAACTTTCAATAACCATTGTGCAAACCGAATAGAGTCGGTACATACAGAGTCACCTACACTTGTAGACGAAACACGCATGTTGTAGGACAATTTGTATAGACTAAACTGTGGCCATAAATAAGAATTTGGAAGAGTAGCAAACATGATATCCTGGTGCCCTTTTTTCCGCTTTATAGGCAGAGTTTGTCTAAAATCTCCCCCTAGAAGCATTGTAATTCCACCAAACGGTTCCTCTTTTTTTTGCAATATATCCCTAAACGTACGGTCAACGCATTCAAAACAACCACGGTCCATCATTGTCGCTTCATCCCATACAATTGCATGGGTCTGTTGTAGAAGCTCAGAAAGTTGCGTTCTTTTCTTGATATTGCAAACTGAAGAAGGCGAAAGATCTATCGGAATGTTGAACCGAGAATGTGCAGTCCTGCCATTAGGCAAAAGAAGTGACGCAATACCCGATGAAGCGACTGCCAAGACAATTTTACCATTACATCTAAAATACGCAAGTATCGTTGACCAGAGAAAAGTTTTACCACTTCCACCGTGTCCGTAGACAAATAATAGTGTCTGTTTTTTCAGCCTGTCGTCGTTGCGTATCCTGTTATAAATTCTCAGTTGTTCCGGGTTTAATTTAGAAGACATTTGCATATGCTGTTGATAGAGAACGAATCTGTCATATAACGTTTCCTCTAACAAAAGACAATTTTTCAACTGAACCAATAACTCAGATGATGGAAGAGGCAAACCAAACAAAGTTAGAGACTTTGGTGGAGTAGCCGAATTTAACAACTTCTCGATTTCGAATAATATATGTTGCTGTAAAGTTTCGTCAGATATGATAGAATTTTGGGAATGGACAACACTAAACAAAATTCGGGTAATATCATCCCCCATCTTTGACCACGCATTATCCCACAACGATTTTGGATTACTAACATCGCAATATAAAAGCAAATTACAGAAAAGAGATCGTAATTCAGGGGAAGAGGCCCATAAAGACGCTTCATTGAATGCGATAAGCCACTCCCTGTCATCACCGATTAAACCGAGCGCCTCGCATGCCAGACGATACGACTCATAAATAATCCATTAACGGTCCGTATGTCTCGGAATGAGCAGCAACCTTTTTGATGGGAAAGCAACATTCTGAGGTAAAACAATTCCCCTGCAGTAGGATGCACGTAAATCATTCGACCAACCGGGGCAACCATATTCTTTACCCTGGCTACCCAATCTTTTTTGCTCGCATTCCATGTAAACATTTGCGGATATTCTGTGTATGTCAGGCGACGACCATCTACATCCCATCTATTTGTTATCAGCCACCTAGTAAGTGTAGAATTTCCAAAATTTGCGTTACGTGTCAAACCTTGTAAGTCAGAACTATCGTTGAAAGTCACTGTCTGCATACATTCTAAATGCACCTGTAGCACCTGCACACCTGGTTGCCTTTCGTGTATCGTAAAATTAAGTATTCTCCAAGCTGCTTCGTGCGGACATATAAATCTTCCGTCGACAAAATCCTCAATTTCATTAACAATATTTCCTGCAGCAGCTGTGGTATGCCTCTGCGTAGAAGATTCACCAGAATCACTTACCGATACTTCAGAAGCTTCGGCTTTGCGAAGCGAAAACGAAACACGATCCACACCCTTTGAAATATACTTAAACAAATATTTGATCATCATATTCCAACCGCAATATTCTACGTTAATGTGCGCATTGAAACGACTACATAGAAATTTATTGTACGGAACGACAAACCCATTATGAATGACTGTTCCATTCGGCAGTGTGTACACATCCGATTCATTTCTCTTGTAATGTACATAACCATCCTTGTCAAAAGATGTTGCTAACGCAAAAGATTTTGGAAACTTCTTTTTACAAATCCCATCCTGCATACACGGAGCGCCAGAATTTAGAAAACCACAGGGACCGTGAATCATACATGTTGTTATCGTAGAATATAAATCTGGTTCGGCAACAGGGTCTGGTAGTTCAGCTTTAATGTATTTATCAATATCCGTTGGATCCCTAATTTTTGAAGCTGCCTCAACCCATAAAAGCGTGTGGCAGTGCGGCAGCCCCCTCTTTTGGAATTCGATAGTATACAGGTCTATGCATATAAAACAAATACATCATTAGACAATAACGAAACGAAATGAGAATACACGTAAATAAAAAATAGGAAAAATAGAAAAACTTACATGCAGTAACGACACCAAACGGTTTATCTTCTTTTAGAGTAGCAATAAAACGATTCAGCTTCATATTAAATACCCTACAAACGATGTCTGGTCGGTTCTGGGAATGACCCATGCCATTGGATTCCATAAATCTAGTAATTTCAGGCCATCTCGGATTACATGTGAAAGTTATGAAATATTGAGGATTACCGTATACACGACATAAAGCAAGGGCATCCTGATAGTGTTTGTACATGTAACGTGGGCCACCACAAACGAAGATGGAAGAAAAATACGTTTCCCGATTTGACTTCCTACTAAATCTCCCCTGGACAACGCGTCATACACACCCGCAACATACTCAGATCGCAGAGAACTTTGGTGAGAACGAAAATAGTCTAATCTACTGTCTTTCACACAAAGATATGCATCTATCAAAAATTGTTGAAAAAGCCTACCAGCACGCAACAAAAGTGAGAACACGTCACGACGACTATGAAGCAAGTAGCTGTAATACATATTGACCGTTAAAGACTTTGACCCCTGACCTAACGCTGACCTCAATCTCAAAGCCGGAGACCAACCAACCTCACCATACGGGAAGAGTAAAGGATATTGAAGCGGCATGTAACATTGATGCAGCTTGCTGATTCAGTAAGGGTGATCATCATTCGAACGAATAATAATGTCATACACACTGGAATTTGTATCGTCAGCCACTACGATTGCACCCAAAGTCCCTTGCTGTGGCAGATCATAACGACTATCGGGTACATTGCTATACAATCTGATCGCATAATCGTCTAGGCCATTATATTTAGCAATCTCTACAGACCTTTTAAACATACGTACATATTCATTGCTGGAAGACAGGGTCTGCACCAAGATAGCTACGATATCAGATTTTAGATTGTCAGATTTCGCAGAGGCACTAAAAACACGGAGCCTATTGTCAACCTCATTCACGGTATCATATACATACATTTGCAAAAACCGCGGAGCATTTGAAGACTGGGGACACAAAGAACCTATAAAATGTGAAACTTGCCCCGAAACCTTAAAAGTATACGGACCATGCCCAGATTTCAAAGATGTGTCGACCTTAGCACCAAAAGACGTCATTGAGAACATAGAATTATATGCCCTAATATTTTGCATAAAATGAGCGTCCTCATACAAAGAAAGCAAAGAAGGTGGCGGCATTACAGTCGCAGGCATGACCACACAGCCACCCTTGCAACATTGATTATACTTCGGATTACCAGCACGTGAACAATACAAAAGCCTCTCTTCGTACCAGAAGAGTGCACTGCAGTAACGACACCAGCAACTACAATCACCAAAATCGGAATACCTAGGCAATGTATCAGTAACAACCGACGTAGAAGAGCGACCAACACGACGATACGTCGACTTACGAACCCCTGAAAAAGAAGAGACAGGCCAACTGGCCCCCTCACCTAGAGCACTGCCCCACATCTTATACAAAAACCAAATAGATCAAAATATCACAACAATACAGCAATAGCACCTAAATGCAACAAAACACGTACCGGTAATAAACTAAAACGATAAAATCCAGTTACTAACCACACCTAATCCAGAAAACATCCGTATAGTAACAAAAAATAGGTATTCCAAAATAAGTAACACAATCTCTTAACAACTATAGCAATATAAAAATACACACATACGTAAAAGAAACTAATAAAAACAAAAGAAATGATAATATGTAGAAACAACAATCAACCTGAATCAAAAGCAGAAGGAAACGCAAATATCCAAAGCAAAACAATAACATAAGAAGAGTACTGCATGCAGAATGGAGGGAAGAAGAACCAAAAAAATACACGTGTAAACACACGTGTCGTCAATATGATAGTCACGAAAAACAGGCCAGGAGAAGCAGCCCACCAATTCGGCCCAAGTCACCCATTTAACCCGGTCCAGGCACAAATTCATAGGACTCGATAAGATTTAAACTGAGGAATAATAGTAGTAAATATAGAATAAAAAAATAATATAATGTAAAAGTAAAAAAGCATATATAATTGGAATAAGCAATTGATCATTTTGTCAAATAACTTTTATGTTAAAAAAATGTTTTATAGGTGATGTCAAAATTCATATTCTATTGTCCCATGTCAAAATTAAAAAGATTATTTTGAGGTAAAAATAACCTTCAAGTGAAAAAACAATTAAAAGTGTAGGGGGTGTTTTGTATATTGTTTGAAAGTTAAATAATTGAAAGACAAAAAAAAAAAAAGCCTTGTAAGTAGATATTTTTTATTTCAAATTTTCTATTGACGGAGTTTTTGGCTTGGGTCATCAAGCGGTATGGTATGCACATTAAATCACTAATGACAAAATTCTCTTCATTTGTATTATACAAAGAAATTTGGCCTACACGTTATAGCGGGTAACAAAAGAGTGTATTTGGATCAATAAAGTAAAAATAAATCTTGAAATAACATTAATCTCCTACAAAACATTATATATGTAGTTCTAGTAATTTTAAAAGTCTATCAGTTAAAAGTTAAGTCACAATTTAAGTAATTTAGATTTGACACTAAAATATAAAAGCATAACAAATTACTCTACTTAGTTTTAGGATTATTTTCCAAAAAACTAAGTAAAAGGGAGTAGGGGTGTTCATGTTGGAGTATTTTACCGTTATTAGTTTTCGAATAAATGTTGACTGTTTGCACGGGTTTTGCACGTGTTTTACTTAGTCTTTTATTGTTTCCGAGTCACTTGTTTAGATCCGTTTTTCTCGTAGTTTGTTATTTTTCCTTCGTTGTATTTAAAGCCACTTTGGCTCTATGAATAATACATTCAATTGGTGAGAACAATTATATTCTTCTGATATCAAATTGGTATCAGAGCGAATCATAAGAGTGAAGCAACAATGAATGACGACAAGATGAAAGTTTCGGTTTTCGAATGTCACTATGAGCACTGGAGCGAGATGATGGAGAATTTGCTGAGAGCAAAACAAGTGTGGAATCTCATCGATCCAGGAATAAGGGAGCCAACAGTCGGAATTGCCCAAAGTGAAGCGGAGAGAAAGAGATTGGAAGAGTTGCGGATGAAAGATCTTCAAGTCAAGCATTATCTGTATCAAGCAATTGATCGAGTCACCTTCGAGCAGATCATGGACAGAAGTACGTCGAAGGCGGTATGGGACTCCTTGAAGCAGCGATTCGCAGGGAATACAAGAGTAAAAAGATCAATGTTGCAGAAACTTCGAAGAGATTTTGAAGTTCTGGAGATGAAGACTAGTGAGACCATATCGGAGTATTTCGGTAGGGTTCTCACAATCTCGAATCAGATCAGAAGCAATGGCGAGAAGATGGACGATGTCAAAATTGTTGAAAAAATTCTCAGAACCCTAACTGAGAAATACATGTACGTAGTTGTTTCAATAGAAGAATCGAAGAATGTTGATGAGATGACAATTGAAGAATTACAGAGCACCTTGGTGGTTCACGAACAAAAGTTCAAAAGGGTCGAAAAAGAAGATATAGAAGACGATAAAGCTCTGAAGGTGGAAACTGGTTTCAGTCCAACGAATCGAGGAAGAGGAAGAGGTCGATTCAATGGCAGAGGAAGGGGAGGACGAGGTAGAGGACGATTGTCATTCAATAAAGAGACGATAGAATGTTTCAACTGTCACAAGTTGGGACATTACTCCTATGAGTGTCCACAAACAAAAGAACCCAATTATGCAGGTTTCAATGAAGATGAAGAAGTTATGCTAGTAGCAGAGGTGAACCTGGAGGAGACAACCTTCATGGCTGACACAAGTGAAAAAAATAAAGAAATGCTATGGTTTCTAGACTCGGGTTGCTCCAATCACATGTGCGGAAATAGAAACAGGTTCTGCAATTTGGATTCCAGTTTCTCTAGCTCAGTCAAACTGGGAAACAACACACGTATGATGGTGGTTGGAAAGGGAAGTGTCAAATTATTCCTAAATGGTCTAACATATGTTATTAGTGATGTTTACTATGTTCCAGACCTCAAGAATAATTTATTGAGCATTGGTCAGCTTCAACAAAAAGGAATTTCATTCCTGTTCCAGCTAGATGTTTGCAAGGTATTCCATGAAGAGAAGGGTTTGATTTTCCAAAGTCGAATGAGCACCAATCGTATGTTTCCAATCAATGAAGAAAAGAATGCTGGTATGGAGCACAAAACAGATGAATGTATGTACACCAGAAATGAAGATAATGCAAGACTATGGCATGAAAGAATGGGGCATCTCAGCAACACGGGCATAGAAACTCTGCAAGTCAAGGGCATGGTTCGTGATCTCCCAAGTTTTTCTATCAACAAGGAAGTGTGTGGAGATTGTACGATAGGAAAACAAACAAAAAATGCAATTCCAAAAGTGAGCAACTGGCGAGCAAGAGAAGTGTTGGAACTTATACACTCGGATATCTGTGGCCCCATCACCCCTGCTTCTCATACAGGAAATAGGTATTTTTTGAGTTTTATTGACGATTACAGTCGTAAAGGTTGGGTATTCTTAATTGCAGAAAAGTCACAAACGCTCGAAAGTTTCAAACAGTTTAAAAGAAAGGTTGAAGTTGAAACAGGGAAGCTGATTAAAACTCTTCGAACCGACAGAGGTGGAGAGTACTTGTCACATGATTTCACTGGTTTTTGTGCTGAACAAGGCATCAAAATACAGCTGACTACCAGTTTCTCACCACAACAGAACGGGATTGCTGAGCGGAAAAACCGTACGGTTATAAATATGGTGGTATCAATGATGGCAGCCAAGAAGATGCCTAAAAGGTTCTGGGGGGAAGCTATTGTATGGAGTTTTTATGTACTTAACAGGTGCCCTACAAAGGCTCTAGATGATGTGACACCTCAAGAAGCATGGAGCGGAATCAAGCCAACTGTTAAACACTTTCGTGTTTGGGGATGTCTTGCACATGTTCACATTCCGAAACAAAAAAGATCTAAACTTGATGACAAAAGTCATGTTTGTATTCTAACAGGTGTAAGTGATGAATCAAAAGGATATAGATTGATTGATCCACAGACTTTAAAGGTGGTGGTGAGCAAGGATGTTGTCTTTGAAGAACACAAGTACTGGGATTGGGGTCAAACCACTGTTGCGGAAAGTGAAAAAGAAATAATATGGGGAGATTATGATTTCAGTAATGATGACTATGAGTTCGTTCCATTTCATCAACACAATGAAGACAATACTGCAGATCAAGGTCATGTTATTGCTGATGATGGGCCTAACAGTCCAATAATAGGGGAAGGAAGGATACAACGATCAAGAAGACCCCCCACTTATTTACAAGATTACTATGCAGGTGATGAATTAGCACTCGATTCTGATGAAGATGAGATGAACATCACTGACTTTGTTCATCAAGATCCCAAACACTATGAAGACGCCATAAAGGATGAAAAATGGAGAGAGGCAATGGATCTCGAGATTAAGTCAATCGAGAAGAATCAAACATGGCAGCTAGTAGATTTGCCAAAGGGTACTAAGTGCATTGGAGTCAAATGGGTCTTTAAAACGAAGCTGAATGAAAAGGGAGAGATTGAGAAACACAAAGCGCGGCTGGTTGCAAGGGGTTATGGCCAGGTGTATGGAATCGATTATGTAGAAGTATACGCTCCTGTTGCACGGATGGACACAATTCGCTTGCTGATAGCTTTAGCTGCACAAAAGGGATGGAATATATACCAACTAGATGTAAAGTCTGCTTTTCTTCATGGAGTGTTGGAAGAAGATGTGTATGTGAAGCAACCACAAGGATATGTGGTCAAAAACAATGAGCAGAAGGTGTACAAACTTCAGAAAGCTCTATACGGGCTCAAACAGGCTCCACGAGCTTGGTTCAGTCGTATAGAGACATATTTCATCAAGGAAGGTTTCACAAGAAGCAGCTCTGAACATACGTTATTCATCAAAGGAATTCTAGATGGAAAGGTATTGTTTGTTAATATTTATGTTGATGACCTCCTCTTTACGGGCAATGATGAGCAGCTGCTGAATGAATTTAAAGAATCTATGAAGAGTGAATTCGAGATGACTGATATGGGAAAGATGAGGTATTTTTTGGGAATAGAAGTTCTACAGACTACAGCGGGAATTCATGTCTCACAGCAGAAATATGTCACTGAGGTGCTTACACGCTTTAACATGCTAGACTGTAATGCAGTGATGAATCCCATTGTTTCAGGTTGCAAACTTAAGTTGGATGAAGGAGAATTAATGGACGAAACTCTGTTCAAAAGTCTAGTTGGGAGTCTCATGTACATCACCACAACCAGACCGGATATCCAATTTGTTGTAAGCTACATCAGCCGTTTCATGTCCAAGCCTACAGATAGTCACTTTGCAGCTGCAAAAAGAGTGTTGAGGTACCTTCAAGGAACTAAGGATTATGGCATTTGGTATAAAAGAGGTGGAAGTGGAAAATTGGAAGTGTTTACTGACAGTGATTTTGCCGGAGACTGGGATGATCGGAAAAGTACCTCTGGATACTTGGTACTATGGGATGGAGCAGCTGTTACATGGTCATCAAATAAACAGAGCATTGTAGCTCTGTCATCCACAGAAGCGGAATACGTAGCGGCTGCAGCCTGTGCTTGCCAAGTTGTTTGGATACGTGGAATTCTTGAAGAACTTGGAGTGCAGCAGATAGAAGGAACTGTGATAAGGTGTGATAACACGTCCACAATCAAGCTCTCAAAGAATCCCGTCTTCCACGGAAGGTGTAAGCATATTGGGATAAAGTATCATTTTCTTCGTGATCTTGTTGGGAAAGGAACAGTGGAGCTGAAACATGTTGGAACCAAAGAGCAATTGGCAGATATACTTACTAAACCGTTACACCGTGACACGTTTGTAAGGTTGAGAGGGCAGCTTGGAGTATGCACTTTGGAAGACAAACCAGACATGAAAGTCTAGTTTGGGGGAAGGTCTGTTGGAGTATTTTACCTTTATTAGTTTTTCGAATAAATGTTGACTGTTTGCACGGGTTTTGCACGTGTTTTACTTAGTCTTTTATTGTTTCCTACTTGTTTAGATCCGTTTTTCTCGTAGTTTGTTATTTTTCCTTCGTTGTATTTAAAGCCACTTTGGCTCTATGAATAATACATTCAATTGGTGAGAACAATTATATTCTTCTGATATCAGTTCAATATTCGAGTGAAACTCGAAAAAACCGAAATTCGATTCGAATCAAATTCGAATTTTTAATAACGAATCGGTTTTCAAATCGGTTTTGAACCCGAACCGATTTTCGAATTCGAATTTCGAGTCGGTTTTCGAATTCATGAATTTTTTTTTCACCCGAACCGAAACCCGAATTTACAGCATTAATTATATATAATTTTTATAAATATGTCAAAATATATGTTGAAATTTGTTTTTTTTTTTGTTCGAATTCGAGTCTATTTTCGAATTCGAATCTTTTTTCGAATTTGGTTTTAAATTCTAATTCGATTTTGCTTCTTAGTTTTTGTAAATTATAACTACATATTGTAATTTGGTTTGATTCGAAATCGACCTAAATTTGAACCAAATTCGAAATCGATTTCGACTTGGTTTTCGAATTCGTCAAAAAAAAAATCAAATTTAAAAAAATCCAAAAACCGACCCGATGAACATCCGAAAGTGTTAAAAACATGTAAGACTAATATTGTTTTGTTTAGGACTCTATTTTGATATTGAATAATACTAAAAATAAATATATTAAATTTTAAAACACGGTGGATTTTGAAAAGGACAAAAAAAAAACCACCGATTTAAAACTATTAGGTGTTCTTCTCCTTTTCATCCATGGTATTCTCTCTCTCTTTTAAAGTTTTCTTTTTTCTATTCATTTCTTCAAGATTTAGATATCTTTTTTACATAGTTATGAAAGTTAGATTATATATCAATGATGATGATGCTGGCAAGATAGAAAGTAATCTCCAATTAATATGAAATATGTGTGGTCACTTTGTTTTTAAACTCTGATTAGTGGTGAGTTTTCTTTTTACTCTTCGATTAATACGAAATATGTGATTTCTGCTTGTAAGTACCGACGATGGTATGGACAGGAAATTTTAGCCAAAAGCACCGGTGACCTCCGGAGGTCCGGTTTGTCGGCGTCGATCATATTCAAGCACAACCATCAGCGTGTTTTGAATCTGTCGGTGCTAAGTAACGGTAAACTTATTATTTCAACTTTGTCGGCGTCGTCGGAGAAAGTGAAGCACCACTGTCATTTGGGAAAAGAAAAGATCTCACGCGCTTTTATGTACGTGATGTGCAGTTGTTATGAACAGTGTTTGTGAATAGGACAATTTTTCTAGAATTGTATATACATAGAATTTAGGGGTGCTTGGTAAAGGGGTATGGACTACAATGAATAGGAAAGAGAATGAAAAGTAGTGCTTGGTTTAGTATAATATAATCAATGATTGCCTGATAATGGGTAATTTTTATTCCCCACAAAATCGAGGCCTATAGGAATCATTGCTCACTTTACTCCTTTTTTTTCTTTCACCACTACACATCCCAACCGTTTAATGCTTTTATCCAATTTTATATTTTTTATATTATATTAAAAGAAAAACAAATATGGCATTCGTTTACTTTGTTTCAATAATAAAATACATTTAGCATATATATTTCATATTCAAAGTTAAAATATAAAGAAAATTATAATGAATTTCTATTTTACAAACAAAATCACTGTAAATAACAAAATATTCTCAAATTTTTAACCTTATTTTTCGATTTTGATTTTCTTTTTCTTTTCATGTATGATTAACTTCATATATTTAGAAGTAGTAACAATATATTTTGTTGTTATAAAACAAATCATTCTTTTTTTGTTAGAAGCATGATGAAAAAATAATATAGAAAATTAAACAGTTTTGAATATACAATTTCATTTTTTGTTATAAACCAAACACCATCAAACATAATGATAATATCCATTCCATTCCTTAGTATTCCCAATACTATTACCTTTCCCATTACCTAAAGTGAACCTAGCTCTACTAAAAAAATTGTACGACGAATCCAGAACCCGACTGATTAACACCGTAGTTAGCCCTATCTCTTGAATTTATTTATTTATTATATATATTCGTATCATCTACTGATCCGACCCGTTTAATTAAGCGACTCATTCGACCCACACCACCCGTTTAACCTATTATTTTTGTTGTAAACTTTTGTAAAGGACCTACCTACGACATTATCCTCACTTTCCCTAAGAACTATAATTTCTTTTGCTTATATGACCCGATCCGCTAATAGCTTTTTTTTTTACTTATTCATGATTATTGGTTTCAATTAAATAGTAACCTACGTGTATTTGAGTTCTAGACTGGCCACTGCATATATAAACATTGTTTAACAGTTTAAATTTGTATAAATTATTAGTCGACATACTAAATATGGTAATAATATACTTTGAGAATTTTAAATATAACTTGCTAAAAATAGAGACACAACTGCACCCACTTACCCCATCGCACATGACCAAGAGGGCACGCCTTAATTTAGATATAAACATTGATTGAACATAACACCACAACCAAGCAATAATATTATTATGACGTCAATACTCTATATGTGGGACCCACTGCTTATGTCACTTTGGGACATCTTGCAGTTTGTGGTCTTTAATATAACTTGCATATATGTTTATATCTTAAAATAAAAGATATTTGATAGTGAGATTCTTTTTAATTTGTTATTTTAAGAAAAATCATATATGTATTTTTGAAATCATTTCGAGACATGTTAATAAATATAATACTATACTTTTAATCAATTTAAGTAATCAAACTCCAATTAACAATTTCTTTTAACCGAGGTAAACACTCAATCACATGCATTACAAATTATGAATATATACAAATTTGTCTCAAACATGTCTTGATCTATCATTTAGGTTAATAAATCACAGTTCACAATGATAACCTACATAATACACATGTTTGTCAAACACCTAACAGAAGCCTATCTCTAAGTGATATTTTAAAACTCACATATATTTTATATAAAGTATAAAAATCAAACTCCAATCATACTATGTTTAGAGGAACTTATAAAGTTTTTTTTATTTATTGATGTATAATTTTTTGAGAATATATACCGTTTCAACCCAATAAAATATACAGTTTAAAAGACTAATAAGATTTGGTTTTTTTCTTTTTTTTTTTTTTTTACTTTTTTCTTTTTTCTAAAACCAATTAAAAAGAATGTGAAAAGCTCATATACTACTATTTAGTTTACTTTTGTTGATGTGAAATAAAAGTTTACATCCAAAAATCCTTACTTCAAATGCAAGTTTCGTCCTATAGGTAGTTTTACAATGATTCTTTCACTCCAATCCCCTCATAAGAGGAGGATGTCAAAAGTTTCACTCAACTTTAACTATATCGTCGATATACTCCTCAGACACGTCTTCTAATTGTAGTCATCAGGAAAACTTTCGATACATGGCTCTGAGATCACGTTAGCTCCAACCAAGCGGGACCGCAAGATTTCGTTGAAATCAGTGATCATCGGGGATCACACTAGCTATTTGCTCTGACCCAACCATCCAGCAAAACCCTAACTCTGATACCGATTGCAATGACTATTTAATCCAATAACATGCAAAATATATAAGAATAAAGAGGTTTTATACTAAAACCAATTGACAATAGATACAAGAACTCATTGATATACTAGCATTAGTTAATTTTTTTTTCTTTTTTCTTTATTATCGTTGGACATGGGTATGCCCGATATATTTTGTATTAATATTTTATTATTTTAATGATTTTTATTATAAACTTTTTATAACGTAATAATTTAAAAGCATAAACACATTGACTTTGTATTTTTAGATTGCAAGGTTAGAAATGCATTTCTCGAGCTCTTTCAGGGAAGGGTCGTTTTTATTGTTTGTTTGTTTTTATTGTTTGTTTGGACGGTTGAAGTGGTTTATTTTTAGTTGTTTCTCGAGGCATGTTTCGAGTGTTTGAGCTTTCTTTTACTCGCGTTTGTATCACTTTTATCTTTTTTATTCATATTGGATCGTCTCCTCCTTCTTTGCCAAAAAAAAAGATAAAAAAAGAAATAGATTACAAGGTTAGAAATGCATTAACTTTTGAAAATATAAAAGTTGTTAAAAATAATTTTTATAAATAGTTTTTATAATTCTTAAAATATTTAACCTTGTAATTAGAGATTTTCTCTATCATTTTATACATAAAATTAGAGATTTTTCGATCCCTATCATTTTATACATAAAATATAGGGGATTGTTACCTAAAACTGCCTTAAAATATGTGTGACGCTATAATTATGATTTGAGTTAGATACATAAGTTAATTTAAAGGTAATATATATTGAGATATATTTAAATTTGACTAAGTTTTATATGTATATATTGATATATCTTATATCTTGACTTTTTATCTTTCCGTTTTCAAAAGATTATAAATGTATAACAAATAACAATTAAAATGTTGATAACATAAGAACTATTTGTTGATCATTATTTGAAAACCTATTTAATAAAGTATGACAATTTTAAAAGTATTTAATACTTTAATATATTTAAGTTATTTTCCATTTCTAACATCCATTTTATAAAAATAAAAACCAATTATCACTAAAATTAGTCTTTAATTTTGATAAACATCTTAAAGAGAAAATGCATGACACATACTTTCACAATCAAATTTGAATAAAAAACATATCAAAGACAACTTATGTTTTTTTTCCTAATGATTTGTTTTTTTGAAATGTTCAAAACGTGTAATGATTGTAAATATGTACAGTTTTTAATTACTTTTTCAATGGTTTACAAGGGCTAATCTTTTAAATATATAATGAATTTATGCATTAATGCTATATTTAGCAAAATCCTTTGTATAAATCATTAATTGGATAGTCTTTTATAACAACACATGACTCCCACAAAAAGTCTTCCCATGGATACTTCTTTCACTCATCACCAAAATGCCAATTACTCCCCGGAATCTTCATGTTTATCACACGACCTTCTTTACCAAACGGATTCGCTCCCGTTCGATCTCCACGACACCAACGAGATGTTTCTTTTCGACATGCTTAATCTTGACCACTCACAAGAATCCAAAACCTCCTCCTCCATCATATCTTCTCAAACAAAAGCCAACAAAACAAAGTCGTACCGCGGTGTTAGAAGAAGACCATGGGGTAAGTTTGCAGCCGAGATAAGGGATTCAACAAGGAACGGTGTCCGTGTTTGGTTAGGCACGTTTGATAGCGCTGAAGCGGCTGCTATGGCATATGATGAAGCGGCTTTTTCGATGAGAGGATCCTTGGCTGTGTTGAATTTTCCAGTTGAGAGAGTTAAGGAGTCGCTGAAGAATATGAAGTATGGTTTTAAGGAAGGGTGTTCTCCCGCGGTCGCTCTTAAGAAACGACATTCAAAGAGATGTAAACGTGGTAAAGAGGGTGAAGTCGTTGCCCGCGAGAAGGAGACGGTGGTTTTGGAGGATTTGGGTGTTGATTATATGGAACAACTGTTGGCCTAATCGGAAAGTTGTGTTACTATTTCATGTTGAATGTTATTGTAATTGTAAATTAGTAAAGTTTTAAACCCTTTCTGGTCAGTTTCTTTACTATGTTTAAGAAATTGATATACAATGTAAGCATGTGTAATTAAGATATGGAGATACGATCCCTAAAACAATGTTTTTACTTGTGATTTTTGAAAAAAAAAATCTATCAACTAGTTACATATATATATTTACAATATCATATAATGATAAGAAATTGTCCCTGAGTTGTTCGACTGTCAATTTGATAATTAATTGAATAATATTTTCTTCAAAAGCCAAGAAAGATCTAAAGTTTGATTTGTACCGATATCATTCATGCAAACAACATTTATCGGTTCAAAATAGTCATCTACCCAACACATGATAACCGATAATAATCAGTAACATTTCGTCTATCTTCTCACTCGATGTCGATGAGATTTGGTGTTGTTAGTGTCGTTGTATTTAGTTCATTGACCTAAACAAACAAATTACAATTAATACTTTTGAGTCACGACTAGAAACCAAAACTGTTACAATCAAACACCACTCTCCAAAACCAAGAGTCACAACATGTGTTTCTTTGGGTCCCTAAAGCATGACCCATGAAAGCAAAACGAGGTATTATAAAAGACAAAATTGTCATAAAGTTGAGAATTATATAATCTCAAAGTAAAATTCGATGATATTGATTGATCAAAACATTGCGAGTTTAATCAAAAATCAAAGCAAACTGACGAATTACATTAAAAAAAACTACTAAAAGAATTGACGTTAATTCATATCATATGTTCTTCTATGTAAGAAACAATAACTAGCGATATATAATTGATTGACAATATAGTTTTATAAAAAGATTGTCAAAGTTAATAACACACATGTTGATAACAAATACACTAACAAGTATTTCTGAGTTTATAAATTTGGTGTCACTTACGTCCTGATCTTTCACTAATTCTTCAAAGCATTATTTCGGGGAACTTAATTCAGGTCGGAAGTAAAGGGGAGAAGAAGTTATTAAGCGGTATTGTCTATGTTACATTGGGGTCGATTTGGAAATGGAGGAATCAAAGTATACATGCTTTGCCGAATGAGGAAAAACGTGCCCGAAACAAAGATGTCTTTCACTCCGTTCAGAGACTTAGTTTGTTTTTTGATGTGCCATAACTCTAGGCTGAAATCAGATTGGAGAACCTGGAGTTTAAATCCATTCGAGAGTACTTCAAGTTCAAGACATCAATATGTTAACTACTTTGGTGTTTAATCTAATTTTGTAATTTATTTTGTGGGTGTAATGACTTAGTTGTCCGTCGTGGTCCATCTTAGTGCTCATGTCTCCCTTTATTTTATTGCATTTTATGGCTTCTTTTATAAAGCTTTACTTTAAAAAAAAAAATCTTTTGTCCTCAAAACATTTACATATTTCTTAAAAATAAAATAAAATAATATAATAAATATTAGGTTTGTTCAAAAAACCTAAGAACCGAAGAAACTCGAAGAATTGGACTGGTTTTGGACCGAAACCGAACCAAAACGTGGAACTCGGCCCAGTCCCTGGTCCACTAAATACCCATAGAACGGTTCTCGGTCCAGAACCAGACCGAACCGACGATCCATCCGAGAAGAACCGAATCAAATGCGTGACTTGCAACTTATTTTTGTAGTGGACGTTAAGGTGTTTTTTTTGTTGGGTTTCAATTTCTTTGATTAATTTTTGATCTAAAAGTTTTTATAAGTTATAGTAAGAAAGAATGTCACAAATTGTAACACCGTGCCCGAATCCGACCCGATATTTGACTTGTAACTTTAATTCGGACTTTGTAATTGTATACATTTGACGATTTATAAAAATTCGATTTGAGTTATGTATATTTGGTTCTATTTAAACCTTGTTTATTATATCATGTAACATTATTAATGTGTTATCTTGCATGTGTACATTAATGTACACTAAAATATGTTTAATACACATGGACTTATATAAATGCAAGTAATTCTAGTAATGTGTTAAGACAAGTAGTTTAATTAATACATGCATTCAAGGAACTATGTATGTATGTATGTATGTTTGCATTCATGGCAAATACTTTAAAGCTTCCAAACATTTTCCTTGTTCTTAGCCTTCAAGTTTGGTGGTAGACTAATAGTTACACATTTCTTATTTATTGCTTTAAACACCTCTTTAACCATTTCTTTTTGTAACCTACAATAATTAATTTGGAGTTGATTATTAGGGAAGTTACACTTTGACATTTCTTTATCACATTTCAAACTCTATAAATTGGTGTCTTCTTGTCAAAAATCGAACCAACACAAAGCTCCATAATTGAAACTTCAAGCCTCCCATAATCGATTGTAAAGGTTCCCAATTCTATTGTTTTTCATCATAATAATCCATAATCATGTTTATCTTTTATGTTACTCAAGCTTACCATCATCATCTTATTAATCTTGTCTATTCAAACTCTAATCTAGAAAACTCTAATTTCATGATATATTCTTATTCATATTTATTCTTATTTCTAGATTTGTAAAGGCGAGTTTGGTTTTCCTTTCAATGTATTCCGTATTCATAGTCTAGTATCCGTATCTACCTCCGTATTTAATCATGTGAGTAAACTCGATGCCCTTTTTATTATATAAATCTTTGGGCTGTATCATGACATTCGTATTCATACTTATATTCATACTTTTATGTTTAATTCATACTTATGTTCACATTTATATTTTATGTCTATATTCATACTTATAGTAATATGGTGATTCATATTCATATTTACGTTTATATTCATACTTATATTTATGTGTATATTCAGACTTATATTCATATTGAGATTCATACTTATATTCATATTAAAACTTATATTCATGTTTATATACTCACTTATAATCAGGTTTATATGTATATTTGTTTTGTATTATATTCATCGTAATTCATTCATATTGGTATTCATTCATAAAAGTCATTCTTATTATATTCATTCGTAAAGTCATTTATGTTTATATGTACTTATAATCATATTTGATACTATATTTTCGTATTATGGCAAACGTTGGAATGAATCAAGTGACACAATCATTATGGGATGCACACACGATAAATCAAACATTCAAACAATCAATCATTCATTATATGTATATACTAAACGGGAAACGTGATAGATCTATTGGCCGTTATTAGACATTTCGACGTGTTACTGTGAATGTCGAGGCCCTCGACCGGACCCTATGTGACTTTGATCACATATGATATACATCAGACTTGATACAAACGCGTGTTATGCCATTATACACATATTATACTTTCTTACTATATACAATCTTTATATATTCTTTTATTATACATTCTTTTATACTACATTTTACATATTCATTTATATTACTTTTTTTTTTACTCTTTATTGCGTAATCTTTTTAATACTTTATACTTGTGTCTTAAACTTGTTTATTCACCAATACTTTTGTATTGACGTTTACTTTTTACATGATACAGGAAATGAATAGGTTTGCTTGAAGAAAACATAAGAGTTTGGACCTAGTTAATGACATTAATGAATAATTTAAGTCTTTTGTCGTTTTTTTGTTACTTTTCTGTAAAACATTTATTCATCTTTAATGCATTCATTTAAACCATTAAATGTGTCTATTATAACCTAATAGAGGAACACGAGTTAAGAAACAATTGTAATGCCTCTGGTGTATTCCGCTTTAGCCGGGGTGTTACACAAATCGTCCTTGTGTTTGGTCTGTTTTTCACGAATCGTCATTTTTACTTTTTTTTAGCATTAACCATCCTTAGATATGTCTTTTTATCACCGGCGGTCCTTTTCTCACTTAAAAAGACTAAAATACCCTCTTTTTATGTTTTCTTATTTTTCTTATTTTTTAAATTAATATATTCCCAGATCTTAAAATCAACAATCTTTACATCAAACCCATTTAACAAATCCCTGAAACTCTCAATCAAACCCCTAAATTCATCATCACCTTTAACTCTTCTTTTTTTAAACTCCAGCTTATTCACAATTATGGCAACTGAAACCCCCACCGTCGTCAACCCATCATCCGTCTGCCTAACCAACTCCGACGAGATCAAAAAAGTCTTCAACCGTTTCGACACCAACGGCGACGGAAAGATCTCCGTCTCCGAGCTCATCCACATCCTCAAAACTCTCGGATCAGAAACCTCAACCCAAGAAGTCAATGTCATGATGACAAACCTCGACACCGACGACGACGGTTTCATCTCCTTGGAAGAATTCACCGAATTCTGCAAACAAAACGCCGGAGACGTTGAAGAAGGAATGAAGGAGCTCCACGAGGCATTCGATCATTACGATTTGAACAAAAACGGATTGATTTCTTTATCTGAGTTGCATCATATCTTGAATCGGCTGGGAGAGAATTGCTCGGTGGATGATTGTGTTAAAATGATTAGATCGGTTGATGTGGATGGTGATGGTTTTGTTAATTTTAAAGAGTTTAAGAAGATGTTAAGTGAAAAAAATTTGAGATTGATTATGAATTTATGAGAAATTAGGGGGGGGGGGGGGGGGGGGGGGGGGGGTTAGATTGATTATGAAGATGGGATTGGATGAGATGATAGTGATGAAGATGTGGAAATATATTAATTTAAAAGTTAAAAAAAAAACTAAGAAAACATAAAAATAGAGGGTATTTTAGTCTTTTTAAGTGTAAAAATGACCGCCGGTGATAAAAAGACATATCTAAAGAAAGGTTAATGCTAAAAAAAGTAAAAAAGGCGATTCGTGAAAAACAGACCAAACACAAGGATGATTTGTGACATTCTCTTTTATAGTAATAAAACATTGTTTTGATTACATAACAAATTGTACTAATTAATTTAATATTTTGTCAAAACCAAACTCACATGTCCACTTCGTTCATAGTTAATATTTGTCTAAATTAATATTCGGTTTTGCATTATAATGATAATTGCAAAGATGTGAAGTGTTTTTTTTTTTTAATAATAATTGTGTGCATATGTTTACAAAGTTATTGTTCTATTCTATTTTAAAATAAGAAAATATATGTAACATTGCTTGTATCTTACAAAGCAACATAGTATGAGAAATTAATTTGGGTTTGGACCGAGAACCGACCGGACCGTCGAGAACCGAACCGAATGTAGAACCGAGATTACCAATCCGGTTCTCGGTCCACAATATTTTCACCTCCCGGTTCACGGTTCGATCCGGTTCTGGATCGTTGAACACCCCTAAAAGATTTATTGCATATTTATGTATTATTTGATGGACCAGGCTAATCTGAAGACTACTGACATTAGATGTTAAACGGATGAGCTCATTGGGCCAAAACAAACAAAATTTTAAACTTAAACTTGGGGTTATTAACAAATTAACAAACTTAATTGATACAATCTCCACAAAAGTAAATTTGAGGTTCAATGGAATCGACTATTTTTTCACAAACTTTTGGTAGTTCCATGTACTTTGAGAATTTAACCAATCACATTACAAATATTAAACCTCAGTTTTGATCCACCGATACAAGAATCTTTTGTACATAAAACATAACTGAAAAAAAAAACAAATGTTTTGTAGTCTCACTGTTTGTTAGTAATCCATTGATCTATAAGTTTTGAGTTTAAGTCTTACACATAAGAAAAATGATAGTAAACATATTGGTGTGGGTATAATACGTGAGTACGATAATAAAAAGGAATTCATAATAAAGTTATGGTAATTTGTAAAAATGTTCAGTTGTGTTGCTATATTTCTTTTCTATTCATTTTGTATAATTTCACTTATAAAAAAATTTATTTACATTAATAAATTATAAAAATCTTTACTTAAACATTGGAAAAATACGTTATAAAAGATGCGAATTTAAAATAATATTTATTTAATTGAGCATAAAAAGAAATAAAAGTAACTAACAAAATTGAATATTCTTATAGGATACACTAACTTCCTTTTGTATTAACCCTAAAAAATAGCATTTCTTAAGAAAAAATATAATGATAAAGGTTGAGATCATTTAAAACAATTATAAAATTTAAAATTAAGTGAACCAATCATAATTCTTTATTTTAAAAACCTACTCTAACTTATTTTTGTATAAAAGTTAATTATTTCAAAAATCGTAAATCTATTAAACGAAGAAATTACACCATTAAAATGAGTATTATTTCATTTTTATATTGAGCACCCACTTGATATACTTTTGGCGGAAAATTTCGGGGTTTTTGGACTGATTTTAGAAAATTTATATTATAAAATCACAATTTTATCACATGTGATATTAGTAGTTTGACTAATGATTTTTGTGTTATTCTTTTTTATTCTAGTTAAATATACATTATATAATATATTTAGGTTTTGAAATTCACATTTATTGTTCATACCACATTTGCTTTTACCTTACGAATATCAACATTTGACAAAAACAAAGAAAAAAAAGTCATCAAAATTCGATTTTTTTCCGGGTCTATATAGATTATACCTCATACAATATTTTTGTGTTTAAAATTTCACATTTAAAGTTAAAATCGTGTGTGTTATTGACTTATTTGTTTTAAAGTTCTACGTATATTATAATATCACATATGATTTACGTTTACATTACATGTGATTTTGGTACTATCATATATGATTTTAGTACTATTACATGTGATTTCGTTGAATTTTTTATAGCTTTAATTTTATTATAAATCATATAACGATTTTATGTTTTTAAATCCACATTTTATATTAATATCACATGTAAAATAATCTTACGAGTATAAATATTATGTTTTTAAATCCTCTTTAATTATGTTAAAATCACATTTGATATTAACTTTACAATTTTAATATCCTCCGACAATCTAAAAAATAAAAGTCGTCGAAACTATACATGACCACTGCTCTAATTAAAGAGGAGAACATGACGGTCGCAACGGTGTATTTTGTTTTGTATAACAATTTACGGTTTGCGAGATCAACTAATTTAGTGTTAATTACAAAAATCGTCCCTAAGGTTTATCTTAAATTACAGATTTCGTCCATAAGTTTTAAAAAATTGCATAAAGCATCCATTTTTAGAAACTTATTATCTTTTTCGTCCCTAAGATTTGTTCCAATTACAGATTTCGTCCCTAAAGTTTTTCCCTAATTACAGATTTGGTCCCTAAGATTTGCCCAAATTATGGGTGCAAATTAGAAATTAGTGACGAAAAACGTAATTAATTTCTAAACTTGAACGATTTATGCAACTTTTTAAAGTTAGGGACAAAATCCATAATTTTAGATAAACTATAGGGACGATTTATATAATTAACTTACTAATTTAAATAAAATTATTTAAAGTGGATTTTAATTTTAATTTTAACTTTTAAATTGAAATAAATAAATGATAGAGATTCAGTCTTTTTTATCTTTAAAAAATTTATGATTTTTTTTATCTTTTCACATAAATTGAAAAGAGAATAACAAATAATTGCACGAATATTTTATACTTCTTTTTCGTAGGAGTCAAAATTGGCATTTAAAAAGTCCAAAATCATTGAATGTAAAAGTCCCACTTTGACAACCCAATTTTGATGTCCAAAATTATAAAGGAATCTCTACTTTCATTCGAGATCTGTTTTCATTTAAAAGCATAATGTTCTTTTTAAGGATTGCATCGGCATGTCGTGGACGACCCTTTACCCATCACCTACGGTAGCAGTTTTTTTTCCTATCCACGAAGTCACGATTATTATTTTTCAAACATTTTCGTGACATTCATGGGTGCGGATAAACCCGGAAGTTTTTATATTAAACTTCAAATCAGTAAAATAGTTAAAGAGTTTAGTTATAATAATACAAAATCATTTAAAAGAATATCTAAAACAACTGATAATCAAATCTTAAAAAGGGTATTTTTTGAAGAAATATGAAACCTAAAAACATAAGAAAAAGTGTTTCAGTTTAATTACCACTATTTTTTTTTTTGTTAATATATTTAAGAGTTAATTACATAAATCGTCTCTATGGTTTATCCAAAATTATAGATTTCGTCCCTAATTTTAAAAAGTTTTAATAAATTGGCAAAGTTTAGAGTTAATTACGCTTTTCGTCCCTAATTTCTAATTTGCACCCATAATTGGGGAAAAACTTAGGAACCAAATCCGTAATTGAGGACAAACTTTAGGGACAAAATCCGTAATTAGAGAAAATTTTAGGGACGAAAAAGGTAATTAGTTTCTAAAAGTGGATGATGTATGCAACTTTTTAAACTTAGACGAAATTCGTAATTTAAGATAACCTTAGGGACGATTTTTATAATTAACTCTATATTCAATATGACTAGTAGGGGGGTTGGGGGGTTGTTACATGCTCGCAAGGCTGCAACGTCCAGTGCATACCTACTACTTGCCCGTCGTGGATACACTTTTTCACAACCACACACGAGGGTAAGATTTTTCGGGGTTATCCATCCATAACGGCTGGGTGTATACCCACTAGTCACGGGTTCATCGTTATCCAAAAATATGAGACGGTCACTATTCATCTAATTAGTGAGATTGTCAGGTTCTTGCATCTAGCCTACTTAAACTTGTATGAGTCTACGCTATTACTATTCATCGTGAAGCAGTTTGGCCAATAACTACCAACAATAAGTATGTATGTTTATTTGTTTTGAAATTTTTATTCGAATTTTTAGTTTTAGTTTTTTCTTTTGGGTTGCGTTTTTTTTCTAACTTTAGATCTTCTTTTTCTTTTTGGATTATGCCATTTAATAAAATTGTTGCGTCTTCATTTCGTTTAATTGTTAATTTTAGATTTTTATTTTTTGGGATACGTTATAAATGTTGTTCATGAAATATTGCAAATACATGTTAGATTGACATCAATTATGAAATATTCCCTGTTTCTAACAATTGTGACAGTTAGCAATAAATCGATGGCAGTTTTTCTTTTTCAGTTAGCAAATGGACAAAAATATAGGTTGAGAGTGGTCTTGATGATGAATTAACCCAAATGTTCTTCGTTTCTGCCATAAATCAACGAAAAAATGATGAGCGAGGATTTACAAACCGAAAGTAAAGGTATTTATAGGTATGTGTTAGGGTTTAAGTGGATACCTTGGTGAAGATGATGCTCCCTAATTTATACTTGATGCATTACGATCCATGATTTATCATATGAGGTACTCAGTGAACGAGACCGGCCCATTAGCTAACAAACTTCCATACATCACCATAGCGAACACATGTGATTTATAAACATTCCATATGTACCTTTAAAGTGACGTGTAGCGAGTAACATGAGTACCTGCTTATTAACGATTAATGATGGGAGCAAATTTATGCTCTTCATGGCTAATTATTCCATTAGTAGCCGCGTACTCATCGTAGTGACTATGGTTAATCGAAGAGTGATCGACTTTGTTATAAGCCCTACCTATATAGAATAAGACATGCTTAGTACCATTTTGACCTCTAGAGAGATATAACGAGGTCTGACGTATGTTTAGTATTGTGCGTTGACGTGATTAAGTCATCAAGTAGATTATAAAATTCATATTTTATTTTAATTAATAAAATTAATTAATATAAATGTACTTTTATGAATGTACACATGTGAACACTCCTTTTTGTTTGAAAATCAAATCACATGTCTAATTTGAAAAGAACTTAGGATTTCCTCTTTTCGTAAAGATGACCATTTTGTGTGGATGGGTTGTATAACCGTGTTGTTTCAAAAAGTAAGGTATCTAAAACTACTACCGATAATAATTACCAATTTGTTATATATGTTGGTATTTGAATATGTCAAATAAAATATGTGTCTATATATGTATGAATATATGTGGTTGCGCACATTCATATTTAGACATGACTATACGTTTATTAATTAATATCTATTACTTAATGTGTTAAGTGTAATATTTAATAATTGAAAAGGTTTATTGTGTAAATAAGAATGTTTGCAAATTACAACACAACTTGTATTCCAAGTTATAGCTTGCTATATATTATTTACTATAAATCCTAAACGAGGTAAATCAACAACAAATGTATAATTATTTAGTTAGTTAACATCGTTTATGTGTTTGATTCCAACTTGCTTCCGCTGCATTTTGTTTGACAATCTGATTTAATAACTACCTATAATATATAGGGAAAGCTTTACTAATATAAGGTTTGATTTTTACCAGCTTTATTTTTACTGATGACATTTACCAGTTTAAAATAAGTCATTTACCCCAAACATATATATAGAGAAGAACACAAAATTAACATATTTCTAGTCTAAAAGTAGTTTCCTTAGTTCTACTATATATCTTGACGTCGAATTTACTTAAAAATTTCTCGTCAATTAAAACGGATGTGTTGGAATTTGAATACATATTTTCAAGGATTCAACCTTATAGCCTCTTGTGGATATATAATAGATGTTGGCTGATGCTTTGTTTTGTTTTAGTTGTGTGGGTATCTATAGACTATAGTGTCTCTATTCTCATGTTTTGCATAATAGGTGTTTTTGTTTCTTTTTGGTGATTGCTTCTTGGAAATCCAGTAGCTTTACCTTAAGAGACAAGAGTGCGTCATAATAAAGAATGTGCTTATTGTGTGGTGTAAGTTTGGTTATTGTGTTAACCCCTTGACCCATCATTTCCCTTTGAAAATTAGATTAAAATAAGTAAAAGAAGTTGGTAGAAAATTCCTCTTTAAGCCATAGCCCTTGAGAATGTTCTAACTCACATGTTTTTCTTTAGTGCGCACCATTCCTACCTCCACTTTCCCTTTTCAAAAGAGTTCATATTCCTGAGCAAAAAGTCAAGTTTTGTATACAATTCTATTTCCTTTAATGATATATCATGTAAATGCAGGTAGGTATTATCAGTATTATTATAGGTAAGTTTATATTTATAAACACAAAATTATTATGTTATAGAGTTTTGGTAGTTTGGTTTTATAAATTCGAAACGGTGTAGTGGTAATGTATGTAAATTAATGAGAAATTGTTTACTTTAACTCTTCCTAAAATGCACAAAGAGTTTTTACTCTTGTCAAAAGGTGCGTTTTTTGTAACCCCTTAAAATCGCCAAAAGCGTCGATATTTGGATTTTGGTTTTTTATCTTCAAAAAGTAAAAAACGTAGAAATATCTTCGGAAATTCTGTTTTAAATATCTAGCAATTTTATGATTTTGTACCTTTAAATCTAGTTTTATCTCTATTAACACTCGTTATTTGCTTAATTGGTTGATTGTTGTTCTCGGTTTATCTTGCTTTCCCTACATGTTGTATCGATCAAAACGTTATTACAATAGGCACCAACTTAAAAATTAAAGAAGTTAGATAACACGATTAGTTTCTCTATTTGGAATACATGCATGCAAGCCTTGATGCATCACATATTGAAGTAAGCCTTAGATGAAAATGCAAACAAAACCACAGTATGGTGTTTATATTCAACCAAACATACTTTCGTTATTAAAAAAAGATAAAAATATGATTTATTTCTCATCAATAAACATACTTTTCATATTAATGTATTAAAACCATTATATATCTGAATATAAATTCTTTTATTATAACCAAAAGTAAAAGATGTATTGCATACTTTAGTTAAGCCTAGGCACCTCCATGTGCTTATCTACCACAACCTCTACCGGCTTGTTCTTCCATATCATCACCATATGGTTGGGTGATGTTATTGTGAGCAAGTCACATTAGGGAAATTAGAAACGTATGTTAACAAGACAATGACATGGACAAGAAAACGATGAAAATAAAGTAAGGTATCACGAAGACCTCGGGCTTAATAACATGATTAAGAACAAACACACAGGATTAAGTGATAATATATTTTTGTTAGTTATAAACACATGAGACACTTGGTGACTGATATACGCACAACGACCTCTGTGGGCACAAATAAGACGACAAATATAATTGTAGCAAAGATCCAATTATCAATTAAACCGACAAAAAAAATCATTTTTATCAAAGGTACGTGCGATAAAATATATTATAGCTATCTTTGTCTCCATTTTAGTTTAACTAAAGGAGTTCTAAAGATTAAAAATAAGGTAACTCCGTAGAAATTTACAAGTATTATTCTCAAGTATCTCTATATTTATGCGATGGACATTTACAACCTCTCTATATTCACTTTGCGCGCTCTAAAATGTTGAATTCACCTAAAATGCTAATTCGTTATATATAAAAAATTTACTATCTAATTTATTGAGAGAAATATAATATTATTAACAAAGTAATTAATATCATGTGGTTGTATTAAATGTCTGTTAAGGCATAGAGAGTGAATAGAACGGTGGTACTTATGTAAATGTAGACATGCAGGAGAATGATTAGTGTAGATTATAGGTAAACAACCAGAGTCAAATTGTCAAACAATTATACATGCAGCGGAATATAGGATCACATAGTAAATATTAAATCGGATAAGTAAGTGTACCTTATTGATTGAGCAATTAATCCAAAAACCTAACGTAATGTTTTACTACGATTGCGTACGCGACACCTTCTTGTATCAACAGACTAGTATGCTAGTACACGTTTAATTGCCTTTTACAACAATTGTCTTAGCAGCAACTCTTTATTACAAAAACCACAAATAGAAAAATAAAAACCCTTTTTTAAAATAACCGATCGGCTAAACCAAAAAGGTTTAGTCGACTTTTTGTAATTTGCAATGAATTAGGGTTTAGGGTTTATCTTCTATTTATAGGTTTTCAAATCTAAGAGTTTGAGTTATATTACAATAAGGAAAACTCCTTATTTACATAATAAACCCTCTATTTAATAAATATTTACACTTAACCATTAAGTAATATTTAATAAATAAATTAAACTTGTAGTCGTGTCTAAATGTCGATGTGTGCGCTCCCGTAGTCTCACACATTTACGGACACACATTTGTTAAAACTATTCAAATACCAACAGCTCCCACTTTTGAATAATTTTCAAACAAAACGTGATAACATTGATTAATGTCTAGCAACATATCAATGCTCCCATAAATGCACGAGTAAGTTTCTCCAAAACTCACTTGTGAGTCTAAATTCGGTTCATATCCTTTTGTCACAGATACTTAGTTAAAATCTTTTGATGGATCAAAATCATTCCATTTTAACTACTGTTTCTCATTTCGCAAATCACTTAAAGATTACCAAATACTATCGAGACACATCTGGATTTATTTGGGTTCGGCCGAACATACATCTTAAGTATTCATGAGTGGCCCAGTTAGTATCTAACTTCAGTTTTCACTGAAGGGACAAATCCTATCTTGACTACAATTGGTAGTCATCGTATTTCGCAACATTACCAAAAATAGCCTTTATAACACCCTTATTCAGGAGTGCGTTTGACTAGAATCAAATAATGCTCTACGTACATGATTCCCAACTTGCATCTCAAGTGACAGGACATTAAACCTTATGAATTATACTTAATGACAAGGATCCATAAGTACTAATTCATGTGGGATAATCCAGTGTTCATCTCCATGTACACCATCCGAGTTAGTGAGCCAGGCTGACTACTCAGATATTGTCTTAATTCAATTATGCTCCCACATAATCAAACGACAACGGATATTTAGAAAAATATTTAAACATAAATATAAATCAAGGATTAAAACATGAAAAATTGGATAACAATTATATAAGAAATGAAAGCACATATCCTCAATATTATTCATTCTTAATAAAATTGTTTATACATCCATATGTCCAAATACTAAATCAATCACAGATTACATGAAACAACTAGATAAACGAAGTCCTATTCCCTCAACCAAGTGAGTTAGGATCGTTTTAACCTGATCCTTTGATCAGTTAAGTTGTTATCTGTGTGAACTTTGAGTACTTAAATTTCACCACTCGATTCTCTTAAGAATATAGTGAAATTCCTCTGAAAGTGTTTAACTCCCTAATGAACCCTCAGGTTCATTGACTATGATGATTGCACCAGCATTGTTGCAATACATATCCAAAAGAGTCTTGGCTTTGGGAACACTACCAAGTCCAGAAATAAATTTCCAGATCTAAACAGCTTCCATATGCATCTCTAAAAGATACAATGTACTCATATTCTGTTGTAGAGATGGTTGTTTATGAAATCCAGCATCACAATATCCAATATTGGCCTCATGATTTCCACCATATTCAAGAACCATATTTTAAGTATCCCTAAGGTACTTAAGTATGTTCTTTATCAGCAATCCAGTATCTTTCGCCTGGATTCTGTTGAAACTTGTTAACAATGTTCTGTGTTAAAAACACATTTAGGCCTTGTGCATCTCCCCACATACAAAATATATCCTTTTGCCTAAGCCTAAGGTATCATTTTCATGTGCTCCACCTCTTGAGGTGTAAGATCACTATCCTTGATGTTGAGATTAAGTCTATCTTTCATTGATAAATTTCCATGCTTGGAATTTGCTATACTAACTGCTTAAGTATATTATCAATGTAAGCTTACTTAACTCAATTAACCGCTTAGATCTATCTCTCAAGATCTTGATTCCCAAATAAATATCGCTTCTCCTAAGTCTTTAATGGCAAAACATTTTCCAAGATAAGATTTATCATCTTCAATCATTGGAACACTGTTTCCCATTGTTAATATGTCATTTACATATAAGACAAAGAAAGTAACATTACTCCCACTGAATTTTTGATACACACATGGCTTATCGAAATTCTGAACAAAATCAACCTTTTGATTTCTTCATCAAATCTTTTATTCCAACTTCTTGATGCTTGCTTAAGTCCATAAATGAACTTTTTTAGCTTGCATACTTGTTGGAATGTAATGGATCAATAAAAACTTTCTGGTTGATTCATATAGACGCCTTTGTCTATATAACCATTCAGAAAGGTTGTTTTGACATCCATTTGCCATATCTCATAGTCATAGAACGTCGCTATGGCTAAGAGAATTCTAATAGCTCTTATGTCTGCCATTGGGGAAAAGGTTTCCTCATAATCTATACCATAGACTTGAGTAAATCCTTTTGCCACGAGACGAGCTTTATAGATATGTATTTTCCCATCCATGTATGTTCTTTATCTTTAAAAAGAAACATTTTCAATCGATAGTCTTGGCATTTGGAGTTTTATCTACCAAATTCCAAACTTCGTTTGCATTCATGGATTGAATCTCCAATCGCAGCTTGAAGTCATTTATCAGCGTCTAAACCTAATAATGCAACTTTCAAGTTTCGAGGTTCATTAAGATCCTCTTGATACGTCTCCATCCTCTAGATTAACTTTTAAGTTCAACCTAGAAGGTGCACGTATAGTCCTTTCGGACCTACGAATTGGAGCATCAACAATTTGTTGTTGAGACTGAACTTGTGGCTCAATCACAACTTGAGTCGGACTAGATTGAGGCATAACATGTGGCTCAACTCTATCCCCCCCGAATTGTTGATCACCAGTGTGAGTAGAAAGTGATGTATCTCCCTCTTGAACCTCGTCAAGTTCTACAACACTCCCACTGTTTCCTTGACCGATAAGCCTTGTTTCGAAAAACACGGAATACCGTGCAACTTGAACAGTTTGTTGGAATCATTTTGAGAATGCATAAAGCAGACTCTAGATCATCATCCCAAAGATAATGGCAGAATATTAAGGTTCATCATCGATCTTACAGTGCCAAGCAAGATTCGATTTCTCCTTTCCGATACACCATTCTCTGATGAGTATAGGAAGGAGTAAGCCATTTGGTAATCCCAAATGCTTTGAGATGATCCTTAATCTCTAGGCTTAAGTACTCACCACCACGATCCGATCAAACGATCTTGATGGTTTTGCCGAGTTGATTTTCTACTTCGTTTTGAAACACTTTGAATATGTTCAACCACCTTATGTTTATGTTTAAGCAAGTTAAACATAACCATAACTGTTGAAATTATCCGTCAATGTAACGAAATAGCTAGCACCTTTCTTTGACACATGTCTAAAGGGATCACATACATCAGTATGTATGATTCCTAAAAGACCAGTTGCCCTTTTTGTCTCATACGAAAAAGGTTTCCTTGTCATTTTGCACGACACACACAAGATTCGCATTTATCAAATAAAATATCATTTGACTTTAAAAGCTGTGAAGCCTTTTAATGCAATACTTGTATATGTGCGCAATACAACAATGTCATAGATAGGTTGAATTCACCTAAAATGCTAATTCGTTATATATAAAAAATTTACTATCTAATTTATTGAGAGAAATATAATATTATTAACAAAGTAATTAATATCATGTGGTTGTATTAAATGTCTGTTAAGGCATAGAGAGTGAATAGAACGGTGGTACTTATGTAAATGTAGACATGCAGGAGAATGATTAGTGTAGATTACATAGAAAAATCAACATATTATTGATTCAATAATCAATCTTTAAAAATCATTTAGCAAAAATGGTGTTATCTAATTATTAGTTAATTAGGGTAGAATATTATAGAAGTATTAGGTATTTGTATTAGGTTAGGTCTATGTTTTCTTTAAATTGTAGTTGCTACAAATAAGGTCAAGTGCATGGAAGAGATCATGGTGAACACGAGAATGTTTACGGTTTCAATGATCCTGACGAGGGTAGGTTGAAGACCAGGTATGTGTTCAAGGTAAAGGCATATGCGGTTCAGCACATGAATATTACAACGGGGGAGTATGTGATGCTTACAGGAGGATTAGAAGAAAAGATGTGGCATAAAAGTTTCCTAATCAAGTTGTGAGAAGACTTTCAAGAAGGAGGTGGTTTCAGGACCGAAGTTCAAGCATTGCGTGGATTACGTGGAGATGCTTAGTAATGGGTTATCTAATACTTAGAATAAGGTGAAATTGTTATCCAATTATTAATTAATTAGGGTAGAATATTCTAGAAGTATTAGGTGTTTATATTAGGTTAGGTTTATGTTCTATTTTAATTGTAGCTGCTACAAATAAGGTTGTTTGCTTTGAAAGGAAGACTAGATTAGAATGGTTTAAGGAGGTTATTTCTCAATTTAATTATAAGTAGGATTTACCCCCTCACCTATAAATAAAGTTGAAGGATTGAAGCTTAAACCTTGTACCTAAATTTCTTTTTCCTTAATGAGAGTTGTCTAAACATTCTCAAATCTCTCGGTTTCTTTTCTTCTTTCTTGTTCGATTACTATCACCATAATCGAAGATTCTTCTATTCCACGTGTTCCCTCAGGGTTGTTGAAGGCAGGAATTCCAACAAATGGAAACAAACATAGGTTCGATAAATGTGTGTTCACGGGTTATAATAGACCTGGAACGTGTATGGGTCAAGTTTATCCAATATATTGTACCCAAGACGTTCTCATGAAGGCTACCTACAAGACCACATCCGTAAGTGTATGGGTCAAGTTGAAATCTATTTACATGACAAATAGTCTTGCGAATAAGCTTTATTTCAACGATCACCGCTACATCTTATGTATAAAGCATACAAAAGAAATGATTATCGAGAAGATTCACACCAACGACAATCCTACGGCTAAGTTGACTAAATTTCTACCTAACATGAACCCCATTATGTTAAAAACAGCTTGGATTAGCTGGTGTTATTGGTGTTTGATGGCCGTTTGATTGTTTGATGTTGATGAGATGCCACTCAATGGGGTTTAAACGTGGACAACAAAGCGGCATGGACAAGAAATCTTATGAAAACAAAGTAGGAATACTGGAACCTTGGGGATGATTACATAATCGAGCACAAACACAACAAGTTTGTTAGTGATGTATATTTTAGTTGGTTGTAAAGAGATGAGACTGTTGTTGACTTCTATATGCACAACAAACTTTGGCGACACCAATAGGACTACAAAAATAATTGCAGCGAAGATCCAATTATAAATTAAACAGTGAGAGAAAATCATGTTTGCTAATGGTGCGCGAAAATACGATAACATTTACATGTTGGATTAAATAAGATTGGTTCATGTAAATTTAACATACCTCCTGATGATCCGGTGATGTTGTTGAATAAGTTAGCCATCGATTCCCAAAATGAGATGATCGTATTAGGATGGATTGTTGAGAGGAAACACTATGTGTGTGTTTTAGGATGAAGGGGATAATGGTATTAGAATGACCAACCCTTCTAAAGGTTTATTATGTCCCCTTATATACACACTCTAATTAGGAGTGTGTATTATTTAGTCCAATGGTGTTTAATAAGCGTTTACATTTAAGCTCTCATAATTCCGATCACCTAATGGGAAATCTATAGTGTCGTCATTAAGGTAAATACGTCCATCGAATATTTACTAGACACAGATTTCAGTTAGTGTCAGTCATCATATCAGTAAGGATAAATGATCAATGAGGGTCACAAATAATATGGGTCCAACATTCTCCCACTTGACCAAGTAGATCATTTATCTATGAGTATTAATAAGTCCGTACGAGATAATACTCATTTTGTTTCAAACCGAAATCATAGTTGATAAGTACAGTCGTAGAGAAGAACATCTACTCAGGACCCCCACTAGTCAAACTATGACTCAAATTCAAAACTGAATAAGCAATGATAGACCAACTAAGACAAATTTTGTTATAATAATGTCCAACACAGTTATGCGCATAAGGTGTAAATAATAGACAAACAAAATCTGAATAAGGAGGAAAATTTTCATTAATAAATAATAATAACCAATAAGTACAATATGCTATTAAATTAAGTCTTTTGTAAGCCCCATATTCGACACGTGTCCTACGAATATATTAGGAGGAAGACCTTTGGTCATTGGATCCGCTAGCATGTCATGTGTACTTATGTACTCAACACAAAGAACATTTTCCTCAACCCGTTCGCGTACAAACAGATACTTTGTGTCGAGATACAGCCCAGCGCCAGTCGAACTGTTACTGTTCGAGAAAGTTACAGCAGCTGAGTTATCACAGTAAAGCTTCAATGGTCTAGAGATTGAGTTGACGAGTTTGAGTCCACTGATCAGGTTCCTTAACAACATCCCATGACAGGTTGCATTATAAACGGCAACATATTCAGCCATCATAGTAGACGTTGTGGTCAGTTTCTGTTTATGACTCCGCCAAGAGATTGGTCCGCCAGCTAACATGAAAATATACCCAGAAGTAGATTTATGGTCTTCTTTGCTTTTAGCAAAGTCAGAATCAGAATAACCTACTACTTCCAAGTTGTCACTTCTTCTATAAGTTAATTTGTAGTCTTTGGTCCCTTTCAGATATCGTAGAACCTTTTTAGCCGCTTTCCAGTGTGCTAATCCGGGGTTAGATAAGTAACGTCCCAGCATACCAGCGATGTAAGCGATATCCGGTCGAGTACAGACCTGAGCGTACATAATGCTCCCAACTACAGATGAGTAAGGTATCATCCTCATTTCAGCCTTCTCAGTTTCAGTGCTCGGAGTTTGATGAGGTCCAAATACGTCCCCTTTAACTACCGGAGCCACAGTGGGTGTGCAGTGCTGCATGTTATAGCGTTCTAGAATACGGTCAATATAAGCCCTTTGGGAAAGACCTAGAACACCATTACGTCTGTCTCGATTTATTTCGATACCTAAAACATAAGAGGCATCACCGAGATCTTTCATGTCGAAATTATGCGAAAGCATTCGCTTCGACTCATGTAGCAAATCCAAGTTGTTACTTGCAAGCAGAATATCATCTACATACAAAACAAGGATAATAAAGTTACTCCCACTGATCTTGAGATAGGTGCATTGATCCACTTGATTCTTTAGGAAGCCATCAGATTTCACGACTTCATCAAATTTAAGGTACCATTGTCGTGATGCTTGTTTCAACCCATATATCGATTTATTTAACTTGCAGACCATGTGCTCTTTACCTTCTGGAATAAATCCTTCAGGTTGCTGCATGTATACGTCTTCTTGCAATCACCATTTAGGAAAGCGGTCTTGACATCCATCTGATGTAACTCTAAATCATAATGAGCTACGAGTGCCATGACGATCCTTAGGGAATCTTTACGAGAGACAGGAGAAAAGGTCTCTTGATAATCGATTCCTTCCTTTTGAGTAAAGCCTTTTGCAACCAGTCTGGCCTTATAGCGTTCGACGTTTCCATTCGGGTCTAATTTGGTTTTGAACACCCATTTACATCCAATTACTTTGGATCCTTTAGTAATTGGAACCAATACCCAAACGCCATTACGCTCCATGGATTTGAGCTCTTCAATCATGGCTTCAATCCAATGAGTGGCCTGATCACTATTAATAGCTTCTCGGTAAGAGGTTGGATCAGTAAGTTTCCCAATGTTTTCGACTTCAGCCAGATAAGTTTCGAAATCATCAAAATTTGTGTTTCTGCGAGCCCTTGATGATCTCCTGAGCTGAATTACGGGTTCATTAACAAGCGGTTCTTCGACGTTTAGATTAGGAGGCATAGGAGGTTCAACCGGTTCATTAGGAGATCCAGGTATAGCCGGAGCAGCGTTGGGTACAAGAGGAATTATCGGAGGAATCGTAATAACCGACGAATGGTTTCCCCCCGCTTCTTGTACTTCTTGCAAATCTAAATCAGGATTTGTCGTGCTCCCACTGATCTCTGAATTTTCGAGGAAAGTGGCATGTTGCGTATCTATGATGCGGGTAGAGTGAGAAGGACAGTAAAACCGATAACCTTTGGAGTTCTCGGGATAACCAATGAAGAAACATGTAAGGGTTTTAGAATCCAGTTTCTTTAAGTTAGGGTTATAGACTTTTGCTTCGGCAGGACAGCCCCATACTTTCATATATTTTAGACTCGGTTTCCTACCTGTCCAGATCTCATAAGGAGTTTTAGGGACAGATTTTGATGGAACCCTATTGAGTATATGAACAGCTGTTTTTAAGGCCTCAGTCCAAAGAAATTTGGGTAGGTTAGTGTTGGCGAGCATACTTCTCACCATGTCCATTAAAGTTCGGTTTCTCCTTTCAGCAACACCATTCTGTTGAGGAGAACCTGGCATGGTGTATTGGTTAATTATGCCCTGTTCCTTGCAAAAATTATAGAAGGGACCAGGAGCTTGACCAATATCAGTATGTTTACCGTAATACTCACCTCCCCTATCTGATCGGACAACTTTTATCTTATGATCAAGTTGGTTTTCAACCAAAGTTTTATAATCGACAAAAGTTTGTAAGGATTCAGATTTTTCTTTAATCAGATAAAGGTGCATATAACGGGAATAATCGTCAATGAATGTAATAAATGATGTATGTCCTGTTATTGATGCGGGATAGGGGCCACTAATATCAGTATGAATTATTTCCAACAAGTTGGAACATCTGGTGGCTCCTTTCTTATTCCCTTTAGCCATTTTGCCTTTGAGGCATTGAATACATGTTTCAAAATCACTAAAATCAAGAGAGGGTAAGATTCCTTCTTTGACGAGTCGTGTCATGCGATCTCGTGAGATGTGACCGAGACGTTTATGCCACAATGTGGAGGAATTCTCTGCTTGTTTAGGTGATTTTGTCTTTGTTTTAGTTATGTCATCAATATTAAGAGACAACAAAGACTGTGAGAAATTATGATCTAGTTCTAATTTATACAGTAATCCATCCAAAAAACCACAACCAAACAATTCATTATTAAGAGTAAAAGTGATCCTGCCACAACCATGAGTAATAACATAACCTTCAAGATCAAGTCTAGATATAGATACAAGGTTCCGAGTAATTCTCGGTACATATAAGGCATCTATTAATCTAATAAACTTTCCGGTATTCATATGTAAATTTAAAATTCCCATGGCTTCGACATCTAAGAGATCACCTTTTCCAACTCTAAGTTTTCTTTGGTCCTTTGGTAGCTTCTGGATTGTAAGGAATCCCTGTAATGAATTTGTCACATGGACCATAGAACCAGAGTCACCCCACCATGTATTAAATGGAACATCAGTAGTAAAGGAATCAAATACTACATAAAGAATGTTACCTTTCTTAGCTAGCCATTCCTTGAATTTAGAGCAATCTTTCTGTCCGTGCCCTTTGGTGCGGCAGAATTTGCAGTTAGTATTGCTTGTTGAGGATTTAGGGCCAGAGGTAGCAGCACCATGATTTTGGACTTTATTTTCAGTCTTGTTACTGTAGTTACCTTTCCTCTTCTTGAAGTTTGAAGTGGTAGTAAGGTGAACAGCTTCAGGTTGAATGTGCTTAAGACGATCTTCCTCTTGAACGCACATAGCAATCAGTTCACTTATCGACCATTTATCTTTCATAGCGTTGTAATTCACTTTGAAAGTGTCGAACCGAGCAGGCAAGGAAGTCATTATGAAGTGCACAAGAAAATTATCTGAGACTTCCATTTTCAAATCCTTAAGCTTGTGAGACATGTCAACCATCTTCATTATGTGTTCACGGACACCATTAGAACCTTCATATTTAAGAGTTAGCATCTTTAGCATTAAGCTACTCGCAGTTGCCTTAGACGATCCCTTAAAGTGATCCTCAACAGATGTGAGGTAAGTTTTCACTTTGTCGTTATCAGGGATAGCTCCTCGGATGCTGGGATGAATTGAGTTCTTGACCATCATTAGGGACAGCCGATTCGCCCTTTCCCACTTCTCAAAGTCCGCTTTCTGAGTGGCAGTAGACGCAGCAGTAATAGCGGCGGGTTCATCATGGCGAATAGCATAGTCCATGTCGAGCATTCCCAGAGTTAAGTAAAGTTGCTCCTTCCAAGAAGTGAAATTAGCACCAGTAAGTGCCTCAATGCCGAAGTTTGGTACTATAGTGGAGAATAAGGAGGATATAAGATTATGATACGAATTTTAGAAGATTTTATAGTGACAGAGTTAGCTATATAAGGCAGACTAAGTAATGTCCCTTAAGATAATAGAACTAGAGTAATGTCTAAAATAAGCAGACATAATAGTAATGTTCCTGAGACTAAGACCATATTAGTAATGAAGCTAGTGATAGGTAAGCCTATTAAAAAACACCAAAATAATAAGCTAAAGTAAGGCTCTACTTAGATGTTACATCACCTTTGGGCAGAAATAACTAATATCTAAGTAAAATTATGAGCATAAGGTTTATGCAACACAACGTTTGTCTTTTGACCTTTGGGCAACAAAATAGAACATCGTGTTTTAAGGCATAATGAGAATCCTTTCAAGCACACAAGTATATTAAATCACCTTTGGGCAGAATTAATATCCTACGTGTTTATTATGCTAAAGGAAAAATGCAATCATAGGAATCACCTTTGACCTTTGGGCAACAAAAGATGAAAACATGAATATTAGTGCATAAGTATAATAAGGTCACATATAAATAAGGTGACTAAATAAGGTGACCATGACAGTAAAGCAGGGGTCAAGGGGGCTGCGCCCCCTTGCGGGGTCAAGGGGCTGAGCTGATCGTATTAGGAAGGATTGTTGAGAGGAAACACTATGTGTGTGTTTTAGGATGAAGGGGATAATGGTATTAGAATGACCAACCCTTCTAAAGGTTTATTATGTCCCCTTATATACACACTCTAATTAGGAGTGTGTATTATTTAGTCCAATGGTGTTTAATAAGCGTTTACATTTAAGCTCTTATAATTCCGATCACCTAATGGGAAATCTATAGTGTCGTCATTAAGGTAAATACGTCCATCGAATATTTACTAGACACAGATTTCAGTTAGTGTCAGTCATCATATCAGTAAGGATAAATGATCAATGAGGGTCACAAATAATATGGGTCCAACATTACAACCTTCCTATATTCACTTTAAGAGTTATAAATCGCCGAATTCACCTAGAAGTAATGTTGGCAACTCAAATAAATATCTTTCTACATAAACAAGATTTCAATTAACTTCTGGCTATTTTTCTATGTCATTATCTCATGTAATAAGTTAAAAGCACATTCCAAGTCCAAACACATACAAATTCAATCAAAATATCAAACGAATGGAAATGAGGTAAGAAAAGACATACTATAATTTGGTAACATGGTAAAAAATCATTCACAAGAAATAGTAATAGCAGATTTGGTAAAACAATAAATCTATATTATTATATAAAATATATGACCTATTTCGATTTTAAAGTTTTATTTTTAAATAAACAACATTATGACCATTCATTTTTTTTCTTTTTTAAGTCAATCACAACCATTTAATATATTAAATTAAATAAATTAAATAAAATTTAATATATGAGTTTTATAACTCACTAATAAAGAATTTTAAAATTTAATTTAATGCATAACCATTAATATTAATATACATTAATAAAAGAAAATCATTAATAGTATAATAAACACTAATTAATTAGAATAATAAATACTTCAATTTATAATATTTATAATCAATAGATAAAATACATTCATACATATTTTTTCTTATAATATTTTGAAAAAAAAATATAGATAAAATTTAGTTTGCTAGAAATGACTAAAATAATGTGTAACATGAATTATAACAATGAATAAAAAGAGAAAAGAAATTATATATCACAATAATCTATTTTTAAAATATAAATAACAAAATAATAATCTTCAATATCTTCTTTAAATTTTCACAAGTTATTGTGATAAATAATAGTATTAGAATTAAAACATATATGACTTTCGAAATTCATATAGCGCAGATACGATTTTAACCAAATTCGTGTAATAATCATCTAATGAAATAATTCGTATTTCAATAAAACTTGTGTATTAACACCACTAATGTATAAACTCAATATCTAATCACTCAATTTCTAATTGTAACTACTATTGATAGACTTTGACCCGCATCACCTTTTTACAGTAACGTCCCGCCGCGTAGTACGGATACTCTACTAATATACTATAAATCATAACTGCATAACATTATAAGTCACTGAATTCAATGTTTGGTAACACGATGACTATAAACATCGCAACCATATACAGCGATAAATATGCAAGATTGCATATAATATCAGATTATAGTAAGGATACAAGAAGTAACATACCTTATACACCTTAAAACGGAGGCTGTTCACATCACATTGGGTATGCGTTCACCAGTTTTAGAGTTAATTATTTTCAATTTTAGTTGTATACGGTTCACCGTAGCAATTGCAAGCATCAAATATAGATATATATAAATCTTATTTAGGCAAAGAACACATATATGGGAACTAAATGTGTCCTTACTTACAAAAACGTAATAACACTCTTTGTATTAAATTAGGGAAACAGTTTTGAGTTTTCACATTACGTTTTTTGAATGAAAGAAAAAATGAATATGAATTGAAACTTAATAAGATTTTTACTGTTCTCTAACACTTTCTTCTGATAATCATAAGCATCTGTTACTCATATTAAATTTCCTATCTGTAACACCCCGGCTAAAGCGGAATACACCTGAGGCATTACAATTGTTCTTAACTCGTGTTCCTCTATTAGGTTATAATAGACACATTTAATGATTTAAATGAATGCATTAAAGATGAATAAATGTTTTACAGAAAAGTAACCGAAAAACGACAAAAGACTTAAATTATTCATTAATGTCATTAACTAGGTCCAAGCTCTTATGTTTTCTTCAAGCAAACCTATCCATTTCCTGTATCATGTAAAAAGTAAACGTCAATACAAAAGTATTGGTGAATAAACAAGTTTAAGACACAAGTATAAAGTATAAAAAAAAAGATTACGTAATAAAGAGTATAAAAGTAATATAAATAAATATGTAAAATGTAGTATAAAAGAATGTATAATAAAAGAATATATAAAGATTTTATATTGTAAGCAAGTATAATATGTGTATAATGGCATAACACGCGTTTGTATCAAGTCTGATGTATATCATATGTGATCAAAGTCACATAGGGTCCGGTCGAGGGCCTCGACATTCACAGTAACACGTCGGAATTTCTAATAACGGCCAATAGATCTATCACGTCTCCCGTTTAGTACATACATATAATGAATGATTGATTGTTTGAATGTTTGATTTATCGTGTGTGCATCCCATAATGATTGTGTCACTTGATTCATTCCAATGTTTGCCATAATACGAAAATATAGTATCAAATATGAATATAAGTACATATAAACATAAATGACTTTACGAATGAATATAATACAAAAAGGTATACATATAAACATGATTATAAGTGAGTATATAAACATGAATATAAGTTTTAATATGAATATAAGTATGAATCTCAATATGAATATAAGTCTTAATATACACATAAATATAAGTATGAATATAAACATAAATATGAATATGAATCACCATATTACTATAAGTATGAATATAGACATAAAATATAAATGTGAACATAAGTATGAATTAAACATAAAAGTATGAATATAAGTATGAATATGAATGTCATGATACAGCCCAAAGATTTATATAATAAAAAGGGCATCGAGTTTACTCACATGATTAAATACGGAGGTAGATACGGATACTAGATTATGAATACGGAATACGTTGAAAGGAACACCAAACTTGCCTTTACAAATCTAGAAATAAGAATAAATATGAATAAGAATATATCATGAATTTAGAGTTTTCTAGATTAGAGTTTGAATAGACAAGATTAATAAGATGATGATGGTAAGCTTTGAGTAACATAAAAGATAAACATGATTATGATGAAAAACAATAAAATTGGGAACCTTTACAATCGATTATGGGAGGCTTGAAGTTTTGATTATGGAGCTTTGTGTGGGTTTGATTTTTGACAAGAAGACACCAATTTATAGAGTTTGATATGTGATAAAGAAAGGTCAAAATGTAACTCCGCTAATAATTAACTCCAAATTTAATTATTGTAGGTTATAAAAAGAAATGGTTAAAGAGGTGTTTAAAGCCATAAATAAGAAATGTGTAACTCATTTGACCAAACTTGAAGGCTAAGAACAAGGCTAAGAACAAGGAAACATACATACATACATACATACATAGTTCCTTGCATGCATGTATTAATTAAACTACTTGTCTTTAACACATTACTAGAATTACTTGCATTTATATAAGTCCATGTGTATTAAACACATTTTAGTGTACATTAATGTACACATGCAAGATAACACATTAATAATGTTACAAGGTTTAAATAGAATTAAGATAACCCAAATATACATAACTCAAATCGAACTTTTATAAATCGTCAAATGTATACAATTACAAAGTCCGAATTAAAGTTACAAGTCAAGTATCGGGTCGGATTCGGGCACGGTGTTACAGTCTCCACAACTTTAAAGATTTTCGTCCTCGAAAATTATGGTTGACTAGTACCCGGTTGATTTATGAATAAGTGCGGATATTTGGATTTCATGTGATCTTCTTGTTCCCATGTAAACTCTGGTCCACGTTTAGATTCCCAACGTACTTTCACTATTGGAATTGAACTTCTCCTTAGTTTCTTGATTTCACGGTCTAAGATTTCAACAGGTCGCTCTACGAAGTGCATAGTCGAATCGATTTGGATTTCATCCAATGGTACATGTAGATTTTCATCAGCTAGACACTTTCGCAAATTAGATACATGAAAGACTGGATGAACATTCTCTAGTTCGGTCGGTAACTCAAGTCTATACGCAACCTTACCCACACGCTCGATAATTCTGAAGGGTCCAACGTATCTCGAGGCAAGCTTCCCTTTCTTGCTGAATCGTACCACGCATTTCCAAGGTGAAACCTTGAGAAGAACGCGATCATCAACGACAAATTCAAGAGGCTTTCTACGCTTATCGGCGTAACTTTTCTGACGACTACGAGCGGTGGTGAGGTTTTCGCGTATTTTTACGATTTTATCCGTTGTCTCTTGTATCAATTCGGGTCCAGTTATTTGCGTTTCCCCAATGTCTTGCCAACATACCGGCGATCTACATTTACGACCATATAAAGCTTCATAAGGGGCCATGTTTGCACTCGTATGATGACTGTTGTTGTAGGAGAATTCGATAAGTCCGAGGTGTGAGTCCCAACTACCACCGAAATCGATGATACAAGTTCTCAACAAATCCTCTAGTGTTTGAATAGTACGCTCCGATTGACCATCAGTTTGAGGATGGTAAGCGGTGCTGAGATTCAAGCGAGTTCCAAGTGCGGATTGAAGAGATCTCCAAAATCGAGATATGAATCGACCATCACGGTCAGAAATGATGTCAAGTGGTACTCCATGAAGTCTTACGATTTCTTGAATGTAGATTTGAGCTAAGCGTTCGACACGATAAGTTTCACAAATAGGAATGAAGTGAACGACTTTAGTCAAACGATCAATGATTACCCAAATACTGTCGTAACCTTTTGATGAAAGTGGAAGTTTGGTTATAAAGTCCATCGCAATGCCTTCCCATTTCCACAACGGGATTTCGGGTTGAGTTAACAAACCTGAGGGCTTTTGATGTTCGGCTTTAACCTTCAAACAAGTTAGACATTTTTGAACGAATAAGAATGTATCCTTTTTCATGCCTGACCACCAATAGGAATGCTTCAAATTATGATACATTTTATCGGCACCAGGATGAATCGAGTATCGAGTATTATGAGCTTCTTTCATCACAAGATTACGAAGATCATCGATTGAAGGTATCCAAAGACGATCGTTGAAATAATGAAGACCGTTTGGTTTGATGATTAATTGCTTTTCAATGCCACAACCCAATTCACTAGCCAAGTTTCCACCATTGATTATCTTCTGTTGTGCAATACCGATTAACGAATGAAGATCCGAAAGAACACGAATACTGTAGACTTTTGAATAAGGTTTACGACTCAAGGCGTCGGCAACAACGTTAGCCTTGCCAGGATGATATTTAATCTCACAGTCGTAATCATTAAGCAATTCAATCCATCTACGTTGCCTCATGTTTAGATCTTTTTGATTGAATAGATGCTGAAGACTATGGTGATCCATGTAAACAATACACTTCGTACCAAAGAGATAATGTCTCCACAACTTTAGAGCGAAGATAACAGCTCCAAGTTCGAGATCATGAACGGTATAATTGACTTCGTGCTTCTTCAATTGTCTAGATGCATAAGCTATGACTTTTCCTCGTTGCATTAACACACAACCAAGACCATTTCCTGATGCATCACAATATACTACGAAATATTCGGTTCCATCAGGAAGAATAAGAACAGGAGCTTTACAAAGTTTGTCTTTAAGAATGTGAAATGCTGATTCTTGATCATCTTCCCAAACAAACTTCTCAGTTTTATGAGTAAGCTTCGTCAAAGGAATAGCGATCTTTGAGAAGTTTTCGATGAAACGACGATAATAGCCTGCCAACCCAAGAAAAGATCGAATCTCAGAAGGATTAGTTGGAATAGGCCAGTTACGAACGGCCTCGATCTTAGTGGGATCAACGTGTATTCCCTTTGCATCAACTACATGACCCAAAAATTTAACTTCCTTGAGCCAAAATTCGCTCTTCGAGAATTTAGCATAAAGCTTTTCTTTCTTGAGGAGTTCTAGAGCAAGTCGCAAATGAGTTTCATGCTCGGCTTTGGATTTTGAATAAATGAGAATATCATCGATAAAGACTATGACAAATTTGTCGAGGTATGGTTTACAAACGCGATTCATTAGATCCATGAAAACAGCAGGTGCGTTTGTGAGTCCAAATGGCATAACCATAAACTCGAAATGACCATAGCGAGTTCGGAAGGCAGTTTTAGGAATGTCTTCTTCGGCTACTCTAAGTTGATGATAGCCCGAACGAAGGTCTATCTTAGAGAAACAAGTAGCACCTTGCAATTGATCAAATAAGTCGTCGATTCGAGGTAAAGGATAACGATTCTTGATGGTAAGTTTGTTAAGTTCACGGTAATCGATGCACATCCGAAACGAACCATCTTTCTTCTTTACAAATAAAATAGGAGCACCCCAAGGAGAAGAACTAGGGCGAATAAAACCCTTGTCGGTTAGTTCTTGCAATTGGCTTGAAAGCTCTTGCATTTCCGAAGGAGCGAGACGATAAGGAGCTTTAGCAATAGGAGTTGCATTAGGAATGAGATCAATACGGAATTCCACTTGTCGTACAGGAGGTAATCCAGATACGTCTTCGGGAAAGACTTCGGGGAAATCCCGAATGATGGGAATATCTTCAAGTTTGAGCGTTTCTTTTCTTGTATCAATGATGTGAGCTAGAAACGCAGGATAACATGGAAGATCCTTCTTATGCTTACGCAAGTAGCTATAAGCTTGCGTACAGGACATGAGTTTAAGTCCCTTTGATTTTGTTTCACCACAAACCGTAAGAATACTACCATCAGCACACGGAATACGAATAGATTTATCAAAGCAAATGATCTCGGCATGATGTTGGGATAACCAATCCATCCCTACGATAACGTCGAAACTACCCAAATTCATAGGCACTAAATCTATAGCGAAATCACGATTCCCTAGACTTAAGGTACAATCATTCAAAATAGAACTTAGTTTAAGAACCTTGCCATTGGCTACTTCGACACTAAGGGGATCATGCAACTTATTTCTTTTCAAAGCAAGCAAAGGTTCAAATTGGGTAGAGATAAAGCTACGATCGGCACCCGAATCAAATAAAATGGAAGCATAAATACCATTGATGAGAAACGTACCATTAACAACTTCGTTGTTGGCTTGAGCTTGTTGAGCATTAATGACAAAAGCTCGTCCACGACCAGCGGGTTGTTGTTGAATTGGTTGAACAAGTGGTGGCTGATTTTGCTGAGCGGGTGGAGGGTTTCCTTGACGATAAGGGCAATCACGAATAAAATGATTAGGATCGCCGCAACCAAAACACCCAAATCTCGGCATATGAGCTTGGATAGGAACAGGAGGAGGAGCAAAGGTATTGATTGTCATGGGCACAGCTACATTTTGCCCAACCCTACAATACTGAGCAAAGTGACCAAACTTGTTGCACTTGGTGCACACTCTACAAGGTTTGCCTGCAGGATGATGATAGTTGCAACGGTTGCAAAGAGGGAAATTTCCGGTATAGGGTTTAGTATTTCCAGGAGCTTGATGAGTAGGGGCAGTGATTACAGTTTGTTTGGTGGGTTCAACAACAGCGAAGGCTTTAGATTTATCCCCCTTCTTCTTCTTTCTAGATGACTTATCAGATTTCTTCGGTTCACTATCCTCCTTTCTCTTACCTTTACTAGAACGAACCAAAGTACCATCCTTAACATGATCATCGTTAATAGTAGCGGCTAGACGCACAGCTTCCTCTACCGTTGTCGGTCTACTACTACGAACACTGTCTCGAATAGTTGCTGGAAGACCACTTACATACTTATCGATTGCCATGGATATGGGAGTCACAAGACGAGGTACCAATAAGCTTAGTTCATGGAAACGCGTAGTGTACTCCGCGTTGTTTCCTCCAATTTGTTTCAAATTCCAGAATTCCTCATCCAACTTCTTAAGTTCGCTTTGCGGACAAAATTCTTCGGTCATAATCTGTCTGAATAACGTCCAATCCATTTCATGAGCTACCTCCATGCCACGAGTCATTTTCTCTTGGTTCCACCAAGTAAGAGCACGACCACTAAAGACACTAGCAGCGTATTTCACATGGAGATGAACAGGGGTTTCAGCTATTGAGAAAATGCTTTCAATCTTTTCAAACCATTGCAGCAAAGCAGTTGCACCATCGTTACCTACAAACTTAGGAGGATTGCAAGTAGTGAAGTTCTTAAGCGATGCTCCACCATGATTGCCAACGGGAGCTTGTGCAGGAGTTTGAGTAGCTTGAAACTGTTGGATGGCTAGCGGAATCGCATTAGCCATTTGGCGAGAAACCATGGCTGCGAGACGACGTTGGTTGTTGCGTTGACGGTTGACAGCGTTGTTCAACATGCTGTAAATAAGAATGAATAAAGATTAGACTTTAACGAGTAACGATAATTGACTGGGCGTACGCTTAACAATGACCATCGAATGATTTAACGAATGATTAACAGGTAATTAACGAATGAGTAATGAATAATTAACGGATGATTAACGAATGATTAACGAATGATCAACGAATGATTATTGATTCACGTATGATTAACGTATCCGTATCACTCACATATAATGTTTAAAGAAATCATAAAATAATGAATATATAAATACGTATAAATACGAATAAAATTGATTTTTGAGGGTTACGGTTAAATCCGTAGAAATTCTCGACATATCAAGAATACCAACTCCAAAGAATCATATCGTGACCTAGGAGAGGATGACTCTCGTCCAAATTTCCCAGTTTGGTATACGTAATTGTAACGAGATACCGCTCTAGACAGAAATTGAACTACCGATCTTCCAAACCTTACAGCCTTATAACATGAACTTTTAGAATTTTAATTCAAGACGAGAAGGGTAAAACATTTCATTATTAAAGATTTGGTTTAAGTGTCGCGCTTTGGCCTTGGAGAGGAGTGTTCGTCGAGAGTTTACGAACCAGTATCGTTAACGCTCTCTCGATTAGTCACATCCAAACCTTACAGTTACTACGCAAACAAGTACTAAATCTTTAATAAGGTTTAGAAATATATATATAGTATTTATAATTTTTGAAAACGACGAATGAAGAATCTCTCAAAAGAATTTAGTAAGAGGAACACAAAAATTAGTTAAAAACAATTTTTATGATGCATGAACACACGAGGATGTGTGTGGGGTAGCTTATACACTAGGTCGTTTTCTAACCAACTAATTCCCTATAAACACGAGCTCTGATACCAACTGTAACACCCCGGCTAAAACGGAATACACCTGAGGCATTACAATTGTTCTTAACTCGTGTTCCTCTATTAGGTTATAATAGACACATTTAATGATTTAAATGAATGCATTAAAGATGAATAAATGTTTTACAGAAAAGTAACCGAAAAACGACAAAAGACTTAAATTATTCATTAATGTCATTAACTAGGTCCAAGCTCTTATGTTTTCTTCAAGCAAACCTATCCATTTCCTGTATCATGTAAAAAGTAAACGTCAATACAAAAGTATTGGTGAATAAACAAGTTTAAGACACAAGTATAAAGTATAAAAAAAAGATTACGTAATAAAGAGTATAAAAGTAATATAAATAAATATGTAAAATGTAGTATAAAAGAATGTATAATAAAAGAATATATAAAGATTTTATATTGTAAGCAAGTATAATATGTGTATAATGGCATAACACGCGTTTGTATCAAGTCTGATGTATATCATATGTGATCAAAGTCACATAGGGTCCGGTCGAGGGCCTCGACATTCACAGTAACACGTCGGAATGTCTAATAACGGCCAATAGATCTATCACGTTTCCCGTTTAGTATATACATATAATGAATGATTGATTGTTTGAATGTTTGATTTATCGTGTGTGCATCCCATAATGATTGTGTCACTTAATTCATTCCAATGTTTGCCATAATACGAAAATATAGTATCAAATATGAATATAAGTACATATAAACATAAATGACTTTACGAATGAATATAATACAAAAAGGTATACATATAAACATGATTATAAGTGAGTATATAAACATGAATATAAGTTTTAATATGAATATAAGTATGAATCTCAATATGAATATAAGTCTTAATATACACATAAATATAAGTATGAATATAAACATAAATATGAATATGAATCACCATATTACTATAAGTATGAATATAGACATAAAATATAAATGTGAACATAAGTATGAATTAAACATAAAAGTATGAATATAAGTATGAATATGAATGTCATGATACAGCCCAAAGATTTATATAATAAAAAGGGCATCGAGTTTACTCACATGATTAAATACGGAGGTAGATACGGATACTAGATTATGAATACGGAATACGTTGAAAGGAACACCAAACTTGCCTTTACAAATCTAGAATTAAGAATAAATATGAATAAGAATATATCATGAATTTAGAGTTTTCTAGATTAGAGTTTGAATAGACAAGATTAATAAGATGATGATGGTAAGCTTTGAGTAACATAAAAGATAAACATGATTATGATGAAAAACAATAGAATTGGGAACCTTTACAATCGATTATGGGAGGCTTGAAGTTTTGATTATGGAGCTTTGTGTGGGTTTGATTTTTGACAAGAAGACACCAATTTATAGAGTTTGATATGTGATAAAGAAAGGTCAAAATGTAACTCCCCTAATAATTAACTCCAAATTTAATTATTGTAGGTTACAAAAAGAAATGGTTAAAGAGGTGTTTAAAGCCATAAATAAGAAATGTGTAACTCATTTGACCAAACTTGAAGGCTAAGAACAAGGCTAAGAACAAGGAAACATACATACATACATACATACATAGTTCCTTGCATGCATGTATTAATTAAACTATTTGTCTTTAACACATTACTAGAATTACTTGCATTTATATAAGTCCATGTGTATTAAACACATTTTAGTGTACATTAATGTACACATGCAAGATAACAAATTAATAATGTTACAAGGTTTAAATAGAATTAAGATAACCCAAATATACATAACTCAAATCGAACTTTTATAAATCGTCAAATGTATACAATTACAAAGTCCGAATTAAAGTTACAAGTCAAGTATCGGGTCGGATTCGGGCACGGTGTTACACTATCGAAACATGTGAGATCCTTATAAATAATGGTTTGCCGTATTGTCATAAAATATAGTTATTCTGCAGCAGAGAGACGTATCTTGATGTCGTTGAGGATTTTATATATCCTTAAACTCGAAGTAACCTTCAACAGCCACAGGCCTCATCATCCAAGTTAAACGCCGGATCTAAGATCCAATATGATAAAAAGTTGCCATCACTGTTTGAACGAGATTGGTTCGCCTAACCACCATGAAATATGGATTACTTTGTTCTTAGAACCTAAAACTTAGGAGCAAATTTGAAAAGGTATAATGAATTTGATATGGCTTATCATATTCACGTTGAAATAAACAGAATTGAGGTTTCACTGAGTTTAACGAAAAGATAATAGAATTTTGTTTAAAAAGGGAATACCTAGCTAATATGTTCATATTTTTACATATGATTGAATTTTTGCAAATTTAATACATTCAAAAGTGTTTGATGTACTCAATATGTGACAAGTTAGATTGTTAATTAACACATGCAATCAGCATCAATATTGATTTTACTTTATGCCTAATTTAAAGGTATAAGTGTTAGGATAAGAAGTAATAGACTAATAGTTGGGTAAGTTAAAGTTCCAATCTACATATATGCTTATCAAACTTCAAAATCTGTCAATAAATATTGGAATTTGTGGAAGTTAATCACCAAGTCAAATAGTCCACTAAACAACATTGGTGATGGTCAAAATCAAATTAGGTTTTTGGGATAGCAAACCGAAATGATTGGAAGAACCGATCAAAATAATAGAACCGAAGCAAAAACCAAGGGCATAGATTTCGGTTTCATGGTTAGCGAACACTAATTAGTTCATGATTAGCATAAACTTGGGTGCGGTACGTCCTATTTCCTTTTATTCTAAAACCTAATCAAATTAACCAAAATTGAACCGAACTATAGGTATATCCATTTATTTTTAATATATTTTATAACTTTTACATTAAGTTATTTTTAAACCACAATGTTTGGTCCTTAATTTGCAAAAAGACTTTTTAAGAAAGGTAAGTCTCCATAAACTCTAAAACTAATAAAGCCTACCCTATTGAGAATAAACTTAGTCCTCCAGTAAAAAGAAAACTATCATCGATATCGCGAAGATAGATTTTCCCTCTTTTTCATGAGTGACCATACAAAAGACGATGATGATGATAATTTTCATCAAAACCTTAGTATATTGGGAGCCTCATTGGGCATTACACTAGTAAAAAGATAATTGTCATCGTGAAGATAGATTTTCCTTCTTTTTTCATGAGTGACCATACGAAAGACGAAGATGATGATAATTTTCATCAAAACCTTAGTATATTGGGAGCATCATTGGGCATTACACTAGACGTTAAGTTGGTCTGGAAAATGACACTTTTAATGACTTTCTTTAAGTGTTGCGGGAGGTAAACATGCCTCCCGATTATAAAGGGCTTCATATCTAATTATCTGCAAGTGGACCATTCTTTTCAAAATCTTTGGTCCTTGTAATTAACCACCTTTTAGCAATTCTAATTTTGTGATGAAGTCCGTCTTTTAGTAGTCGTAATAGAGATTATGCTTCAAACATCTCTAGTTTTGTTGGTCATTTATTTTCAAGTTTAGATCTCTCTCCAATTGTCTTAGACTCTTAGTAGATAAATTGTCCTAGTAATTCAGTTTTCATTTGGATTGAGATCTTCACTCAAGTTTGTAATCTCTTCAACTTTTTTGAATTTTTATATGGATTAGTTTTTTTTTTGCCAAAAGATAATAAAAATAAAAGAACTAATTACGATATACTTTGATACCAATATTGAAAACATGTTTTGCTACGAATATGATAATACGCGCATATTAAATAAAAATAAAATTATATATATATAATATGGAAACTTTTGTTACTAAATTCAGTATCAGTGGCTACAAACTTTACATTCATCTAACTACAAACAAAATACAACTTTGTTTTTGAGTATGTGGTTTAATTTGAGTCAATATAAGATGTACTAATTTTGACTCTAAAAATCTGCCGATTTAGATTATATTTTAAATCTATCAAAAGCTTGGTCAAAAAATGAAATAGTCAGATTAAATGAACCTGTGGAAATTTCCAAAATTTGTTTAAGTGCTTAGTACATTTCAAAAACAAAATCATTTTTTTGGTACCATGGCAAATCATATTTAAAAATAAAATATATATATATTAATCAACCTAACTCGACCCAACTTAAATCATCACGTATGGAATATTAAAACCGTCCCAACCTCGTCATGTTGGACCCATATTATTTGTGACCCTCATTGATCATTTATCCTTACTGATATGATGACTGACGCTAACTGAAATCTGTGTCTAGTAAATATTCGATGGACGTATTTACCTTACCGACACTATAGATTTCCCATTAGGTGATCGGAACTATGAGAGCTTAATGTAAACACTTATTAAACACCACGGGACTAAATAATACACACTCCTAATTTGAGTGTGTATATAAAGGGATGTGATAAACCTTTAGAAGGGTTGGCTCATTTTATTCTTCACCCTCTTTTATCCCAAAACACACACATAGTGTTTTCTCTCAATTACTCCATCCTAACACGATCATCTCAATTTGGGAATCATAGATGGCTAATCTATTCAACAACATCTCCGAATCATCATCAGGAGGTATGTAAATAACATGAATCAATCTGATTTAATCCAACACGTCAACATCAAATTAATATTATTATGTAACAAACAAGGGTCTAACGTTCGACTTCCACAAGTTGTATTCTTGCTGACGACATTTACCAACTCAAACCATTTATTTAAAACTTAGACAACGATATATTGAAATTGCATTTTATACATAGTGATAATAAATAAAGAATGATAAAGTAATAACGGTTAAATTCAACCCCTAGAAGGTGGAGTCGAAATAACTAGCTAAAAAAAAGATGCCGAAATATGTAAGAATATACCTTTGAAAGATACTAATAAATCATACAATTTGTTGTATATATATATTCTATATCTATACCCCCAAATCTTCACCAACACAAAATAATAAGGTTAGTCAGTCACTATCATTTATATTCCTTAATTCTTTCATTCGTCGTTTTCCTTGATTTCTTCTGTTTTTACTTGACAATTTGTATTGTTTATAATTTGTTTTTATTATGTTTTTCATAATTTACGTCCATGCATGCATGAAATATGAATCAAAAGTACATAATTTTTATGTGTTATAAAATTCGTCGCGATATTTTGTTATTTTGAAATGATATTAGAGATCGTTGTAATACACGAAGAATTGTACGTTTATTTGTTTGTGTTTTTATCAGGGCCGTCTTTGAGTTTGTGCGAGAAATATGACCATTTTAGTAGTTTGGTCATATTATTGATGGTTAATATGATTTAAAATTTTTCCTTATTTATTATGAATTTGATGGAATTATGTGTATTTTTGTAGATTTTAACAATGGCAACAGCTGGGAATTTGAAAGTATTGAATGCACTTGATGGTGCGAAAACTCAATGGTACCACTTCACCGCGATTGTGATCGCGGGAATGGGTTTCTTCACAGACGCTTACGATCTGTTTTGTATCTCTCTTGTGACGAAAATGCTTGGACGTATTTACTACACGAAAGCAGGATCACCTAAGCCTGGAAGTTTACCGCCGAATGTATCGGCTATGGTGAATGGTGTTGCACTCGTTGGGACACTTTCGGGACAGTTGTTTTTCGGGTGGTTAGGTGATAAGCTTGGAAGGAAAAAGGTTTATGGTATTACTCTTATGCTTATGTGTCTTTGCTCTATTGCTTCGGGTTTATCTTTTGGGAATAAACCGAAGAGTGTGATGACTACTCTTTGTTTTTTTCGGTTTTGGCTTGGGTTTGGGATTGGTGGCGATTACCCGCTTTCTGCTACGATAATGTCGGAGTATTCTAATAAGAAGACACGTGGTGGTTTTATTGCCGCGGTTTTCGCAATGCAAGGGTTCGGGATTTTAGGTGGAGGGATTTTCGCGATTATTATTTCCTCGGTTTTTAATGCCAAGTATAAAGCGCCAGCGTACGAGGTTGATCCGGTTAGGTCCACAGTTCCGGAAGCTGATTATGTGTGGAGGATTATTCTGATGCTTGGAGCTCTCCCGGCTCTTCTGACCTTTTACTCAAGATCAAAGATGCCAGAAACTCCACGTTACACCGCCCTGGTAGCAAAAAATGCTACCAAGGCGGCTACTGACATGTCAAAAGTTTTAAACATGGACATCGAGTCAGAACCACAAAAGGTAGATGTGAACGGTGAAAAAGAGTTCGGTCTTTTTAGCAAAAAGTTTCTAAAACGACACGGGCTACACTTGCTTGGCACCACCACCACTTGGTTCCTACTCGATATCGCGTTCTACAGTCAAAACTTATTCCAAAAAGACATTTTCAGCGCCATAGGTTGGATTCCACCAGCAAAAACAATGAACGCGATTGAAGAAGTGTATAGAATAGCTAGAGCACAAACACTTATCGCACTTTGCAGTACTGTTCCTGGATATTGGTTCACCGTCTTTCTAATTGACAAAATCGGACGGTTCACCATTCAACTACTTGGGTTTTCGATGATGACAATCTTTATGTTCGCATTAGCGTTCCCTTACAACCACTGGACCCGCCCCGAAAACAATATTATATTTGTTGTATTATACTCGTTTACTTTCTTCTTTGCCAACTTTGGGCCCAATACGACAACCTTTGTGGTCCCAGCAGAGATCTTCCCAGCTCGAGTGAGGTCCACTTGCCATGGAATCTCAGCAGCGTCGGGAAAACTAGGAGCGATGGTGGGTGCTTTTGGGTTCTTATATCTAGCTCAGAACCAAGATCCAGCGAAGGCAGATGCCGGTTATCCTGCAGGTATTGGAGTGAAAAACTCACTAATCGTGTTAGGTGTGGTTAATCTTTTGGGAACTTTGTTTACCTTCTTGGTTCCGGAATCTAAAGGGAAGTCACTCGAGGAAATGTCTGGAGAGACCGAAAAGGAAACCACCTAATCAGAGGCTTAGATTGATTAAGTTGTATGTATCGAGTACTATTAGTTCATCATTACGAACATGTTTTGAAGGTTTAAAATAACAATCTTGCTAATGTTTTACTTTCAAACTAATACTTGTTTCTGATTTTCATTTTACAGCTGTTGGTTTCAACCCAAATGAGTTTTATTTATGTTATGTTTGTTCAAAAAGTAACCTTAAAAACTTGGCAAAAAAAGTAAAACGGGTCGGGTAAAATGGGGCAAACCTCTTAGATCGTTTTATTTAAAACTTTAGATTATATTATTATTACTGAAATAATATAACATTGTAATAAATATTTATACACATATTATTTTATAAAAAAGGTTAAAAATGTAGCTGGACAAAATGTTTCGAGTTGACCAAACCCGTTTCAACCAGGATCAAAGAGTTATATCTTTTGACCCGTTACCCAACCCACCCGACCACCCACTTGAACCTTTAGTTGCCAAACAACACCATTTTTGGTTTTTTTACAACATAGCAACAGAAGGTTACCATTCAAATATGTATAACGATTACAAAGCACATAATGAAAATTTTGCAGTGACCGGTTAACACTAAACACTACCTTAAAATTGCATAAACATAATCAATAAACACGTTCTCTGAGAACTTCAAGCTCCATTTCCGTAGAATCAGTAGCTTGAATCTCGTAATGAACACCATCTAAATCATGTCTGATCTTGCCTTTGGATGTTGCATATAACATTTTGGCACGAATACGAGAAGATTCAGGCGACCTACCCAATATTAAAAAAGATAAATTAAAGATTAAAAGTTCAATTCAACTTCAAAGAAAACTGAACCTGTAAATATAAGGGAAATCAAAGCTAACCAAGCGATGAAGAATATCTTGCTCTTTTGACAGTTTTCGGAAGTCACAAAATCGAAGTCATAAACCCCATATCTGCAATCATTTTCAGGCAAAGCTGATGTGAAATCATCATAACTTTCAGCAGGACTACCTGTTTTCTCAACAACAACTTCCTTTTTGTTCTCGTCGATTTTGAAGATTACATAACGATGAGCTTTTTTTCTTTGAAGTTCCAAGAATGTGTCCTTGCAGTGGTCAGCAACACCCATTCCAGACGAAGCATTTAACTGCAAATCAATATGATATACGTAAGAAAGTAACAAGCAGGGACGGAGACAGCCTGAGGGCAGTATAGGCACACGTCCTTCTGAGAAAAAATAAACAAAAAAATGAAGAACCGAAACACCACTCGTTAAATACCTTTAAAAAGCAATAAAACTAAAACATGTTAGCTTAAAATAAGTTGATAAGCTGGGACACAAAAGGGGAATGATTAGTATATCCAAAAACACAAGAACATGAGGGTGTTCGATTTTGGAAACTGAGAGTCGTGATTTCACTTTCAGATCAAAGTATTTCGATGGTACTATCGAAATCTTCAATCGATAAAACTCAGTATTATGAACGATGATTTGTGTATTGATTTTGTGTAACTATGAATTTCAATTGTATCAGTGATTAAATTAACCAACAAAAGAAGTTTAAAAACGTTTTTAAAACTGCCCACAAGCAGTTTTATTAAATCACTATCTCTAACTTCCAAACGGGTCAAACTCGGGTCATGAATTCGGGTCAAAACCGAATCCATAATTTAGGGTAAAAATCGGATCAGGTTCAATTATATGACATTTCCAGCTAGGGGCTCTGCCCCTTGGACCCCGCCAGGGGTTGCCACCCCCTGGACCCGGGCGCTGCCACCGAACCCGGTCCTACACAATCAAGATAAGTTCGAACAAGTGTGCACTCCACACTTTCCCGGACTTGTTATGTATTTATCAAGATTACATTGGTTAAAACAAATTAATCCTATTACACTAAAATCATATTGGTGACATAAATCACGAACATTTGTTTCGTCTTGTTTACTTATGTAAATTGTACTCATAAGCTCATTTTTTTTAGCTTATTAGGTTGAGTTTATGACTTGGATTAAATTAACTTGCTAAGTTATTAAGCCATTAAAAATGAACTTACGAGTTTTTAAACTTTTTACATAAGTTCATAAATCCATTTAATAAGCCGACAAACACCGTATAATAAGAGATTAATGAAAGTTTTCGATGAATACGTACCCCACCACCTCGGAATCTGAACGACATGAATGATCTTAGCTTGAAACTATATAGTCCCTCAAGTTTTAGAATGACGAAATTGCAGAAAAGTAAAATAATATTGCAGAGAAAAATGGTATTCGAAACGAATGTTTGGGGCGTTTACCCAACGCTAATGCAACTTTGCCTACTTTTTTCCTTTTTCGTGTTGTGGGTTGAGTTCTATTACTTGGGTAGTAGCGTGTTTCTTTTAGCTTATATTTTGAGAAAATTCTTAAAATAATCAACCCCAACATATTTCAAATATAACTAGTAACGTATTTGCGATACGTAGCGGTTGACTAACTTAATGTAGAGTAACATAGAATAATGAAGTTAAAATGGTTATAGTTCTTTATCTATTTCCATCTTTTGCACTTTACTTGGTAATGTAGAATTTTATTGTTCAACTTCTACTATAAAAAGAGTATTGTTAACACGGTTTGTTACACCGATTACAAATAAAAAATATGTTATTTCTAAACCCACGTACACTATATATACTACTAACGTAATATGTCGTAAGTAGGGATCGAACCCAACAAGCGCGTGTTAAAAGTTTTATAATTTCGATCTTTGAAAACAAGTACTTAATGTAACACAAAGGGGTTTTGATTTAGTGATGTAATTAAACTAATTGCACGAATAATAGATAACTAAGAAAGAATAATAAGAAAACGATTCGGTTCAAACTTCAACTTTTACGACTATGCAAATTAACCAAGAAATTCAAATTTGTACTAAAAGACATTAACAAGCTCTAACATCATTTGGTCACCAAATTATTTATATCAAAACAAGCTCTTTGGCATAAACCTAATTTTCTAATTCAAGTCTAAATAAGCTCTTAGAAATGAAACAAAAAATAGCATTAACGTATTGTGTAAAGTTTTCAAACAACAATCACCGATTCACAAAAGCTGAGAAATGTAATAATTGTATAATTTTAGTTAACATTGAGTGAACAACATTTTGTTACTTGTTATCAAACTACAAAACAATTACGTATTTCATAATTTGATTATAACAATTGTGAATTAAACCTTAACACAAGCAGCTAGCAAGCATACATATACAATTCAACATAAAAGTAAAACAAACCCAAAATCTTTAAATAGGAAGCAAACAAACATCAATTTCACAAATCAAAATGCATAATCAAGTCTAGTTTGGAACCGAATACAAGAGAAATTAGCCACTCATGTCTTGAAATAACAAACAAATAAACATGAATTCAATGTTTCGAATGCTTACAAACACCAAATTTAACGTTGCAATGATGAAATTAGCTTCAAAAATGGATTCCCCTGGTCTCATTGATGCTCTCAGATGATAATATATGGTAAAACTGAAATATATGTTAATCGTGCAAAGACTTGGCAAAATCGAAAACCCGACTTTTAAGGAGCCCGTGCGGGTATTTTGGCCTTTGAAAGTGGTCCGGGTGGGTTAGAAATCCTTCACAAAATGGTTCGGACGGGTTTGGTTACATAACACCTCAAAATTCACCTAAATGAAGCCCGGACGGGTCATTTTTAATTGAACCCGTAGCCGGGGCGGGTATATTTTTTTCTTCTTCAGATGATGTCCGGAAGGGCATATTTACAAGATCAAAAGTGACCGGGAGGGCATATTTACAAGGCAGAAAGTGCCCGGAAGGGCATCCCCTGAGTTTATTTTCGACTTCCGTTTCTCGCTCGTTCAGGTCTTATTTCGTCCCGTTTGTTCGCCCAACTTCCGCCTTTAAATACATATAAAAATGGTGAAGTACAAGCATTTCATTCGTGAATTAAAAAATTACGAAAATGCAATAATAATACATGTTTATATACGAAAATGCAATGCTAAACGGTAATAAACGTGCTAAATAGATGTATGAAAATGCATCTAACAAGTATACATATCCAAAAGGCCTTATAATAAAAAATAAAATTAAAAATATAAACAAAAAATTATTGGTTTACTACCGTTTAATAAGAAAAAGTGTAAAATATATATTGTATAATATTGTCCTAAACTCTATTACCACATAAAAAACGTAAAACAGTGCAACCGATGCATGTGAATCTAATTTACCATATATTTGTTTTATGTAGAAATAATTGTTGCAGGTTAAGTAGGTTTTGTATTATTAAAGTTTGACAAATTTATATTAAAATGGTTATATTTTAAATATTATTTTAAATGATAAAATGTTATATTTTGACTATTATTAAATGACTAGATTATTGTCCCGCGATAGCGCGGGAAAAAATAAAAATTGAATCGTAAACTTTATGTTTATGTAGATTTTATGTTATTATGAAAAGACAATGTTATACATATAATAAAATATCTACCTTTACGTTTATACACATGTTGTTTATAATTATAATAACATAAACACTTTTACGTTTATACACATTTTTTAATATTTTTATTAGAAGATTTTAAAATAACAATAAGGTAAATAATAGTTCAATTGAGTGATTTTTTTAAGTAAATTAGAATTTTGTTTTTCTTTTAGTAGAGATGGAAATTAAAGAGAGAATGTATTTATGTATTGTAAAAGGGTGTAAAATGAAAATAGTGTTTGATGACATCATCAATTTGATCCAACGGTTGAAATCAAAGAAGTTAACTCATCTAAGGGTTCTTACTTCGCCATGTGGCATTTAAGGCCCCTCTTTTATTATATATTAAAGATTACATTATGAATAGTTAAACAAAATTAATACGTAATTAAAAAACATAATTGACCATATTGAATTGGATGGATGACTATGATTGAATGGATAGTTAAATGAATCAATGGTTTAGATCACTTCTCTTAAAAAAAAAAAAACTTAAATTTCAAAAAAAGAATATGGTTTACATAGGAGTAAAGATAATCTTATTTATGAAACACCACTTTTGTCGTTGTTCAAACGTCACGAAGAGGTTTAATTGAAATAAGTAGTTTTAAAATGGACAGTTTTAACATCGTTTATTCTCGTATTGAACTTCAAATCTTATTTTTTCTATGAAAAAGTGTGAAAACTTTTTCTTAATTCTGTAATTACTTTTAAAATATGGTTATATTACGAAGAGTATTTTAGTTATTTTTTCTTATATTTTAGACTTACTGACTTATTACCTTAATTAAAGAGAACTAATGTGTCAGACCTTATCTTTGGCTGAATTATAGGGTGCAACCGATTGGCGATCATCATAACACATTATAGGTTTAATAATAGGCAATGTCTAAATAAATGCATTAAATAATCAAAATGACGTATCATGGCGTCACAAAATCATAAGTGGAGACTTATGTCTTGTGGAGTCAATCCACAATGTCAAAATCCAACATAAGAACCTTAAATAAAATCTCATACATGGGTAAACTAAAGTGTATAGTATTCGTAAGAAATTTTGAATAAAAAGATAATCAAATGCAACTTATCGTTACCCGGAAATATTGCTTAAAATATCAACACAAAGGTCGGTGAGTTCGTAGAGTTTATAAAAAGACTATACGTAAACCTTAATGTTGAAAATCATAGTCAATATAGTGTATGAACAATGTAAATACGAATATAATAACACAAGTATGAACATTGTGAGCAAGAGCTTGTCAATGCATGACAACTTTCATAATAACCATTGCATTGTTGTCGGCACAAACCACCATAATTGAAATAATTTTCAACTATAATATTCTAGGATTTGGCCAAACTGTAACTTATCATGTAAGATAGTTGTATGTGTAAGTCTTACCTTATCGGTGGAACTAAATCTCACATGTGTAAAACAATTGCAGTTGTAAGTCTTACCTCGTAAGACAATTATAGTTGCATAACATATATCTAACATATATAACATATCACACATACATGTCCATAAATAGTAAGTTTCTAAAATAACACGTGTCTATAAATACAAACATTCTATTTACAGTAAGTTTCCAAAAATAAAAAGTTTTTATAAATAATAAGTTAAGAACAAAAACTGAACATAGGGGTGAACATGGGTCGGTTTGGTTCGGTTATGGACCAAACCTGCACCCATAACCGAACTTTCGGTTAATTGAAAATGTTAACCGTTCGATTTCGGTTAATCGGTTATGTGTTATTTATTGGGTCGGTTAATAACTGCAAATATTAAATAAAGTTATACGTTAAAAATAAAAATAATAGGTTATTATTAGTTATAAAATACAATAACTAAAGTTATTATAATAGCTCTCTTTGAAGATGCTTCCTAAATCGCGAATGTTTGATAACTGATATCGCTCAATTATATATATTTTTATTCGCGATATTTATTATGTTATTAATCTAAAACGTGATGGATATGCCTCGTTATACTTACATTTTGTGTAAAAGTATGTATTTAGATAATAAGCATTGAAATGAGAATTTAACGTCAAGATATGCCGAAATAGTACAAGGAAACGAGCAAAACGCAAAAACTGCTTAGCTGAACCACCATTGCGGCGCAGTGGCCTACTCGGGATGTTATATGTTTGTTAGTTAATTTCAATCAATTATTGGAGGTGAGGAGTTTTTGGATGGCTTATTATTACTGCAGTTCGGGGAGACGAAAATGGCACCCACCATTACGATATCACAGTCATCATCACTTTCACAACAATTCTTGGAGTTTTTGGGGAGGAGATTCTTGAAAAAAAATCATCAATCAAGCATCAAAATTGTTCTAATTCCATTGCAATTAAACAGTAGTAGTCTTGTTTTTATTTGAATTGAGTATTTAGACCTTGGAATTTCATCAAACACTTGGTATCGTGTTCAACTTTTCTCATAATTTATGTTTTATTTTCAATATGCGTAGCTAATTTCTTTGATCCGATCCAATCCATTTATATGATCCAATAAATCAAAAACTTGATCCATTAATTCATTAACAGATCCAATGGATCGATCCATTTAAATGGATCAGTACTTGGATCGATCCATAATCCATTTAAAAAATCAACAAAAAAAAAAAATTAAATAGTAACTTATTTTGTTTAACGACTTTTGCACACCCTACCCTACACACCCACCCACCTCGAATTTTATTTTTTTTATAAATATTTTCGCTTATTTTGTGTAAAGGCTTATTTTGTGTAACGACTTTTTCACACCCTACACACCGCCACCTACCCCGACAATTTTTTATTTTTTTTAAAATATTAACGCATAATTAGTTTAATGACTTTTTCACACTCTACCCTACCCTACGTCACCCCTCCACCCCGATAAAAAAAAGGTCATTTCTTTTTATAATGTTAAAAAAGAAAAAAAAAACTTCCAAGGGAGAGGGGGGGGGGGGGGGTAGTGTGGGGACGAGATTAAAGAAAAAAGTTATAATGTAAAGCGAGAAAAAAAAAACTTTTTTTTCCGAGTTAGGGTTGGGTAGGGTAGGGTAGGGTGGAGACGAGATAAACGAAAAAAGTTATAATGTTATCAAAATAAAAATAAAGAATAAAAAAAATCCGATAAGGGGTAGGTGGGTGAGTAGGGTGAGGGTAGGTAAGATGGTGAAATAACTCAAATTTTAAATGGATCAATCCGGATCATGATCCAATCCATTTAAATTATTTGAATATGGATCGGATCACGATCCAATTAGTTGGATCAATAATGGATCGGATCAATAATGGAACGGATCATTAATGGATCGGATCAAGATCCAATCCATATCCATCCATTGTCACCCCTAAAGTACATAGTATATACATATAGATGGGGCAACGTGCTTTCTTATATCAGGTGGGATAACTCATTAGGACGCATTTTTACAACTCTGGCATTCATCAGGTAGCATAGTTAAACGAGGCAAGTGCTTACATCGGGCAAAGATAGGTAAGATAGTTTAAAGATTTTTTGTTTTCACACTTCTTTTAGTTTTCCGTTTAATCTTCATTACATTTTAATTTGTTTTCAATTATCTTAAGGAACTTGGTTTTTCCAAGAAGAATCTTTTCTGAATCAAGTTTCCGGTTTGTAACCCGATGTATGCAAGAGGGTTTATACAACCATGTAGGTTGAAAAATCATCAAGATTGAAAAATCTTCATTAGACAACCGAATGGACATATGAAAACCCGATACCTTTTCAGGATACTAGTTAGCTTACACCTAGTAACACATTGTTTATATATACTAACATTTGCTTTCAACGCGTGAGTTATAGGGCCTTCATAGGGTCAACGGTTACATCACGTAAATACATTATATATTAGGGAGGCTAGCTTGCTATCAAAAGGTGATACATTATAGGCCGCTCGGTCATATGACATGGTTGACATGGTTTATAGGGCCATTTGCTTATATCGGGTCAACATAAAAAAAAATCAAAAGTAACAAATATAACATCAGACTAAAAGAAGGAAAGATAAAAAGGAAAAATCATTCAAAGACAAGAATCTTCTTAAAAAACCCAGCTGGAGATTTCCTTTCGAGGAAACCAATTAATAACAGCCAATATTTTAGGTGATTGTCCATTAATCAGGTTGTTCATGATGATTTCAAACATATAAAGGGCAAGAAACATTGAATAACGACTAGAAAATGTTTAAAAACTAACCAACTCCATAAAAAGTATCAAAAAGTATGAAAATCAGACTGGACTGTCTTGTGCCTTTTCATGATACCGATTAATTAAATATAACCAGCCATTTTTGAGCCAATTTCTACATTATCGAGTTATTCATAATGACTTTAGACCAACAAAACGCAATAAACATAAACAACAACCAAACACAAGTGGAAAAACGAAAACATAATAAAAATTTTAATCAAACAAACTAGAAAAATTATTTAAGATTAAATATTCATCAAAAAACCGAATGGACAACATGTTTTTTAGAAACCAATCAATTTACTAAAACCATTATATTATTTTACATGTTTATCCCATATTCGTATGGATGTTGCCCTTGCTAACAAAAAGCAGGCCACATGCATACAACGGGTATCATAGTTAAAAGGGGCAACAACTTAGATCGGATGAGGGTGTTTCAAAGAAATCGTACAACTGAAAAACCGAGCCGATTTGTTCGATTTGAAAACCAAAAACCATGTTTATGATCGGCCAATTACGGTTTTCTTTTCAAATACTCTGTATAAGAGTACCCACTTTCCGCGAGTGACTTTAAAATAGTTAAAACTAAGATACAATACTTTAAAAATTACAAACTATCCGAATCGAACCGTCAGTTATCACAAATACCAAAAAGTACTTTATAGACTACAATAACTTTTCAATTAATATTGTAATAGAGTAATTAATTACACCATTACTCATTTCTCCTGATTTGGGGAACAAAGCCACCATCACACAATCAAACAAACTGTAAATTACAGTAAAAAACTAGAATGGAATCTGAAGGTATTCTATTCTTCAAAAAATCAAAAGGGTGACTCTGTTTTATCTTTTTCTTATTATTTTTTTTTTAATATTCATATTTAGGGCAACAAAACATTCCCAACCCATCATCTGTGATCGCTGCTCTTGTATCCAAACGAGCCAAACATCATGAGGAGTTACGAACCCTTGAAAAACAGGTTTTCTTCGTGTTTCTTTATATTTCTTTATTAGGTATTTTTTTAGTATTTGTGTTGGATTTAGTGATCTGGGCTTGATTTATTTTGATTGGAATATGATAAAGTTTCGAGCTTTTTGAATCGGTGAATCCGGTGTGAAGTGGGTTTGCCCTAACTTTCTAGAAAAGGAAACTTTCAAGATTTTGGATCAGTTTAGGGGCTGTAAAAAGATTTACTTTTTTCGCCTTCGTAATGTGTGCTTTTTGTTATTTGATTTACTTTTTGGATCAATGTTCTTTCTGTTTTTTCATAATTAGGGCTTACTTTCGAAAGCTGCAATCCCAAAAGTTTATAGTATCATTCGGATATCATACGGCCTAACAAGCGGTTTTAGGTTTGTGTTATGGAAAGCGGCTAAATGCAGTGTTAGTAAATTAGTGAACCTAAAAAAGAAAGAGTTAAGTGTTTGGACGTTGGAGTCTTTGAAGTTGTTTTTCGAGATACAAATTCTTAAGTTGGTCATAACAGTTTTAGATAGCAGATACTGTGACAATTTCCTTTTTCAATTTCAAGGAACGTATTAATTTTTTTTTTTGTTGGAACGACACGATAGTCTTTAGGAGCAAACGTTATTTTAGAGAGGGTCTACCTTGAAATGGAAGGAATGTTTATCAATCATCTCACAGTAGCAACGAGTCACTTTTACTTGGTGTTCTGCTGCAAAAGAATTAGTTATCTTTAAATACATTTACTGACAGTGCGATATACTTATTTGTGTGCTATTACCCTGTGCATTTGGAGGAACCTAGAATTGTTTTTACAGTATTTATTAAGTGAGCATTTATAATTTTATCTATCTTGAACGTTAGGTTTAGATCTAGGTCAATCGTATTGAAAACTTGAAATTAATTTGTGATAGCGTCATCTTGTCTTAGTGATGAACGTTTTTAAAACCTTGTAGGATCTGACATCAGATCGTTGAAGTTATTATTACTCTTAGGATAACGTAAAAACCTAACCGTTTAAGTTTTATTGCAGGTTTATGACATGGAGACGGCCTATCTACAGGATCCAGCTCAATGCGGAACTGTATTAAAAGGTTATGAAGGTTTTCTGTCAGCAACTAAGAGCACTTCACTGTAAGTCTTAAAATCTCGCTTTTAACCTGCTACGATTTATCTTCTATTGTTTGCGTACCATATACACTTAATACTCCACCCGCTACTTTAAAATTGAAACGACAAACTGTTTGTTAAATATCTAAGATACCCATTGACAAACGGACATAAAGAATATCGTGCGTCCATGTCAAGACTTTCAATATAATTAAGATGACGGTAATGGAAAATTTGAAATTCAACTTAAAATCTTAAAAAAATCCAAGTGTTTCAGTTTTGTGAAGTTTATGGGATTGTGAAGGAGTAAAGTAATTGACTTTAGTTGATTGGCACAATTGCAGCTATAAACGAACTAGGAAATTTCAGCCAGAAGATAGGCTCTTTTCACTATCTTCAGTCACCTCACCAGCGGTATGTTCCGTGATTTTTTTTATTAGTTTGTAACATTTGCTCAATTAAAAGGGAAACGGTTCATTAATAAACGGGTTTTGCAATCATATTTTGTATATTGTAATCAAAAACCCTAAAAGATCTTGACGGGTCTTTTCAACTTTTATTTGGCAAGTAATGATCTTTTTACAATTTGTATGCGACTTTACAGACAGAAGAACATGCTGCAATGGCAGCTCCATCTGGAATGGGCCCGTAAGCACTTTCTTCCACCTTAGTAACTTTATTTTTAGGATTTCCTAAATTGTGCGATCTGCTCTACTATATTATCTGTTACACTCACACGGTGCTGAATTTTTGTGAATGTGTTATTTGGTCAGGGGAAAACCAAAGAAGGGTAGACCAGGACCGAGAGATGTGAGAAGAATCAGGCAGTACAGTGAACCTGACTTTGACTATGAAGATGATCCCGATATGATATGAAATGATCTCTTTTATCGAGACTTAAGTAGAACTAGTTATGCCCAAAGAGGTTAAATATATATACTATATAAGAAAAGTTTGGTTTTGCAAGCATAATTGTGGGAGTAATGGATTACCAATATTTGGTATCCTTAACATATCTGTTTCTTGATGTATATACTTTAAAAATTTTGGCTTTCCCGGTGCGTTAGACTGTTCGTTCTGACATCAGCATTTTGACTTCGACCCACAGTTAACGTAAATAGGGTTTATCAGTCTTGGAAATCATTATTAAGTTTTGCATTCCACCTGTCAAGTGGATGTTGTTAGGAGTCATTATCTTGATCTAAAATCGACCCATGAAACCAGATGTTATTAGGAACTGCCTAACCCACGATTGACATTAAAAAGCTATATTATATGGACCAATAATCCGTGTGTAGGTTTTACAAACATGAACAAGAGGAGGCGAGACAAGTTTAAGCTCCTTTCGACCACATTCAGTTAAGCTCAAGCTTAATAGCTCAATGAGACTTAATGATGCAGGCTCGAGCGTGAATTAATATGAATCCAAGCATGATTCGATGTTTTCGGGTTAAACCCGAACTCAATTTTGTTAGACTTGGCCATAATAAGGACTCGTGTTAAATAGATCAACCCGTTTAACTCAATTAGAGTGTATAGACCCGAACAAACTCGACACTCCATTTAGGCTTGTTCGGGTCTATTGGGGCTCAGTCAAACAAGCTCAATTTGCACTCGAGTAGAGCTCAATGTTTTTGAATGACATGTAGTCAATTCATTTGATAAAAACTTGAGCAATGGCAATTACATCTATTCATATTAATAATCCAAATCAATCTCGATTAACTATATACTTTTGTGGCAGTATTAATCAACTAGCTTTTTTACGAGCTCCTTATAACTCGACTTGATTATATATGAACTAAAGGTTCAAATGAAAAATGACACAATTTGATAAAACTTTGAGATTTTAACGAGCCGAGTATTTAATACCGAAAATGTTTATGTAAACGCCTTATATTGCTCGATTAGAAAATTTCCGAGACAAATTTAAATAGCTCGCAATCTATCTCAACGGCTACAGCAACTAACCTAAGTACCTGGTAATACCAAAAGTCCAAATGAGTGTCCTAAAATTCCATCAATCAAATAATAATTACTACTAATATTTTGCATTTTTAAAACATTTACACGTGGGCGACATATACAAAGTTGGCTGAATTCAGCGGCGCGTGGCAATGAACTCGCCGGTTTGTTCTGTTCCGATGAATCTCCAAATTCCAGTCTGTGTTGTTGTTAATCATCTCATATAAGTTTTTTTTAATTACAGGAAATGCATAATAATAACGAACCGGAAAACGGCGCCGTTTCTGTATCATGGACTGAGACCTCTGATACGGTCTCCCGACACTTTCGGTTTCAACCTGACGGTCAATTATCCGTCAGTCCTATCTTATTTCGACCGTTTTTTATTTTTATTATTTGTTAGAGATAAAATGTTGTGAAAGATGCCATGTGGAATGAGTTTCAAATGTTTTTGTGGTTTCGTTACAAGTCTACATTTCTCATGTTAAGAAGTTTATTAGTGATACTCTTAGTTTTCGTAAAACTATAAAAACATAAACTTGAGAAGATGTTTAGTTTATATATATTTTCACAGTTGATATTTATACTTTAGGTGAAGGTGCTTGACGATTCAAGGCCCGTTGTTCATAAAGTAGCTGAATCCTTTGTCAATCAGTTTTTTCCGTCTGGTTTTCCATATAGGTGATAGTTTATGAAACTTATATCGTTTTCGGCCTAAAAGTGTTGTTTTTTATACTTCATCAATTCGAGCATCTCTTGTTGTTTTACAGTGTTAATGAAGGATACCTTAGATACACACAATTTCGGGCCTTACAACATTTCTCAAGCGCAGCATTATCCGTGTTATCAACTCAGGTCCTCTTTTGATACCTAGAAAAAACTTCTCGTTTAAAGGTGATAAAATGGTTATGCACAAAGCAGTTTTTGTCCAAAATTATATTATTTATTATGAAATAAAATGATTTTAAGAGGCTTTATTCATTTAAAGTACGCTTTGAAGACTTTTTACCCGTTTGACTCTTTCCTTAGTAACTTTTTTCTATTTTACCCAGTTGATCTTTAGAGATAATACATAACCCAAATGCACCCGTTTTATGTTTAATGCCTTTTTTAGATTTTGTAAAGATAATTCTATTGTAGCGAAATGTAATCTTACAACTTTGCAGTCCCTTCTATATGCTGCAGGCTTGAGACCTACCCCTGCACAAGCAACTGTAGTTAGTTGGGTAAGAAACAACTATTGAAATAAAAATTTCAAACGTTGATAATGCAAGAGAAAACTTTTACTCAATTTGCTGATGTTAAACAGGTTCTCAAAGACGGAATGCAGCATATGGGAAAACTAATATGTAGCAATTTGGGTGCCCAGATGGATTCAGAACCCAAAACATGGAGAATATTGGGTTTGTACTATTCCTCGTTGTTATTTTTCAATGTGGATATGAAATATTTGACTTTAATAAGATATTTTAATTCTGTAGCGGATGTGCTTTACGACTTGGGTACTGGTCTAGAAATATTCTCTCCCTTATGCCCACCATTGTTTCTTCAAACGGCTGGCCTTGGGAATTTTGCCAAGGTGAGTTGGTGATTGATTAATTTCTACATTAGTAACCATAAGTGGCAAAATAAGCGGGACGGATCCAGTAACTGGTCAAAATCAGCTCGTGTTAAAATGGGTATAAATTTATTGGTTAAAACAGGTTAGCGTGACTTGTTGGCACCTTTTTGTCTGTTTGATAAATAACAAATGTATTACATAGATGTTTCTGTAGTTTATACGAAACTACAGATTTGGTCCGTTTTAAGATAAAAAAAAAATGTACACAGATGGTCCCTATTTCTGTAACTTGTTGCATAAATGATTCTCTAGTCCTTTAAAATTAACCCATCTCTGTTAACGTTATGTACAAGGACCATGGGTGTGTCATTTAATTAATGGTCTGGTTATTTTAAATAAAGCGATTTAGGAAGATGTAAACACTTGAATAGACTTTGGGTGACTATTTAACTTTCCGAAATGTATTCTTTTTAGCCATTTTTATTTTAATTACCCGTTGGATCTTTTAGTGAAAAATTATTTAAATATACAACAGGGAATGGCTGTGGTTGCTGCAAGAGCAACAAGATTACCGATATATTCTTCATTTGCCAAAGAGGGTAATCTTAGTGACTTATTTGCAAAAGGCGAGGCGATCTCAACCGTGTTTAACGTGCTTGGTTTAGGTGCCGGGATTCAGTTAGTCTCTACAGTTTGTTCATCTATGCAAGGAAAAGTACGTTGAGTCATTCAGTACCTCTTTCTATACTGCAAACAAATCGTTTATTAGTTTTTTTTTTATTTCTTACAGTGCTCTATTTGTGCAGTTGATTGTCGGTCCCCTTCTTTCTATAATTCATGTTTACAGTGTGAGTGAAGAAATGCGAGCTGCTCCTGTCAACACATTGAATCCACAGAGAACGGCAATAATCGTGGAGGAGTTCTTAAAGGTTAGATAATCTATTGCCAAAATTGTTCACTGAGGTGTAATAATTGATAGTATTTGTTCTGTGTTAGAGGTGCAAATTTTGTCTCATTTACTAAAAGATCGATTTCGGTTGTATTAGAAATTTTAGCTAAAAGGGGAACGGGTCAAATCGCCCAAGGGGTTGAAAATCGCCTAATGCCTGTTTCTTAGTGCTATAACCTCCTAAAACGTTCTTATCTGTATTTATATTCAAGCCATTTATTATTTATCGGAAATTTTAAAAAATGGAGCAAAAAAAGTTTTTTGTGGTCAACCTGACCTTACCCGTTACCTTACCCACTCATCTTGCCACATCTGGTTTAGGTCATCTTATATTCTCGTGTTATGGGGGAGGTGGTTGTTTCGATCTGTTGATAATTGTCGATTTCTGGTATATGTTTAATGTTTTCATCTAACGGGTTAAATGGGTAAGAGTAACAAAGAATAAAACTGGTCAATTTTGGCAGAGCTGAAGAAATAAGTCAAAAATTATCAAAAGTGTATTCAATTGCTTACAGTTAAAACATTCTAAATTACATTTTAAAAATTAGATGATTACTTTAGTAGTATACTTTTTGTAGTCGTATTTTATTATGTTAATTGTTTAAAAAAAAATGTGTTGACCCGTTCTGACCTTATTAGAAATGGACTATTCTGATCACTTATCCAATTTGCCTTGTTACCTCTCTTTTGTGGCCCCGTTTGTAAAAAGAGACGAAACCCACAAATATACGAATGGGTTTGTTTTATTTTTAGAATTTGGTATTAAAACATATATAATTTAGACAGGAAAGGTATCGAGCCCTGTAGACGTAAGGTACAAAGAAGATCTTTTGTTTCCCGGGCGACTCATAAAAGATGCCGGAAATGTTAAAGTCGGTAGAGATTTGCATAAGGCAATCAAGCCTTCACGACTGAAAAAATTAAAAGAAATATTCCCAAATGAGAAATTTCTTTTGAGTTGTGGAAACAGATGGACAGATATGGCGTTGGAGCAAAATGCTAGCGGTGAAGATGCGTTAAGAGGGTGGATGGTGGCGGCTTACGCGTCAAAAATGGAGAAATCTAATCCTGAACAGAATCCCATTGTGTTACAAGAGGCGTATGAGAAGATGAAGTCAGCGATGAGTACACTTCTTCCTGAGTTACAAGCAAAAGGGTGGCATACTGACCGTTTTCTTGATGGAAAAGGTATACGTTTTGGTTTTTAGTTTTTTATGGATAAATTTATTTTATCATCAGCGTTTTTCAAAGTAGAATATGTTCTTCCGAAACTATCCTTTTTCCATATCAACTATGTAACCAGTGATTCAATAATATAGGGGGGATGCTCTGACTATTCTCTCGATGAATACTTACGTGACTTAATTTGTTTTTTAGTTTTTATCGATCAATTCTGTAATGCTAATGTTGGAATTTGTTAAAAACTTGAAAACGAATCATAAGATAGATTTTTTTTACTCATTTCAACTCACCAGAGTCAACAATGGAAGATGTATACTTATTGTTTTCTAGTCAATGATGAAACTCAAGTCTAAATTGTTCAAATATGGACTTTGCTTAAAGAAAATTGTATGAATTGCACACTGGTTTGTCAATTTCAATCAAAGTTATATGTACATTAGTTGATTCGATTTATTGATAACAAGTCTAACGAGTACCATAAAAAGTTAAAAAAACAAAAAGAAGTTTAACATTTGTAGAAATATATGATTAGCAAACAACAAAACTGACCACTGATTTAAACCAAGCGGAACCCTTGTCACTTCATCCTCGCCAAAGGGAAGCCGGGCCAATGGACCAAGGCAGTACCATCGTCGCTGGTAACCGCCAACTATATGTGGCCTAGCCAACCAACGGCGCCATTGACATGAATCTAATTAGGTCTTTACAACCTTCCAAAATGTTTTATTAAAACCGTGTTTAATTGTGTGTTAAAAGATTATAACACATTTATCGTAACAAAAATGTGGATGATGTAACATTTCTAGTTCCTCCATCATTGTTAGTGATTGTGGTATTACTCCCACTACTTTTTATGGACTTACATGTTTTGACCTTTCTATTTCAACATATAAAGTTTGATTTGAACATATCTAAGATAATAAAAAACACTTAGGATTGTTTGCAAGCATCAAACACTCGGACTACGGACTACGGACTCGGACTCGGTTCGTGGTCCGAGCGTTTGATAACTTCATGAAAAGCTCGGACCACGGATCGAGTCCGTGATTTTTCCTCGGACTCGGTCCGTTTAGAAAAATCGCAGACTGAGAACGAGGCAAAATCACGTACTCGGTCCGTGGTCCGAGCTTTTCATGAACTTATCAAACACTCGGACCATGGACCGAGTCCGAATCCATAGTCCGAGTCCTTGATGCTTGCAAACGGCGTTAAAGATGATTTTTTTCATTTTATTTTCATATTTATTTAAAGTTGGGGTGATGTAAGTTTCCCTTTATATCAATTTTAGGTTTGAAATGATTGTTTTTAGGACAAATCACACATCACATTTGAAAAGCAAACGTGGTCCAATAAATAGTGTTTCATAGAAAGGCATTGTAGGTTTATTTAGTGGGTCATATGTGTCTATATCGAACGTCTTAGGTTCGCAAGCCGACAAGTCGAACCAGCCAGTTTGGTCCTGCTGTGAAAACGTTGCACAATATGATAGTTGTTTAAAAACATGTATATGATTAACTTTGACTCACACATTGACATACAAGTGACACTAAACACAAACAAAAGACCTCGTTTTTGCTTACGGTCGTCACTAGCTTAAGGTAAAGCTAGTTTCTCGACAATCCAACGTAACTAAACTATGTCTTACTTAAGTAATGAGAGTTCATACCCTTGGGTTGGAATAGGTTATGATTTTACATTGACTTGTTAAGTATTTCAATTTTGTAAATAATTATAGGGAGATAATTACTCTTTTTATATTTAATATTTTAATTTTGATTTGATGACGATAAAGATGTTAAAAAAGGAAAGTTTTTTAACTTTAAAATATAAATAATTAATGATGAGTTAAGTGTTTAACGTTGAAAACCTGCTCCAAATCTTTTGTCGGTAAAGCCATTGGCCCCATTTACGATTTCTTGTTTACTTGTTTTTTCACGTCTCTTTTTTCTTTTCTTTTAATAGTTGACGAATAAACCAATAAAGACAGACTCTCATTCGTTTTGGTAAATATGATATTTGATAGCGTATTAGAGCACACGGTATGATAATCACGATTGTGAGATTTTTTTTGCTGACGTGACATCCAGAATGATGATTGTAAGTTTTTTTGTGGAGTGATAATGATAATTGTAGGAGATGTGGCACCCAATTTATTTTTTATACATTTAAATAAGATAAATATAAGATTTTATTAAAATAAAAGACAATACAAAGTATTAAAACTAAAACAATACTAAAAGCTAAATCATCCCTTGTTTTTCCCGGATTTTCATTTTTTCGCTATCGATCCACTCCGCTTGTCCTTTTGGCATCCCCTTCGTGCTCTGTTGAAGAAACAACATATCGTCTCTTCTTACACTTGTATAAGTCGCTTGCCTTTGTTCGAAAGTCGCTTATTGTTGTTCGAGAACCGCTTGTTGTTGTTCGAGAGCCACTTGTTTTTGTTCGAGAGCCGTCTCTTTTTGGACTTAGAGTGTTTCTTTTTTTGTTTTTGTAAGTTTTTTGTAACTGTGAAGCAATCGCTTCTCAAAACGTTGACGATGAAGATTGAGCCTTTTCGGATGCGTCGGATGATCCTTTTCGAAATGATTGACTTTCTCCATGTCATTTAATGGTGTGATTTTTTGGTTAGATAGAGGATGTATTTATAGGTGAATTTTTTAAAAAAAAAAAAAAAAAAAAAAAAATCAACCATTTGAAAAAAAAAAAAATAAATAAATAAATAACGACCGTTATCGAGACAACAAGCACGAGAACGACGTCCCACAACGAGCGACCTCGGTATGGTAACAAGGGAGGCGCTCGTTGTCACCTCCACAACGAGCCACAACGGTATCCATACCGTGTGCTCTTAGTGTAAATAAGACATGTCATAATTTAAACGAGATTTTAACGTTGTTTAACGATATAGGGCCAAGAGGCCAACGCCTACTGAAGATTTAGTGACTTAATTTTTGTTAAATGACTTGTGCTAATTGGTATGTGAGAGTATTCGTCACTTTGAAAGCGTACTTTAGAGTTTCCTACCTAATACCATACCCATCGACAATCGCTTTTTATACTGATGACTGACTGCTTTCGATCTTCTATAACAAGCTTGACCTAAAAAGGGTTAAACGTTGTCGACGTAAAATACCAATCACCAACGAACATCATATATAATACTTTTGGTCTAATTAGAATATACAAGGACTTCGTCCTTGTTTCTAACTTACTCGACTTAAAACACGATGATTGACGTTGTTGTGGAATCGTGGTTTTTAGGTGTTAATTGGGTTATGAGATGTTACCTTTAGCTTTAGTTGCGGTAATTTATTTGTGAATCTTTATGTTTTTTTGGTGGATTTTTATTTCATAGGTTTACGAGTTGTATTTATTAGCTTCTTAATAGTTTTTTATAAATTTTATATTTACTGATGTTCATAAAAGATATAAATATCGTTGATTCGCCGAATACCTTTAACACTACTATACATAATCGATCGGATTACATTACTGGACAAATTATAACCTGCTAAAATTGTATTCAAAAGTCATATTAAATATAATCTTTAACACTCTACAATTATTGATTATTTGTGGTTTTAAAAATAAGATCAATAAAAAAAAAGATAAATTTTGGACATACATGGTGATGTCAAAGAAGTCAAAATTCACAAGAGTGCCCATAATCAAATCATCATCAATCAAATATTGCATTGCTAGTGTTATAGTATATTATATTAATATTAATTTTAACATATTTATATATTAATCTAACAAATCTTAATCAAAATCATTACTTTCTAATAGTTATAAGTGATAATAAAGAAAGAAACGTGCGTCGACCCAGATGTATGATAAATCTCCATGATGACTTTGCTTTTGTTAACCATTGATTTATCTCACTTTCAATTTCAAATACATATTTATAGATATAAAATGAAAGACCGACCAAATTACTAAAACCCTAAACTGCGAGATTATTTAAGAAAGAAGAGTAAAAGAGTCATATTATATCTTAATTAGAATTTAAAAAAATTATTATATCGATTAGGATCATTTGATTTATTAATATGTTGATTTGTGCAGATATGAGTATTTTTAGTTTTTGAAAGGATATATGCGTAATATTATTTTGGAAATGATATATGCGTAATATTATTTTGGAAAGGATATAACCGTAACAATGAAATTCTCTCTTAACAAAAAAAAGCTATGGTAAATTGGTAAGAAAAATGTAGCAACCCAAAATACCTCAATGAGACATACACAAAGTATATACAAAACATTATGGTACCCCAAATGAAAAATGTGTTAACATTCTTGTTTCACACAAAATTTTAAAAGAGGAATCCCCATACAATGCGTTTTCAAAAGCATAACTTATAGAGAGGTTGTTCTAACTTAGTTTCATGTGGGTCATTTGACCTATGTTATGTTGTCAAAATACATAGAGAGTGTATAATAATTTTTATATGGACATACGTTAAGATGATATATTGACACATGTAAGAAGAAAAAGAATGAAGAGAGAAAAAAGTTTGTCCACTATTTTAAACGAAAGTCCAAATACCAAACTACCTAAAACTCTTAATCAAACACTTACCTCTATGTTTTCAAATTTAATCCACTAGAGATTCATTGAGTGATTTTCTTTCTTTCTAATATTATCATATATTTTATTGATTATCTTTTGTTAATATATATTTTAAGTGTTGTAACGACCCGACCCGACCCCAATTATATTGTTAGCCAACCTGTCTTACCGTTCTATTTTATTACGTTAACTAAGCCAGACCCACGTAAGCCTGAATCCAAAATCTGCCACTTAACCAATATGGAGAGTCAATGAAGCCAAAAACTCTAAATTAACACACTAAATTAAATGCAAGACATAGTTGAACCTTTAGACGGTCAAAATCCCCTTTCACTCGTTGAGAAAATTCACCAAAAAGTGGAGAAGGATATCCGAGCACCATAGTTGACCCCCTGATTGTTTTTCCTTGCCCGGTTTCAGAGTCAAAACTCAATATGAATAAGAGCGAATAAATAAAAACCAAACAAATTTATAAAATTAATATCGGGGATTAATTTTTCGTTTCATGGTTAGTTGATACTCTTGGAAGTAAGTCTTTCCCTCATCATCATATATTACGTCAATATGATTAATTTAATAAATAATGATATAATAACTTTGGTCAGTGGTATTCATTAAGATTAGTGGGGATTTGAACTATATACAATTTCAAAATTAAAACTACTAAATTGAAATGACATTGGCGTTTAGCAAAAATAAAGGGTTTAGGTATTACAAGTCCCTTTAAAATCACATGTTGTTTTCAGATATCAACAAAATTTCTTTTAAACCGGAGTAGTTTATAGGTTTGTTGTTTAAATTAATCTATGTGTAGTCAAAATTAAGACAAACATAGTAGGTGAAAAAACACATAATTTAAGTGGCTATGATGAGAAGTTGAATTAATCTAACTGTTATAAATTCATTTATTTTTTCTCTCTTACACTCATCTAGCACAATACTTATATATAATTTCAACATTCATTTAGGACTACTTTTTAATTTACCTTTATTTACGACTATATTCATTAAAACAAAGTGTAATTTGGAAAGTATGAATAACTTTAATAAAAAGTTTTAATGAATGTTGTCCTAAATAAAGGTAATTTGTTTTAACGAATTGTAATTTGGTTTGGTTTGTTTCGGTTTAGACCTTAAGTTTGTTTAAATGGTTTGAATTTATATTTTAGGAACCAAAATACAATCGGATTCATCTAATTTAATAGATCAAACCGACATATCCAAACGAACATCCTTACTCCAGACCCCTGATGTTGAGTGGTACGAAATGACAACTAAGGAACATACATATCTTTATAAATACTTTGTTTCCACTTTAGTCCTGAATAGGCATTATATCGTCACCATAAAAAAACCGAATCTCTTGATATAAGCTTAGCAAGTTTGTATATTAAATAATGTTAAAGTTATAATTAAATAATATTAAAAACTAGAAATAAAAAAAAAACTAGTCTAGTTTAGTGAGTACGGTAAAAACCTCTCGATTCCAAGTATCTCCACCACCTTTATCCCTCTTGTACGTATTTCAGTTTCTTGTTCTTGTATTTTTAATAAAACCTTTTTTTCTAAGAAAAATATAACTTGTATACTTTCAGAAAGTAGTACTTATGTTCAGGGCATAGTCAAATATTTTATCACGTAAAAACAAATTAAAATAAAATTATTAACTTGATAATTTTCATTATTTATGTAGAATGATGAGGTTAGTAAGGATTACAACCAAGCCTAGACAGGCTGTCAAACTGTAAGCGCCTGTCAAGGTCAAGCTATGTAGCGCCTGTCAAGGTCAAGCTATGTAGCGCCTGTCAAGGTCAAGCTAATTAACGGCTGTCATCTACCCAGCGCCCAGGGCGACGCCTGCCCAGGGCGACGCCTGCCTAGGGCGGCTGACTGCCCAGGGCGTCGCCTGCCCAGGGCGGCCGCGCCTGCCTAGGTCGGCCGCGCCTGCCGTCATCATCTGCCCAGCGCCAAGCCGACGCCTGCCTGCCTAGGGCGGCTGACTGCCCAGGGCGACGCCTGCCCAGGGCGACGCCTGCCTAGGGCGGCTGACTGCCCAGGGCGACGCCTGCCTAGGGCGGCTGACTGCCCAGGGCGACGCCTGCCCAGGGCGACGCCTGCCTAGGGCGGCTGACTGCCTAGGGCGTCAACGCCTGCCTACCTAGGGCGGCCGCGCCTTCGTCATTGTCTGCCCAGGGCTGCAGCGCCTGCCTATGGCGGTCGCTGCCATGGCATCGCCTGTCCAAGGTGTGAGTGCTTTATTATCGTCATAATAGTAAGGCGTTACACACACTTGTGATTAATGATTAAAGACCTTTCAAGTATTCGTAATCATGACAACGTTTCATATACTTGACACTGGCCATATAAATACAGGGTCCAAATCATTATCGAGGGACTTCAATTTCACTTCGATCTCACTTACACACACATACAAGCTTAAACAGAGTTCATATACTCTTGCTTCCACCCTCAACCTTGATCACCCTAGGTTCGTCAAGAACTTGCTGGGTTTGCACTGTGATCATCACAGGAGATCCAAGGTTGATATCACCTCACCTTTGTGTTTGACAATCGTTGCTCGAACATTGGCGCCATCCGTGGGACACGTTTTTAACGGCGTTCCATTTTTTCCAAATTTTTTCTTTTTCCCATACTCCGTAATCAGCCGTTTCCATGGAGGCAACAAATGCATCCCAGGTCATTTCTTCAGCGCCAGAAATAACCACTACCGTGACTACCACTGCACCGGAAACGGTGACGACTTCACCCCCTGCTTTTCCTCCATCCCCTGTTCGTACCACAATGCCGGAATCATACGTTGATTCTGAGTGGACGGTGTCGGATCTAAGGTCGACACGAGGGTATCCCTCTCTAACAAGTCCCCTTTTTTCCACAAGGTTGGCGGGAACAAGTATGTTCACTTCACCACCGCCAGTGACATCCGTCCCTCCATTTCAGCCTCTTTTGTCCCATGGGACAAGCTCTCAGGAGGATGGCACGGATATGGTAAGACAGCCTGTTTCGATTGCTTCCCAGCCTGCTACTCAAGGGGTTCAGGAGGATCCCATTGTGGAACTACTTAGAAGGTTGGCTCAGAGCACTCAGCCACCACCACCCCCACCACCACCTGCTTCGTCAGATCTGTTGTCACAGTTAGTGGAGGCATTGCGCCCAACGCCTCAGCCAGCGCCCGTACAGCCAGTGGATCCGTTGTCACAACTCCTGGAGCGTCTAAGGCAACCAAGCACACGCACCCCACCAACACCTCTACCACAGGACACATCTAACGACATGCTCAGAGTCTTGCAAACCCTAGTGACAGCAGCAGTTCCACCCCGTGCAGCCACTATGCCTTTGTCAGTGGTTACTTCAAAATTTTGTGACTGGGTTGCCAAATTCCCACTCCCAGATAAGCAAAAGGTCCCGTCCGTTGTTGGTACTTACGACGGTACTCGAGATCCAGACGACCACCTTGCTCTGTTTGAACAGGCTATTATGACGGAGAAATGGTTAGACCCAGTCGCTTGCCACATGTTCCCTGGAACATTACAAGGTTTCGCTCGTGATTGGTTTGCTGACTTGCCTGAGAGGAGTATTCAAGATTTCACAGATCTAAAAGCCAAGTTTGTGACTCAATTTGTACAACAAAAGAAGCAACATAGAACTCATATAGAGGCTCATTTGATGCGACAAAAAGAAGGAGAGGGGTTGCGTGACTTTATCCAGCGATACACGCAAGAATGCCAGAAGATCGCCATGTTACCAGAGAGTCAACAAATTTCTGGATTTACTCTTTCCTTGCTCCCAGGACAACTGCAAGAGAAGTTGATCAAGCGAACTCCGGTTACTTTCAAAGAAGCCACGGACAGGGCATATGACTATCTAAGGTCAAAGGAAACTGTCTCCCTGACAAGAGAGGTAGGCGGCAAGTCATGGACCGACACTCGAAGAGATGAAAGGAGCAACAGGAGGTTTGGCCCATACGATAAACATGCGTCTGAGCCCGCTCTTAGCAAAACACCAAAAGAAATCTTGATAACAGAGCAGGTGTGCGCTACCTTCACACCTCCACCCCAGATGGAGCATAGGTCAGGTACGAAAAACATGAATAAATACTGTGATTTCCATGAAGACCATGGACACGACACAAATGTCTGTAGAGAGCTCAAAAGGGAAATCAGGCGGGCTTTGGAAGAAGGCAAGCTAGAACACCTTGTCCCTGGCGCTAAGCAGCAAGCAAATAAAACTCCACCTAAGAAGAATTATGCCTGGCAAAAGAAGGGGGAAGACACAGAATACCCCGGACCACCTGATGGCCATGTCTTCATGATACATGAGGGAGCCAATATGAACTGACCTATCAAGGTGCAATAGTCTTTACTGTCATATTTTCCTTTATGTTTTCAATAAATGTTTCCAAGCACATGGATTGACATGGTCATGTATGAAACTGGCAATAATAGCATTTGGTCTGATCTTGTATCCCAATATTATCTCACAATATCATTTTTCTATGGTATTTGCATAAACAAATAAATATTGAAGTAATGATTCAATACAAACAGCATAAGGCCACAATAGACATCTCAGTCTAAAGCCAACCATGCACTTCCATTATGTACAATGTTACAACTTGAACACGCATGCGCACGTACGCAACTAAGAACATAGTTCAATACAACATGTATGAAGCCAAGAAAGACAACCTTGTCTGGCCAAATAACATACAATCATATTCGTCTTTTAATCTACTTGATAAAAGATAAGCACTTCTCACTGGGAAGCGACAATCCTCGCGAGTAAACAAAGTAAAGGTTAACCAACAAAAGTGTCATTGGCACAGTGTCACAGGCACAATGTAAAGCATACTCAAATCTACCTATGTCATTGACATACAAAGGAACCATGGGCCCTCAAGAAAGTGTCATACGCACGACATTATACACACTGTCATGCACACCCAAGACGGTGTCATGGACAACATCCATAATAAAAAGATAAAAAACAATAATGTGTTATTGGCTTGATCATCCAATAAAACATTATATGGCTAGACAATGTCACACAAAACAAGGCTAAGACTAGACCTACAATCACAATGAAATTAATCATTTATGCGTACAAAAAGTTGGCTACCACAGGTCACCCGGTACCGCCGGTCAAATTTAATACTATTACTTGGTCTTTGTTCTAGTATTTCAGTTGTATACATTTATTGTATATATATGTACATATATCACATTTTGTCTACAATGTGAAATTACTCAAATAAATAAGGGCTACATGTAGGTGTATGTAAGTATATATGTGTATGTAAGTATATACATCAGCACCAATAAGGCATGGCTTTAATGTCCCACTTTTCACATGTCAACACATAAATAATAATTTAAGTTGAACGCTGCCATTTAGGGAAAAGGCTACTAATAATCCTAATAAAATAATGTCACCAAATCCGATGATGCTGTAGCCCCCCCCAAGGATCAAACATACGTGGGATTTTCAGTAGCATGGGAATGCCATCTTCTCCACTCTTATCACCACGAGCTACCTGTGTTGTAAAAAAAAAAAAAAAAAAAAAAAAAAAAAAAAAAAAAAACTACAGCCGGTCACATAGTGGCGGCCACATTACTGTCGGCCTACCTCGCCGCCGGTGTCTGCTTGACCCCGGTCACCTTACCGTCGGCCTGCTTTGACCCGGTCACCTGCGCTGCCGGTCTGCTTGACCGCCGCCCTACCTCGCCACCATCGGTCCTTGGACAGCCGGTCCACCATGGACAGCCGGTACACCATGGACAGCCTGTACACCATGGACAGCCTGTACACCATGGACAGCCTGTACACCATGGACAGCCGGTACACCTTGCGCCCCTACAACCGGTACACCATGGACAGCCTGTACACCATGGACAGCCGGTACACCTTGCTCCCCTACAGCCGGTACACTTTGCGCTGGTATACTTTGCAACGAGTAATTGAGACTTCGATTTGATATACTGAAATGCACAGCAGCTAGTTGTATTTTATACGATAGGTTAATGTTTTCTAAATGAGTGCTAGACATATAAACCATATCATATATTTTTTATTTATAAAATAAAATAAAATAAATAAATAAATAAATTACGAAGTAACGAGTGATGATAGTTACGACTTGCAAACCGTTGTTTTGGAAAATCCTAACTCGGGGGCATGATGAGGTTAGTAAGGATTACAACCAAGCCTAGACAGGCTGTCAAACTGTAAGCGCCTGTCAAGGTCAAGCTATGTAGCGCCTGTCAAGGTCAAGCTATGTAGCGCCTGTCAAGGTCAAGCTAATTAACGGCTGTCATCTACCCAGCGCCCAGGGCGACGCCTGCCTAGGGCGGCTGACTGCCCAGGGCGTCGCCTGCCCAGGGCGGCCGCGCCTGCCTAGGTCGGCCGCGCCTGCCGTCATCATCTGCCCAGCGCCAAGCCGACGCCTGCCTGCCTAGGGCGGCTGACTGCCCAGGGCGACGCCTGCCTAGGGCGGCTGACTGCCCAGGGCGACGCCTGCCCAGGGCGACGCCTGCCTAGGGCGGCTGACTGCCCAGGGCGACGCCTGCCCAGGGCGACGCCTGCCTAGGGCGGCTGACTGCCTAGGGCGTCAACGCCTGCCTACCTAGGGCGGCCGCGCCTTCGTCATTGTCTGCCCAGGGCTGCAGCGCCTGCCTAGGGCGGTCGCTGCCATGGCATCGCCTGTCCAAGGTGTGAGTGCTTTATTATCGTCATAATAGTAAGGCGTTACACACACTTGTGATTAATGATTAAAGACCTTTCAAGTATTCGTAATCATGACAACGTTTCATATACTTGACACTGGCCATATAAATACAGGGTCCAAATCATTATCGAGGGACTTCAATTTCACTTCGATCTCACTTACACACACATACAAGCTTAAACAGAGTTCATATACTCTTGCTTCCACCCTCAACCTTGATCACCCTAGGTTCGTCAAGAACTTGCTGGGTTTGCACTGTGATCATCACAGGAGATCCAAGGTTGATATCACCTCACCTTTGTGTTTGACAATCGTTGCTCGAACATAGAAGCTAATTTTAAATTCGTGAGAGAGTCAAATTTTCAACTTTTAATTATGAGTTTTTTAAATAAAGTTTCATTATGTTGTAAATTATTGTAAAAAAAAAATAAGAGTTGTAGTCGGTATATTCAAGCATATGATGCCAAGCAATCATGCAAAAGACGAACACGGCCGCTATATACGCATGTGTTCACACTTTATTTTGACTCTCAAATGACAAATATCTCTCTCCGTCTTATTATATTTATTCCTTTTAATTTTTTAAAGTTTTTATTTTTAGTTTTGACTTTAAGTATCTATATTTATGTTATATAATAATTGATGCAAACTATATGAATAAAATAAATTTTAAATTAATTTACATTGATATAATTTTTATCGAATATTATATAACACAAATAAAAATATTTAACGTTAAAATTAAAAAAAAAAAACTTTTAAAAATTCAAACAGAACAAACATAATAAAACGGAGAAAGTATTTAAAATAAAAAATCAATAATCCCAATTCCAAGTGTTCATTACCCATTTCTTAATATATACATATATTATATTATATTTTATTTTTATAAATCGAAACACACGTTCCCTAAATACCATTTGATCCATCTGATCTATTACAAAGATCTGGATTTTACTTTTTGAAGTATTTTATTTTTTAATCTTTAATATAATTTTTTGTATTATAAAATGTTTATTAAATTATACAAATATTTTAGATTAAAATTAAAAAAAAATAATAAAATCACAAACAGTAAAAACTGAACATTGGTAGTGAGACAAAAAAAACTAAGTTATAAGATTGTATAAACAATATGTATTAATGTATTATTTTGAAGGTTTAATTTTTTTTAAAACTATGTATATATCTATTATCTCTTTTTTTATGTTTAAAACATATAAATCTTATAATATATATATATATATATATATAGATTGGGGTTCAATAGGGATCTCTTTTTTGCTAGAGATCCAAGGATCACCTTCTCAGCCACAAAATCATCTAAAATTTGTGGCTGAGATTAAAAGTTGGGTTTAAATGATTTGTAAGGAAAAAACACGGAGGGGCAAAAAAGTCTTTTTACCTTTTTCTTTTTTATTTTACTCACGCGCTTCTCTGCAAACCCTCTGCATGGTTGTCACCTTTTCATACTTTCTCTCTCTGTAAAAGTTGAAATATCATTAAATCATTTTAAAAAGTGCTTTCTCTCCCTGTAAAAGTTGAAATGTCACCTTTTCATACTTTCTCTCTCTGTAAAAGTTGAAATATTATTAAATCATTTTAAAAAGCAAATCATTTATTTTATTGGGTTGTAAATTAGAATATGTAGGGTTTATGATTTTACTATTGAAAAAACTTTTATGTTGTTTTAGGGGTATTTGTTTGAGTTTATATAAGCGGTTTATAGTTTATTGTCATTTCGGCTTATGTTTTATAAGACCGAATTTTTCGGCTTACGTAACTACTAAGACACATTATTAATAAAATCACAAGTGATTACTAAACGTTTTGTGACATTTTACATCAAAGAACTAAGGCACTAAATTATAAACAGTTTTAATGTAAAAACTATGGAATCACAGGTGATTACTAAATATTTGGTGACATTTTACATCAACATACTAAGTCACATTTTACATCAACATACTAAGTCACATTATTAATAAAATCACAGGTGAACTAAACATTTGGTGATATTTTACATCAACATACTAAGGCACATTATTAAAAAAATCACAGGTGATTACTAAACATTTGGTGACATTTTACATCAACATACTAAGACATTAAATAATAAATAGTTTCTTAATGTAAAAACTATATAATCACAGGTGATTAAATAAGCATTTGGTGACATTTTACATCAACATACTAAAGAAAATTATTAATAAAATCACAGGTGATTACTAAACATTTTGATGATATTTTACATCAATATATAAGGCACTAAATTAATACAATCACAGGTGATTAATAGACATTTACATCAAGTTACTAAGACACTAAATTAAGAACCTTAAATGTATTAAGGTATTAAGGCACTAAATCACAGGTGATTTTCCTTTACAATTTGTTGACTACAAAATTACATTTAAGATATTTAGTGACTTAATTTAATAAAATCACATGTGATTACTAAACATTTTGTGACATTTTATATCAACATACTAAGGAACATTATTAATAAAATCACAGGTGATTACTAAACATTTTTGTGACATTTTACATCAACATACTAAGGCACATTATTAATAAAATCACAAGTGATTACTAAACATTTTTGTGACATTTTACATCAACATACTAAGGCACATTATTAATAAAATCACAGGTGATTACTAGGTGATTACTAAACATTTTGGTGACATTTTACATCAAGGTACTAAGCCACTAAATTATAAACAGTTCTTAATGTAAAAACTTTAGAATCACAAGTGATTACTAAACATTTTTTATGACATTTAAGGCACTAAATTAATACAATCACAGGTGATTACTATAGATAATTATTTCATTTTTTAAAACAAACACAATAATCATAACCAAGTTGTTAATCAACAATGATAATTGGACTTACATCCTCACAATATCGATCCAACTCCTCAAAACTAGTTACTACGTGCTGCTGATCACTCAATCTTCTTGCTGGCTGCTGGCTGCTGGCTGCTGGCTAACCAAGACCTACACCTATAGTGGAACCATGAACAAACTAAATTCAATAATCCTACATGTGTGTGTTGGTGAATAAAAACTTAATATACAAGCAGTGGATCTAAATCAAAACCAAAACCAATTTGTCAAACTAAACTTCTTTATCCACTTTCTTTATAAAGTGATTCTGGAAATATTATGATTAAGCACACTTGAAATTTCAACCAATTCAATATATTTCACCCATTTTACATGTTTTATTTCTAGTTTAATCTTTTAGTTTCACCCGTTAAAGATAAAACATAACCCAAGTCAGCCCATTTATTGGTAAATGGATCGAATTTGACAACTTTAGAAGAAAGCATACCTGTGAGCTGAGCTTGTAACGACCAATGAGATCGATATAATAGGGTATTAGAGCCACGAGTCGAGTCATGTCAGCCATTTGGTCAGCAGGGAGAGCAAATTTAAATATCAAAATCTTCCTATGGCTACTTGGATGCTGATCCGAGAAATGCATTGATATGAAAAACTTTCCGAATTTGTCAAAAGCTTTTTCACCAAATACCTGCAGAGGGCAAACAGAAACCACCATTTATAACCCAAGTCACATGTCTCTACAACTTTATCGACTGAATCAAACGGAATCTAAATAAGTAAAATAAAAATATAAACAAATATCAACGGTTACTCTAAATGTGATAGGCTGTCTCATTACTAGTCTTCATCAACCATATGTCGTGTTCTTAACTCTTGACGGAATGGCATTAACAAAATGTAGTAAAACAACCAGTTTGGAACCAAGTCTGTACAGATCAAGTTATAGACGTTTAAATCTTAGTTTTGAAGTTATAAGGTCAACTACTAGGCAATCAAACGGTATCAGATCAGTGGCCTAAAAAGGTTACTGAAGTTCAGTTTCTATTACACCTTAAAATCGTCAATTTAGAAACAACAATGTTGGACCATAAACTAAGTAACCTGATCAAGAACAGCTTCGGTTATGAAATCTCCAGCCAGGTCCTTAGACTGAGTAACAACAACCAAGTCATCCGCAATCCATTTCCTATTACTCGGTACAGGCATCAAACTCCCAAACCGTTGAAGATCCCTCGACTTCTTCTTAGCCAAAGCGAAAACCACATGATCCATAACATCATCATTCATATAAACCTCAAAGGTAATCTCATCTTTACAAGGCACAATGATTACTAAACAGTTCTTAATGTAAAAACTTTAGAATCACAAGTGATTACTAAACATTTTTTATGACATTTAAGGCACTAAATTAATACAATCACAGGTGATTACTATAGATTTTGTGACAATTTACATCAAGGTACTAAGGCACTAAATTATAAAACAGTTCTTAATGTAAAAACTATAGAATCACAGGTGATTACTAAACATTTTGGCGACATTTTACATCAACATACTAAGGCACTAAATTAATAAAATCACAGGTGATTACTAAAGATGCAATGAAAAATAGAAAAGCAAAAAAAGGGTTTACATCAATTTAATAATTAAATTAACCAAAATTAATAAAAAAAAACCACGAATGGCGTACCATCGAAACTTTTATCTAAGCTACCAGTCTGCTTAAATAGCTGATCAAAGTGTGGTCTACAATACAAAACTCCTTCAAAGGAGTTGTAGTTACTAAGCTGAAAATATTAGAATAATAAAGTTAATAAGTTCATTGAGGCATTAGATCGAACAAAACAGTGACAAATTAACAAACAAAACAGTGACAAATTGTAATTAGATCAATGAAAATACACGAATCACAATAGACTTAAGTAACTTACCCTGTAATTAACGACGAGGACAACAATCGAGACTCCTCCGCCGCCGTCTCCGCCGTCAACGCCGGAGATGAGACAGCTGACAATAGCGAGAGAGGGTGGACGTTTTCTGGTGGAAATGGAGATGGAAGGAGGTAGAGGACGGAGGAGGAGATGATGATGAGAGTATGGTGGTGGTGGTTGGGGGAGGAGTGAGAGGTCGGTGAAGCTAATTTTATTTCAGTCCGTTGAAGTGTGAGATCAGCTAATTTTATTTTCTTTTTAGGGGCGCGTGACCTTTTTAAATATTTTTTCAATATGACTAAAATACCCCTCCGTGGGTTTGATCTATTAATGAAATTGTGTGGCTAAAAGGGTGATCTCTGGATCTCTAGCAAAAAAGTGATCCCTATTGAACCTCACCCTATATATATATATATATATATATATATATATATATATATATATATATATATATATATATATATATATATATATATATATATATATATATATATATATATATATATATGATTTAAATTAAAAAATATCTCTATTAAATTAATACGATCCAAAAAAGTATGCTCTATTTTGACCTATTTCATTATTAAACTCAATTGTCCTTTTGTGGTACGAAACCGTTACCCAGACACCCTTATATATACCATCATATTATTCCCTCCTTTCATCTATCACAAACATCAAGTTTCATATCCTATTCTCCACATATACTCATAAACATACACACAAACTTATAACAAACACTCGAAAACCGTATCCCAAATTATACTATTTCGAGTGTTAAAATGGTGAGAGCCCCATGTTGCGAAATCGGGATGGGATTGAAGAAAGGCCCATGGACTCGCGAAGAAGATCAAATACTTATCAACTACATTAATATGTATGGTCATGGCAATTGGCGCGCTCTACCTAAACTAGCCGGTTCGTTCCATTTCTTATCGTGTCATGTTCTTCATTTGAGTTTGATCACAAATCAAAAATTCAAGGTTTTTGTTTAGTAAATTTGATCGTATTTTTGTTGTTTTGATTACAGGCTTATTAAGATGCGGAAAGAGTTGTAGGTTAAGATGGACGAATTATCTTAGTCCAAATATTAAAAGGGGTAACTTTAGTATAGAAGAGGAGCAAACCATCATACAATTACATGCAGCCTTGGGAAATAGGTTTGTTTTCTTTTGACACACTACTAATTAAAACATATATGCAAATGTTTATATATGTTGTTAATTAATCTTATTTATTATCGGAATTATAGATGGTCAGCTATAGCAGCACGACTACCAGGACGAACAGATAACGAGATAAAAAATGTTTGGCACACTCACTTAAAAAAGAGAGTGAACAAGCCTGAAAACGAATATCCCGTCATAAACTCTCAACAACAATCACACAACTTAAAACAAGAGGTTGTCGAGTCATCGAGTTCTAGTCAACTTAGTTCTCCACAACATTCTTATAACAGTGACAATTCTTCAGTGATCAACATGGAGAAAGGTAATATACAGGTTTTGGGAAATTTACAAGAACTGGAAGAGAATTTCTGGTCGGATATTTTCTCCGGTGAAAGTTCCGGTGAGATTACGGCGGTAGAAGGAGGGTATAAGTATAAGTCAAGCATACATGATGATATGCAGTTTTGGTTCAATGTATTTACAAAAGGGGATCATGAGTTATTAGAAATTTAAAGAGAGATAGATTTGTCTAATAATTGTACTTGATTTTTGTTACAATTAACAAAAATCATTAATTTATGTTAAAATACATAAGAAAAAACATTGTATCTTAATAAACACACATTACCATTTAGAAATGTTAATAGATATTATTAGTCGTGCATATTAATTAGACATATCTATCATATCTCTTTTCGTAATTTTCTTCCGATCATAGTATATTATTATTTCAATAGGAAACAAATTTATTTCAAAAAAACTTATGTGCCTTAACCCCTACAAAAGATTTAACTCTATTTAGAAGAGGAAAGCTCCTAGGTTCCATATCTTAAAGAATTGCATAGATTGGAAACATGGAGGTTCATTCGCAATGGGACTACTCATCCTACCATGATGCATGACAGAAGAGATCGAGCATAGGATGAAGTTTCCTTCTTGTTGGTTAACCAATGTTCCAAAAGTACAACTTAAAAAAAAACCGTTCAAATAAAAACGATAATTAGTGAAATTAAATTTAGATTAAATTATAATAATCGTCTTTATCTATAGTTTGTTTAAAATTATTGATTTTGTCTGTGTAAAAAGCGCATATTTATTATTTTTTTCAACTAGTTGTTTAAATGATATAAACTTTAGACTATCTATGTAAATTCCGATAACAAATTATCCAAAATCTAAATTATTTATACAACTAACTCATAACTTTAAACAAATTATGAAAAATGTTTATATAATTTACTGCAAAATATATTTCGATTGGATTTATTACAAAGTATGATAAGATACGGAATCTAAAAAGCGGCTCAAACGCATGTGTAAAGGATGTTTCGTTTTTCTTTATTTTATTATTTATTTGACTTTACATACAGTTGACTCATTAGCGACTAACACAAAGAAGAAAAGTCTGACTTTAAGATTGTTAGTCAAAGTTGGTGACCCCAAATGACAAAATGTCACTAAAGATAAAGGATCGGGCGTGTAGAGTAAATGTTCTATTGACCAAAGAGCCTTTTGCTCGTCGGTATTAATATTGTTTCGAGATTTTGGATGTCTCGTGTAAAAGATAAAATGAAATCTTTAAAATTAAAATTAAAAAAGATCTACCCGAACTTTGGACCAACCCGGCTATGTAACTTTTATGTTAAAATCCACATTATTTTCGCATATGTTTAAATGCTTAACTGGTTATTTGTTTTCAAAATTTGGGCCTTTTTGAATTTTGGTGTTTTACGGGGTCATCCATCATACACACTCTTTGGACAAGGCCAGGTCGGTATCATCTCACTAGAGTTAATGGGTTTGTGTGTTCGGGGAAAGGGTTTTGATAGAAACATGTCAAGGTTCGACCTTACAATCTCATTTGTTCATCGCTTATCGTATGTACATAATCCTTAAGAAAGGGGTATGCGGGTCCCTAAAGGGTCCCAAGTTTGGTTGTCCGAGAAACCAAGCTTTTGATAAAGTAACTTTTCTAGTGGAGGAACCTTTTTAAGAAAAAAAGGGGAAAAATGCCGATAAATCTCTTTATATGGATAGGCAATCGGGACGGAGCTTGAGTATAATTGTTAGGGGGGCTGATGCGGTATGCCTTCAAGCCTCCAACTCATCTGGCTTAGCCGTCGGTTCTTTGGTTAACATGTGACGTCACGTTTTGATCGTTCGAGAAGATGACGGGTTAAATATGACAATTTTAATTGTCATTATCTATCTTTTAATATTAATTATTTATCTTTTCCTTCAAGTTATGTTTTAGGTTTATAGTTATATATAGTTGTTTAGGTTTAGGGTTTTAATAAGTTTTGAGAATGAATTAAGAAAAGAGATAGTTCTCTTGAAGTCCCGTTTGGGCACCCTTTTAGGGTTTATTGAAATTCCAATTGTCTTTTGGTGTGATTTCTATTCATTCACAACATTACTGCATCATTTGGTATCAGAGCTTAGGTTAGGGTAAGAAATCACACAATTTGAAGATTTCAATTCGAAAAATACCCACAAATTCGTTCATGTCCGTCCAGATCTGCGCAGCTGCGGGAAAAATGGCGGCACGGATTCGTTCACCGTTGGATCGCTCTGAATTTTGGATATGTGGTTCAAGACTCATTGATGCACGTTCTGACCGGAGGGATTTTCGATTGGATTTTTCTACCGTGAGATATTACTGTCCGAATTTTCTGCAGTTTTGTGCAAAATTTTGGATCAACTAACGCAAGGCTTTTGATTTAGGTAATCGTAGATTCGCCGGACGAGGCAACGATACCATCAACCAATGATACACACAGGTTGTAGAGAATGAAGACCTCCATAAACAGTGAAGGAACTTCAAACAGATTCCAATAATTAACTAACCGTTGAGTTGCTGAAAAAAGGAAACCGAATCTGATCCTAACGTCAGGGACGAAGGTGAGGAGGAAGAGGAGCATCCTTTTGCCTCCGGTAGCATTATTTGAGGATGATGTCTCCGTATATTTTTATTGAATGGTTGATCATGATGTCACATGGTCTTTTTTGAGGAGCCGAGTTAAAGAAAACGAAGAGGGGTTAGAAAGTTTCAGAGTTAGAGACTTGAGAAAAACAAGACTCGAGGACGAGTCTTTTTCCAAGAGGGGGAGAATGATGCGGTATGCCTTCAAGCCTCCAACTCATCTGGCTTAGCCGTCGGTTCTTTGGTTAACATGTGACGTCACGTTTTGATCGTTCGAGAAGATGACGGGTTAAATATGACAATTTTAATTGTCATTATCTATCTTTTAATATTAATTATTTATCTTTTCCTTCAAGTTATGTTTTAGGTTTATAGTTATATATAGTTGTTTAGGTTTAGGGTTTTAATAAGTTTTGAGAATGAATTAAGAAAAGAGATAGTTCTCTTGAAGTCCCGTTTGGGCACCCTTTTAGGGTTTATTGAAATTCCAATTGTCTTTTGGTGTGATTTCTATTCATTCACAACATTACTGCATCAGGGGCAAAGTATTAACCAATAATCTTAGCGGCGGTAAAAAAGTAAACAAAAAATTATCATTACAAAAACATAAATTTTGCATTATTTTTCTTAATTTTAGGAGGGGCCAATGCCCACTTTCCTCCCCATGAAGCTTCGTCCCTGTAGGCAATAGTATGTTTTCAAAGCTATTACTCCGTAGAGTAACTTATATATTTATGAGTTTTTAGTTTTGGAGTAAAAATGATATACATAATTACTTATGAATACTGATTGTTGCTAGATAGACAAAAGTATTCGGTTATGAAATCAATATACTTTTAATGTGGAATCTGGATGTAAAAATGATTGGTATCCCAAAACAAAAATACATATTCTTAGAATGAACTTGAGTCTATAGTTTAGAAGCACTCTATACTTACCACCTTTCCAAATTGCTTACTTGTAAATATTTAACACTATCCTGATTAAAATAAATTGAAATTTCGAAACTTTTAACATTACGCAAAACAAATTCATCGGTATCTGAGAATACCCCAAGAAACCCCCAAGATCCGTCCCTGAGTAGTACATTTGATATATGTATATACACATCTATAAGTGATCAGTCTATGACTCTACGTACAAACGAAGTTAATTTAGATCGAGAAATCATAATTTTCACTATTATTAAAAGACATATATCAACATAACATATATATATACAACACAAGTTAAGTTGTATTTGCAACTTACCTTTCAAACATGCATCAAAATAGATAGAAAACACTATGAAAAAACAACAAAGTCATAACTACAATCTCCGAGCCGTTATCTCCTGATCCAGGAGACCGGCTCGAAATCTAGAAATAAACTCTTCCGCCCTTTCATTAATCCCATCCATCTGTGACGACCCCATCACCAAAGACTCCCACATATCATCCGCCGCTCCTCCACAATCCTTACCACTCGTCCCCGCCACCGTGTGCTCCCTTATAACTCTTTCAAACACAGGCATAGTCGTTTGGTTCTTGTCCAAAAATAGCTGATCAACGTAAACCGGCTTAGTTTTCTTTCTAGGATATCTATGAACATCTTTCCTTTTCCGTTTAAATCGAGATTGAAACGATAACGAAAGCCATCTACTGCTACCTTTGGTTGTGGAGGTGCTAGGATGTTTCTTGATTATTTTTCGACTTGTGGTTTTCGATCGTTGGAGTTTATGGAGGCGACCGAGCTTGGTGGCGAATAGTCTTAGAACCTTTTTAGCAGATATAAGCCTCTTGAAGTTCTTAAAGTACGCCATTGAAATATACAAGATGGAGTTGTCATGTAGGTTTTATAGAGTGGGTTTGATCACTTGTTAGATTAGTGTTGTGTAACTTAGTTTTTAAGCTAACATACTTTAAACTTATTCGGTTTTTGTGGTTGGTTTTTTCCAACTGGAGATTCTAATCTACTTTTCTGGTCCACTACACTAGATTCGATTCTCGACTTAGCTTAAACATTAAGCATTTCTCTACTGACAACTTTTTTACTTGATTAACTTTATAAAAACTCGATTTTGAGCTGTGACTATTCATCATCTTTCTCAACATTCACTAAGTCAATGGGTTTGATAGGTTGAAACTAACGAACATGAATTTACTGGCTCGTTGAGTCATTACACTCGATTTTGAGTCGTGCCTAATTTTTCAACTTGGTGTTGTGTATGCATCTTTCTTTTTTGTTTATCGATGCTTGAACTTGAAATTGACACAACACCTAGTACCTTTTTACCTTGTCCACGATTATCCTCAATATTAGATAATAAGTCCAAACCTGATATGTGGGTTTGGGTGTATATGTATTCCTATATATAGGTTTACCTTGATCATTATTATTGTTGATAAACCTATATATAGGAATACATAAACCCTAATAATACCCTAATGGACCCAAACCCACATATCGGGTTTGGGCTTATTATCTAATACTCCCCGGCAGTTCGAGCTGCGAAATCGCGAAAGCTCGAACTGGAGAATGAAATTACAAAAGAAAACATAATTATGAAAAGTAAATAAAAAAAAATTAAAAATTAAAAAGATAGATAAATATAGATAGTTGCTGATAAAACTCGTTGCTTGGGCGGAACATGACGGCGCGTTAATGATGTGGTCGCTGCTTTTCCGGATGCATTTTCTTCGGAATTTAATTACGAATCCACTGTCGCTGACGGTGTCAGCTAACTCCAAACTGTTTGAGAGTTAATAGCAAAACACTAAACTTTTTTTTTTTTCCAGATCTAAACCCGAAACCTTCTATCGGAGCGTGACGGTGCGTCCGGTGGTCTTCTGCTACGATTCGGTATGCTTTTGTTCGGAATTTAATTACGAAGCCAACGGCACTGACCTCGTCAGTTAACTCCAAACGGTTTGGGAGTTATGGCCAAAACAGTGATCGACTGAACTTCAAATCCGATTTTTTTTTTTTTTTTTTTTTTTTTTTTTTTGGGGTTTGGAACCTAGTCAAGCTAGGCGGCTCATCCCTACGCCGATTAGGGATCAGACCCGCTCTGATACCATATTAGAATGATAAAACCCCTTGATCATTATTATTGTTGATAAACCTATATATAGGAATACATAAACCCTAATAATACCCTAATGGACCCAAACCCACATATCGGGTTTGGGCTTATTATCTAATACTCAAGACGTTCCCCCAAGACTTGTGATAATATATCTTCGTCACTAATAGTCCCCGATTAGATATTCCGCAATGCCTCCGATTTGTTGCTAAAAGTTCCAAAAAAAAGAGTTTATCAGGAGTTTTTGTTTTAGGTAAAACACGGTCAATAAGTAGATTTACTTTTTTTCCTTCCATTCTAAATAGAAGTTTTTAATCTCATCTTCTAAGTTACTAGTTTATTTTTCCTTTTTTTTTTAATTGCAAATCTAAATATAACCCTAGACATTCCAACATTAGTACAACCCCGTTGTTATCATTGAAAACCAAAACAACTTTCTGTTGTGTTGTTGTCCCTAGCGTTCTTATTTATCGTTTTCTACTATCTTTTCTTTTTTAAATCCTAACTAACTCTCTAATAACACACAATAGTTAACAACACAACCTACACGGTTTTTTTTAAATGTTCTAAATGTCAATAATATATTTAAAAAAGCATCAAAACAAGACACCAAAGACCGGACGGAGTATTTGTGGGGTCGGAGGGGGCAGCCCCTCCGAAAATCTAAACATGTAGTATAAATTTTTTAATTTTTTGGAAATTTATATAATTTTTCATACTTGACCCTCCAAACTTATACATGAATAAATTCAGCTCCTCCACTTATATAGTTCAAGTTTCGTCCCTGTCAGAGACAATAAAACAATGAGTTACAAAGTTTTGGAACAAGTCAACCTTTGTTCAAAAGACCATTCGATCCAATTGAGATTTAGACTTGTCCGAGTGAACATCGGTTTTCGTAATCAATGGCATAAATCTCACCAGTTTTGCGTCGTTTTTTTTTCCTTCGGTTTGGCAACACACAGAGAGACGAAAGGAACGAAGGATTCACATAAAAAAAAAAGATTTTGTCACCGAAATCAAAGAAAACGTCGCCATAATCTAAGAGGGGGATAGGGTTGTTTGAGGTAAGTCGTTGAGGTGTATTTGAAGAAATTTAATAGGCTTTATTCAAAAGTCTAGTTGGTTTTTTTGTTTTTTTTTTAACTTAATCCATCATTATAACAATAAGTACCAAAAATTATAAAGATTATGTTTATAATTGTTGTAGAAAAATAAATAATATAATGTTTATATTTTAAAAATGTTGTTTTATTGTTTATTATGTTTTATTATATAAATGTTTTAAATATAGAAAGTAAATAATGTGTGGGATCCTAGAAAAATAAACTGACGTATTACTATTGTCAGTGAGTTCGTCGGTTTTTAGTGAATATGGTGTCTAATGACGTGAAGTTGAGTTCACAAAAACCGATCGTGTCGGTTTTGTAAACCATTGGAGTGGTCTTACAATTTTACTCCTATTCGAAATCCGAATAAATGAAAAACAATTTCTCGCCATCACCAATAGTGTCACTTCTAGGCTTGTTTAAGTTGAAATTGTTTCGGTTTCTCAATTAAAGTCAAAGAGCGGTTTGGATCACTGTGTCAAGACTTGGCGTCAAATTAGACGAGATTTGTGAGTAGTCCGCATAAGTGAGAATAGCTTGGAGGCTAATAATATTGTTGAGATTTAAGTTCCACCATTTGGCAAATGAAGTTCCATATACCTTTAGCAATCGAGTCAACAAATAAGTGAGTTTTTATTTCTTGATCATTGTCACGTATTGGACACCTAGTTGAATGAATGTCGATACTTTTTTTGTCAATGTTAATTCAATTCGGCAACCGCCCACTAGCTATTCTCCAAAAAATTATGTTTATCTTTTTTGGAACCAACTTACTCCATCAGGTTTCATCATTGACACTACAACAAAATAGACTTTTGGGGACGACACAAAGTCGTTGGTAAAGGCAACAATGTCGTCCCCAAAACCCTTTGGCGACGACATGTCGTCGGTAATGTGTCGTGGGCGAAAGCTCGTGTGGGAAAGGTTTTAGCGACAACATTTGGCGACGACTTGTGCGGGCCCACATTGACTTTCAACGTAATTTGAAATTTTTTTTAGCGACGACAAGTCGTCCCTAAAAGATTTTCATTTTTTTTATTTAATTTATTATTATTAATTAAAATTTATTATTATTAATTAAAATTTATTATTAAAATAATTATTTATTATTAAAATAATTATTTATTATTTTTAAACAAAAAAAAAAAAATTGGGACCCAAGGCTTTGGCGACGACATTTGGGGACGACATGTCGTCGCCAAAAGACCTGTAGAATTTTTTTTACAGCTTATTTGAAACTGCTTATTTTCCAGCTTCTCGCTCATGTCGACCTGTACAGCTTATTCAAACAGCTTATTTCCAGAAAATTCAAACCCGACAATCGAATATATTAAAGTCATAATCATTAAAACCATAAAACAATTATCCGACATACACAAATAATCCGGAAATTTGATAATGAAACATAATAACGAAAAACGATAAAATGTCTTAGAAAATCTGAAATTGTTCAAACATACATGAGTCAATCATCATTGTCTTCACCCGTATCGTCTCCCGCCTCTTCGATTTGATGATTATCAACTACGGGATAATTTGGCACAACAAAACCCGGGTTTGATGCTTGAAACGCTTGCAAAAATCTTCTCATCTCTTGTTGTACCCTTTGTTCGATCACATTGTCATTTATGTCCATAGTTGATGAACTTGGTTGATTTGATGAAGCCGGTAAAGAACTAGTCACCGACATAGGTAGCTTTCTCCCCCGTCCACGATTGTGGCCACGACGCACCCCCAAAACCGCATCCATTATGTCCTCCTCACTTGTCAACGGGGATCGAGTCTTCATATCAACCATTTGCCGCTAAAAAGTTACAAGATATTAATTATTAGTCGCGGTTGATAATATATAACCCATTTGACCCGTTTTTAGTTGTTTGATACTTAAAATTTATGTTTTACCCATATTGACCCGTTTCTCCCATGTTAAGCTTTTTACCCGTTACAAAATGTTAATTAATAGTTTCGGTTGATAATATATAACCCATATGACCCGTTTTTAGTTGTTTGATCCATATATCTTATGTTTTACCCGTTTTGACCCGTTTCACCCATTTTAAGCTTTTTACCCGTTTTACTCATTTTACTTACATGCAAAGTTTCCGCTTCCTCGGAAACCCATTCCTTGTTCCGCTTATCGACATGCATTTGCTCATAATTTTCGATATGACTCGGATTATCACACGTCGGGTCCTCGGCTCGCTATTAACACATTAAATTAAATAATATCAATGAATCAAATTTATCACAACTAATTAAATACATAAAATATTAATACTAATGAATGAAATGCTACTTACCCGATACGCCCTCCTACTAACATAAGATCGACTTCCATGCTTACTTGCGTATTTTTGTTTACTCCTATTTTCGGAGTTCTTCTCTGCACGGCTTATTTTACTAGGGGTCGTGACAAAGTCTACGAATGGACCCCACACATCAGGAGGAACTCCGGCCGGGGGATCGTCACGAAGGTGATTAGGATCCTCGTACCCATCTCGTGCCACAAAGAACTCCTTCTTGAAATTTGACTTTGCGCCTTTATATCTCTCTTGACATATCGCCTCCACCCCGCCTCTCACCGTTCTTTCCTTTTCTCCGCCATCCAACCACGGCGTCATGTCAAAGTATTTCTACAATTTAAATAATATAGTTAGAACTTTATATTTGATAAACATATAAATATAGTAATCTTTTGAAAGAAACTCAACTCGAATCTCGGGCCAAATCCGAAGCTTCTTATCCTGAGGCACCCTGGACCAACTCGGGTAATGTTTGGGAAATGCATTATCCCTAACAATGGACCCGATCAGAGAAATGATCATCTGCCCATGCTCACAAACCGGACGTCCCGACCCCTGGTCTTTAACATCAAACTCAACCTTCAACGGTTTGTGATCGTTTTTCCTGAACTCTTCCCGCAAATTGAAACACGTGGTTTTCTTTCGTACGGGTTTCGCTGCAAATTAAAATAGAATAAATTATTAATACAAGAAAACAAAGTCAATAATATAATCTCAAAATACAAAGTAATTATTTCTTACTAATGTGACTCCTCGGTGGATCCCAACTACCACCTGGTGGATCACCACCCGCGTCTCCGCCGTGAGCAACTGATGTCATCTGTAAAACAACAAGTACTAATAACATAATAATGATATATGTATTAAACAAGTGATAATTACAATGATATGTAGATAAATAAAGACATAAATAATATAATTAAACCAACAAATCAATAACGATTTCATTCATAGTAGTTTTTTTTTAATACCTGTAACAATTACAAATCAGTCTGCCTCGTCACTAGAATAAGTTTCATTGGTAGCCAACTGATGTATGCATTCATTATCAGATTCGACATCTTCGCTTTCAGAATCATCAGTTACATTAGCATCAATATCATCATCTTCATCATTAATGAAATCAACATCGTGTTCTCTTGTTGGAATAATTTGAACAAACGTTGTTTGGCCATCTATACTTAAGCTCGTATAAGACAGACTATCCAAATTAGCATCCAATGTAAGATCAAATGAATTGTTTCCATGTATAACATCTTCGGCGTTTTCTTCGATTATGTCTATGTCCCATATCTTTCGGTGATTCACCTCTTGCACGACCTTCCAATTTTGGGTTTTAGACGGGTCTTCAAGGTAAAAGACCTGCTTTGCCTGGGTTGCAAGAATGTGTCGATCTTCTTTACACCACTCATGACTTGTACAGATACTTGTTATGTTATTCTTTTTGATACAACGTTCGGTACGACCAGTGTTGTTAGTCTTAAACCATTTACATCTGAATAACACAACGTTGAATGCACACATATAAGTTAGCTCCACAATATCTTCCAATTGGCCATAATACATAAAGCCATCATCCCCAGGTGTTGAAACGCCGCTATTTTGAGTTGTACGCCGTTTATCGCGACTATGAACTAGAAACCTAACACCGTTTACTATGCAAGCAGTGTAAGATTTTGCAACAGTCAACGGTCCATTTGCTAGAGATAACAATTCATCGCTACACCTTGATGGGTCACGTACTCGTAGATGACGTATCTATGAAAAAAACAAAAATATAAAAGTTGAATAATAATCGTTATTGTTATATTTTATGTTAATATATACAATGAGTTTACCTTGTTATCAAACCATGTAGGAAATTCTGTTTTTAAGTCACTCCCAGGATTCTCGGTTTCAAACTCACTATAAATATTCAAGATATTAATTAGTATAATCATTCGTCGAAGATAATTGATAATAAAAAACACTTACTTCTTGTAATCGTCGATGTCAGAACAGTTGTTGAGTACATACCAATGAAGATTCTTCACAAGTTCTAGGTTCGGCTGCAAATTCTGGATATCTTTCATCAAAATCTTTCCATGCTGTACCATCGACCGGATGACGCATTCGACCTTCTTCCCTACATTTTCCAGTAGCATGCCAAGTCATAGAATTTGCCGTGTGTCTTGAACTGTACATACGTCTTAATCTTGGAGTTAATGGAAAGTAACGTAAAATCTTGTTAGCAACTTTCTTCCCCGGTGTATTTTTGTCTTTCCATCTACTCTCACGACATATTGGACACACTTCTAGGAATAGGTTCTCTTTCCAAAATAAACAACAATCATTCTTGCAAGCATGTATTGTCTCATAGCCTAACCCGATCTTTTTCATCAGTCTCTTAGATTCATAGTGTGATTTTGGAATTGTGTTATCTTTTGGAAATGCATTTTTGAGTAAATCTAACAACTGATCAAATGAAGTATCTGTCCATTTATTTATGACTTTCATGTGCAATAATTTGGCCAAAAAGTCTAATGAGGACATCCAGGTGCAACCAGGGTATAATTCGGATTCGGCATATGCAAATAAGTCATGGAGATCGTCATCTGCAGCACTCGGAACTTCATTTGTGTCAACATTTGTCTCCGGGGTACATGTCTCATGTGTATCTGTTTCGGGAATACTCGATCGACGGACATCGTTCAGGACATCTACCATCTCATTTGTTGTGTTATGTACTACTGGCGGATCCCACGATTCACCATGATACGTCCACGTGTCATAACATTCGTCAAACCCGTTTCGTTCTATATGACCGTCAACTATCTGGAGAGTACCCCATCTCCTATTACCACACTTTCTACATGGGCATCGACATTCGTTCTCATGATTCAAATGATTCTTACACCTCTCAATAAAAGCGTCAAGACCAGTTCTAAAGGTAGGGGAAAGACGATCTCTGATATAAATCCAACTCTTATCAACGGTCATTACTGTGGATTTAAAATTTGTTCAATTGGTAGCAAGATTCATGTAAACTAAACATACAATTTATAAGCATACAATTTATAATCATACAATTCATAAACATACACTTTTTACATACAATTCATAATCATACAATTCATAAACATACAATTTCATATTCATATTTCATATTCATATTCATACAATAACCAAATCAATAACCTAACAAATCATATTCATATTTCATATTCATATTCATATTTCATATTCATATTCATATTCATATTTCATATTCATATTCATACACTTTTTAAATACCCAAATCAATAACCTAACAAATTAAATCAATAACCAAATCAATAACCTAACAAATCATATTCATATTTCATATTCATATTCATATTTTCATATTCATATTCATACACTTTTTAAATACCCAAATCAATAACAAATCATTTGATATACTTTTTAACGATAAACTTATGAGCTCTAAATCCATATCTTAGTCCTATCAAATTAAATCGATATCAAACATTTTAACATAATACTAAATATCACAGATAGCATCAAAACACTTAAACAACAGCTCATTAGCAGTGCTAAAACCTAAACCACCTAAACGAAAACGATATTTCTTTAACTTTACATAAAATAATCACAAAAATATTCTCATTCTGTTTTCTGATTCGCATAACAAAACAAATACAAAATAACTTCAATCCAAACCTAAATCAATATAATCATTATCACGAACAACATCATATTGAACACCAATTACGGAGACATTGTGCTGAGATGATTTGAATTTCTTTAAAACTGATTTTTTATTTATTTAAATCCACCCATTTATAAGTAAAAGGGTCAAAAATTTTTGCCTTAATGATTATCTAGCATACCTGATTCGTCAACTTTACACCTTTTCACAGAAGAATTTCCAACTTAGTGCTTTCTCTTTAAGCAGAAAACGTTACTTATAAAGTAAGAAGCCTATAAAGGGCAAACAAACAAACAAACAATAAGCTCATAAGCATAAGCAGTTATATAAGGGCAAACAAACAACCCCTAAAACGACATAAATCCTAAACAAAACTAACAGGGGACTAAAAACAACCAACCATTTTAATGATTAAACATAAACATTCTGATCCAAACACTAAAATTAAAAAATTGTAATCAACAAAAAATCAAAAAAAAATTAAAAAAAATTAAAAAAGTGACCTTGTATTTAGCAACTTCCTCACTAACTTCCTTCAAATCACCCTTGGTAAAGATCAAACCAACATTTCCCTGTTTTACAAAATCCATTAATTAAAATTTTAATAATAAAATTAAGTAATAATAATTAACTAAAATTTAATAAATAAAAAAACTTACAACAAGGAGGGGAATGAGATTCAAATAAGCCTTATTCCCAGTCTTTTCAGAATACCATTTTCTGTATTAACATCTGCATCAATAACCTTTAATATTTAGGGATTTGAACTCCTCTTTCCGAAATCAACAAAAAGCGGCAAAAGATGTACACGTAGCTTGAATATGAAAATTGATAGCGATTTTTTATACCTGTTACGGTGGTGGCTGAGATGATGGTGCCGGCTGAGATGATGGTGGCGGCTGAGATGATGGTGGCTGAGATGATGGTGGCGGCTGAGATGGTGGTGGCTGAGATGATGGTGGCTGAGATGAAGATGGTGCCGGCGATTTTTTATACCTGTTACGGTGGTGGCTGAGATGATGGTGCCGGCGAGTAATGGTGGTGGCGGGTGAGAATTAGGGGGTTTGTGTTTGTGATAAATGAGACTTAGAAAAGGATAAAAGCTGTTTTAACTGTTTCCCGACGACATTTCCAGCCAACATGTCGTCCCCAAAAGGTAGTAGCGGGAAACTAAAAGTTAGCGGGAAAAGTGCTGAATTTTTTGACCATGTTTCCCCGACGACATGTCGTCCCTAATACCCTATGGCGACGAAATTTTTTTAATTTTTTTTTTTTTTTTTTTTTTTTTTTTTTCATTAACATTAAGATAAGAAATTATAAATAATAATGTATATTAATTAAAATAAGCCCTAATTAAAATAAGCCCTAACTTTTCGTCGATGCTAACTCATTTGTCAAATTCGGTGGTCTTGAAACTCATGTAAGACTTAAATCGACACTTATTACACCCGCATTAGATGTTCTCCGGAAATCATATCTTGAAACTCATAACTATTTGATTGAACTGTAATGATCTGTAATGATCGATATGATTTATGGTATAATCGAACAGTTAATGATGTACGTAAAGGGATAGTAATTATCATTACTATCATATCGTTGTTGTCGAAGTTTAATGATCGACCGATTTAAGCCTATATTTGTGTCAATAGAACCACTTACTCGATTGAATGATATCATTGCCAATTGTGTAACACACTCGAGAGATGCAATGATTCGTAATGTTGTTGATTACATGTAAAAATGACTTTTAATAAAACCGGTTACACATTTGATTGAATTGTAATGATCGATATGATTTATGGTATAATCGAACAGTTAATGATGTACGTAACGGGATAGTAATTATCATTACTATCATATCCTTGTTGTCGTAGTTTAATGATCGACCTATTTAAGCCTATATTTGTGTCAATAGAACGACTTACTCGATTGAATTATATCATTGCCAATTGTGTAACACACTCGAGATGTAATGATTCGTAATGTTGTTGATTACATGTAAATGATCCGAATGACTTATTATGTAAAGTATTTCAAACGTCTATAATACCTATTTATCATTATTATTTGAAATATTATACAAATCAAACATAAGAAAAGTATGTAATTATTAATATAACAATTTATTATAAATATATAGATATAATACTATAATTATTACAATACAAATTATATATTACTTTTTTAAATAATATTTCAATTTCATATTACTTTTTCAAATAATATTTAAATTTTTAATGGATAAAAGTATATTTAAAAGAATATATATATTTTCTAAATAAATTATATTTAATTATTATTATTTATTTATGATTTTTTAAATTAATTTTAATTAAAATGATATTTATTTTTATTTTTATTATTAAATGATATTGTATTATTAAATATATAATAACATTTTATTTATTGAAATAGTTTTAGGAACGACATGTCGTTGCCAAAATTAATTCATTTTTTATTTTTATTTTTATTATTAAATGATATTGTATTATTAAATATATAATAACTTTTTATTTATTGAAATAGTTTTAGGAACGACATGTCGTCGCCAAAGGTGTCCCGGGAAATTATTTTCATATTCGCGCCAATATTTTTACACGACCAAAAAAAAAAATATATGAAAACCCTTTCCCGACGACATGTCGTCCCTAAAAGTCGCGGTCGTTTATTTGACCAAAAGAAAGTCAAAAAAACCAATTTTTTGTCGTTTAGTGGGGCTTTTGGGGACGACATTGTGTCGTCCCCAAAAGTGTCGTCCGGAAAGGTAACTATTCTTGTAGTGTGATCGCAAACAGAAAATTTTGTTCAATATTTTTTCTCGCTTTGGTTTCAAAAATGCGGGAATTTATGATGATGCAATCCAACAACCGAAATTATAATCTGGAATTCTCAAAAGTTTTCGTGTTGATTCTATTTGCATAATTAATTGATATACGAAACACAGGAAACATAATTGCCAAGTGTAGATAACCTTCATGCCATGCACCACCACGTTGATTTCAACGTCACCACCACAAGTGCAAGGTGGCGACAAAACAGAACCTTTTCGCCACACTCGAACTCACTCGATCTATAAATCAACTCGACCACACTCCCGTTAAACTCGCATCACTAGTGTTTACTAACCATCAATTCACAATGGTTGCTAAAAAAGTTCTCCTCGGCTTCTTCCTTTGCCTTTTTGTAACCACGGTTCTAGCCACCACACGAGCACCACGACTCGGCAGCATCAATGAGTTTTGTAACCTTCAACAACTCTCGGCCACCAAAAATGCTCACATCATGCAGTACGAAGCTGGTTCGATTGAAACGTGGGATTTAAGCGATGATCAGTTTAAGTGCCTTGGTATTTCTCCAGCAAGGCATACTATCGAGCCTAACGCTCTTGCACTTCCACGCTACTTTGCTACCCCTCGTCTCTTCTTTATCGAAGAAGGTATATTATTCGATCTTTAAGGCCGTGTGGTCATTTTTTAGCCCTTAACTTTGGTTCTCGAAATATATATACCTAAGTCGTTTAATTGTTATTCCAACTCTAAAACGGAGAAGGTTTTCCATGTTTGATATGTACTCGACCTATCCGAGATATTGTGACTGTTAATTGTTACTTTGACAAAAATAAAGTGTTTAAGAAATAAGAACAATCGCAATTTAATTTAT
>CAJVGC010000591.1:21959257-21982798 GCA_910822075.1 Senecio squalidus | reverse complement strand
GTGTTCTCTTTTGTTGTGTCAATATTCAATAAAATAAGTCCCTCTATGTATAAAAAAAAAATGTATATTTGTCAATTTAAAGGAACTATTTCAAATATCAATATTTATAGTTAAAATGACAACAATAGTTTCATTTAGTGTATATAAAATATTTGAATATGTTTTAGAATCATCTTTTATAATAACAAAAGTGCAACACATGAAATACTGCAATATAATAATAACCATAATTCTAAAAGATATTATTATCAAAACTCTTTTTATAAACCATTAATCGTGTTTATGTGATAAGACTTAACGTATATCATACGATGAAGTAAGTTAGACAAAACCATTTTTCTTTTGTATTCATTTTTCTATTTTTAGACTAAATAGAACGAGAAGAAGATGAAGTTGTGTTGTGGACGATAATGACTAGCAATTTATTACGGTTGATTAAGTCAAACTATATATAACTTCATTCAATAAGTTTCTACTTTAATGGATTGAAAGAGTTTATAAATAAGATTTTGCTAAATGGTACCCACTCGGTATCAGATTACTATATTTAATATATATTAAATACTTTATTTTTCATGTATATTTAAAAAATGTATTTAATACATATTAATTATAGACGTTTTTTCACTTATCTTCATTACATCTTTAATATATAATAAAAGAGGAGCCTTAAATGTTACATGACGAAGTAAAGGCCTTGAATGTGTTAATTTTTTTGATTTGAACCATTAAATCAAATTGGTGATATCATCAAATACTATTTTAATTTTACACCCTCTTAATATATATAATAACATTCTCTTTTTAATTCACATCTCAACTAAAATAAAAACAAAATTCTAATTTACTTATAGAATCACTCAATTTGAACTATGATTTACCTTATTGTTATTTTAAAATCTCCTAATAAAAAATATCAAAAATGTGTATAAATATAAAGGTGTATATGCTATTATAATTATAAAAAATATGTGTATAAACGTAAAGGTATATATGTTATTATACGTATATCATTTGTTTTTTCATAATAACTTAAAATCTACATAAAATAATGTTTACAATTCAATCTTTATATATGTCCGAGTTATCACGGGACAATAATCTAATTTTCAAATATAAAAGGATAATTAGAGTTGAATTAATATGAATTAAATATATTAAACTAGTACCCACTAAATAGCATTTAGCAAAACCATTATAAATATAATTACATGGGTCGTCCCTATGATTTGCACCATTTTCACCGGTCGTCCCTATAACTTTTTTATTACACCACTCGTCCCTAACTTTGAATTTTGTTGCATGCAGAGTCCCTATTTTGGATGTGCCGTTAAGTGAGCCGTTAAGTCAGTAACACGTGGGTGACACGTGAGGGTATTTTTGTCATTTTAATTTTCTTTCTCCATTCTAATATCCACAACCCAGAATCACAAAACACCAAGTTAATTTCTTCAAAATCTACATAATCTTATACAAATTACCCAAATTAATCAAATCCACTTCATTTTCACATAAACCAAAACAACACAAATTAATCAAATTCACTCCATTTTCACATAAACCAAAACAAGGAAAAGAAAAGAAAGAAAAAAAACAATTCGAAAACGAGCTCGATTTGAGATGATCCGGTCATCCCATCCCGCAATCATTGTACCAACAAATAAACCCATTCAACGGTAAGAATACAATATATTTGCCAGCAACTTTGAAGCATTAGTTACTGAAATCCTTCCCTTGTTCGCCAATTCATTCAACCGACACTTAACAAAAACAACGTGCTTATAAATACATTTTATTTTCTACACATAGATTACGGAAAGCATACAAAAAGACTTTTCTTAAGGTGTGTTTGGAGTTTTACTTTGTCAATTATTCTGGGTTCGATCTCAAACAAAATGATCTTTTGCCTCAACTTTGTCCCATGTATCCTAAATCGGGTTACGAGAGCTAAATTTTATTTTATTGTAAGAACGTCCTAAAGGCAGATAATCTAGCTCTATAATTAAGATTTATATGATGTTTCTCAAGAGGCTAAAGTAAAAAGAGTTGTTGTAAACGATCGATTATTTTTTTTTCTCATAAGATGGATTATTAATTCGGACTCAGACTCACCGGCGAGGAAATACTCAACGAAATAGACCTCGCCGGAGACCCCGAACTAGTCAACAAGTACGACGAGCTAGAACTCCTCTCCTCGGTACCACCACCGTCGCCGTCATCCATTTTTTCCGCCGAGTAAAACTCTTCATACTCCGAATTCTTAAACCCATCATGCTGAAAAAAAGTTTGACTCCGACGAGTAAAACTTTTCTTTTCCTTGTTTTGGTTTATGTGAAAATGGGGTGGATTTGATTAATTTGTCTTGATTTGTATGGATTATGTGGATTTTGAAGAAATTAATTTGTCCGTATTGTGTTTGATTTGTATGGATTTCTGGGATTTCTGGGTAATTAATTTGGGGTTTTTAGATTTTGGGGATATGGATATTAAAATGGAGAGAGAAAAATAAAAGGACGAAAATACCCTCACATGTCACCCATGTGTTACTGACTTAACGGCTCACTTAACGGCACATCTAAAATAGGGACTCTGCAGGCAACAAAATTCAAAGTTAGGGACGAGTGGTGTAATAAAAAAGTTATAAAGACAACCGGTAAAAATGACGCAAATCATAGGGACAACCCATATAATTAACTGTAAATATTGACAAAAAATTTCCTTACTTCTGTATTTGACTCTTTTTCCCCTTTTTAATTACCATCAACTTATAAAACTTATTATCTTTTCAAAAAAATGCAATATATAACAGGACCAACCCAATTATGTGGCTGATGTGCAGTGCGACCGTACAAGGTTCTATTATCGGAAGGGACCCAATTTTTCAGTATACATTATATATATGACTAAATATTCAAGAAAAACAAAAATATTTATATTTAGAGAATACTTTTTATAAAAAACATATTCTATATGTAAATAAAAGTTGTTTATGAGGAGTTTATTTTATTCTTGGGGACAACAATGTATACACATATTACATATATAAGTTATAGATCAAGTGTGACAAAGTTATTTACTTTTCTTGAGGTTATATTCTGTGGGTAACAGGGAACATTTATACACATTACATTTCAAAGGAAACAAATTCTAATATTTTTAAATTAGTTGAATACAATAGATCTTTCCATAGTTAAATACATATTGTAGATTTTGGGAAAAAATTTGGTACATTTCCAAACATTATTCATATTTAATCCAACATACAACAAATTTCAACTAGCGGTTCTTAAAAGTTAGATACAATAAATACGTTTAAAGTTGGTTAAATTGTCTGTAGGTGCATTTATGTAGTTACTAGATTCATATGTAAACTAACGTTTTATATCAGTCTTTGTATTGTGTGATTGAATATCGGTATTGAATATTTGATTAGTTATAAGTTTGAATGCTTACATCGTTATGAATTGATCGAATATGTGTTTTGTGATGTTTAAATGATATTCAAACTCATTCGCACGGATAAGGATGAATCCGTGCGAATGAAGGTTACATTCGCACGAATGGGAAAGTTAAACAGTTTGTTTATTAATATAGTCCATTCGTACGAACCAGATGTGGTTCGCACGAATAGAAACTCATCCGTACGAATGAATTCTCATTCGTACGAATGAATAGCTGGGCCTATATATACCCAGCTAGGGTTTCTGCATCGGTGAGGTTTTGGTGGTTTTGTTCATTCGTGCCGAATTGCTGCTGGTGTGTTTTCTTAGATTCCAAACGTTTAGTAGAGTCTAAACAATCATCCGAATAGTCTTCCTTAGGTCCGATCATATCAACAATCGTTGGTTAGATTCCGTTTCCGAAGGTTTCATATTCGCTAGATAATCGTAAGCTTATTTCCGCTAGGTTTTTCGATATAACGTTGACTATAAGATCAATACAACCCCAACAAAGTGGTATCAGAGCGTTGGTTGTAGAAATCAACGTTCTTCTAGCGATTCTTAAGATTTTTCGTTTTTGATTGTTTCTTAGAATTTGGAATTTTACGTTAAAAACCTTGTTTTTATTGTCTTAGAACGCTTCTGAGTCATTTAGATTAAGATCTGGGCAAATAGAAATCGTTTTGGTTTAGAAAATCGACCTGTAGATCGAGTTTTTGCAAAACCCTAAAATTTCACGGCGCATACGAACCAAGTTCTTGACAGACTTCATCCGTACGAATAGAGGTCTCCATTCGCACGAATAGGATTTCGTCCGTGCGAATATAACTTTTGTCTAAAAATTTTCAGTTCAGTTCATCCGTACGAATAGGATTTTCATCCGTACGAATCGGTCAGTTCATCCGTACGAATCACTCATTCGTGTAGAGCTTAGGTTTCTTGTCTCATCCGTACGAATCACCTTCATTCGTACGTATCAAGTCTTTCATTCGTACGTAGCAGTAGTTCATTCGCACGAACCTGAAACAGAATCAAATTTTAAAATTTTAGATGGAATACGCAATGGCAAGTTCTAACACTAAGATGTCTGAAATACTAATCAATGACGCTGAAACTGGAAGCATTAACAAGGTCCCAAAACTCATCACTATGGAAGATTATCCACACTGGAAACCTCGATTCGAAATTCACATCCAAGGAGTGGATTCAAAAATGTGGGACATGATTCAAAATGGATATAACGCACCAGTTAGTGAAAATGGAGACCCTATTGCCGTTCATAGATATACAGAGGAACAAAGGAAGAGTTATGATATAGAGAAAAAGGCTTATTCTTATTTGTGTCAAGCTATTCCTAGATCTGTGTTTCATCAATACAGGACATACAAGCTATCGAAGCAGTTATGGGATGCTTTTGAGTTAGACTGTGAAGGAAACAACAAGTTGAAATCTATGAAGGGAAGAGTACTGAAAAAGGAATTCGATAATTTTACCTGCTTACATGGAGAGTCTCTATTCAACCTTATCATACGTTTTCAGCATTTGATTAGTGAGATGAACGGATATTCAGTAGAGACAACTGGTGCAGAAAGAGTAGAATGTTTTGCGGACGCTTTGCCAGACAGCTGGAATGGGTACATTGAAATGCTAAAAGAAAATGGCTATCTTGCTCGCACAACTTTGAATGATCTTTTTACTAAGCTAAGAGAGAAGGAGCAGGATGACAAGTTTCGTGCTCAAAGAAAGGGACACACTCAAGATCCCTCATTATACTATGCTGATCCACCTTCAGTCACTCCTACTCATGCTCCACTGAAGACAGCGCTCTCTGCAAACGCTTCAAATCAAACAGGACATTTGGGATGTTCACACTCAAGTTCAAGTCAAAGTACTCCAGTTCAGAAGTCTCAAGCTCAAGCTAGTTCAGAATCAGCGTTTACAAGTTTGAAAGTCGAGCATTTTCATAAAGGAAATGTGGAGGGTGTAAATGAAGATATGGCTATGCTGAGTGCTTTAGTTGGATCCTATGACCAACTGTTGCAGGGTAAAATCGGAAATGTACACTTAACTGGGGAGGATTATGAGCAGATTGATCGTGATGAAATGGAACGAATCGACATTATGTGGGGTTTCGCTAATCTCGTCAGGAGGGCTAAAGAGTATGTGAAAAAGACTGGTAACCCAATCGGAGCAAACAAGGAAACTAAGTATGGCTTCGACATGTCAGCGATTACTTGTCACAACTGTGGACAGAAGGGTCATTTTGCTCGAAACTGTGAAAAGCCAAAACAACCAAGAACAGTTCAGAATCCATTCAGAGATCAGCAAAACAGGAATATGAACAGAAACGCTCCTGAGACAAACAAGAATACGGCTTTGGTGACGACTGGCTCGACTACCTATACTGGTACTGAGAATTCAGATGTTAAGGCCTTGGTTTTTCAAGCTGACGAAGGGTTGGATTGGGGAATTCAAATTGACACCAATCCATCTGATGCTGAAGTAAATGTTGTAAAGATTTTGAATCTGAATGAAGAAAGTGACGGGGAGGAGTCTGTTACATCTGAAGAATCTTCAACAGAATCAGAAGCACCAGTGCCTAAAAGAGAGTTCGCAATGATGGCAGGAACTACGGAGTCATCAAAGGTACAATCTGAAACTACAGTAACTTCCTGTTCAAACTGTTTTGTTTTAGATCAACGAGTAAATGAGCTTAGTCAAGAAAATAATAATCTTGTTGATGAACTTCGTAAAAACAAAATCATTAAGGGAAATGAAAAACTGTTTTCAGAAAAGAACAAACTTTTAGCAAAACAAGTAAGTGATTTGGAAATTGCTTTGTTAAACAAACAGGACTCGATCAACAAATATTTAAAAGATATTGATGCTCTTAAACGTGAAAATGCTTCTGTTAAAATCAGTTTTGAAACTTTAAACCAACAAGTTAGAAGTTATTCATCTGCATCATATCTTTTGGATCATATTTTGAAAGAAAAACGTCCTGAAAATGGGGAAGGGAAACCAGGGGTTGACTACAAAACTTGTCCACCTCCTATCTTTAACACACTGATTAAGTCTCCAAAGGAGGAAAGGGATGTTGAGTTCATTCTTCAACAACCAGACCCAGCTGTTCAGACCCCTAGTGTCCAAACACCAACTGTCCAAACACCTACTGTCAGTACTAAAAGTAATGTAAACGAAAAATTGAAAGAAACCGTCATAGTTGAAGATTGGGTTTCTGACTCAGATGATGAAGAAAAGGGTCCAGGTTTGGGTTGTCAGTTACCTTATCAAATGAATTTGGGTCGCAAACCTCACATTAAAACAGGTTTAGGTTATCAGGCTCCAAATAAAACTTCAAGTCAACCTAAACAAGTTAGAATTTTGAAACGACCTGAATCTAAAGGACAAAAATTTGTCAAAACCGGCGAATCATCAATCGCATTTGAGTCAAAAGAATCTGCACAAGCAAAATTCATACCACCTCATAGGAGACAGTCACCAACAAATCCCCAGAAGCCACAAAATGTTCAACAACATAACGGCTTTATGCGTCCAAATGCTATGTTCTCCAAACCTCATACACACCATCGGAGAATGACGCAAAGTTCTCAAAATCTTAACGAATGGAGAACTTGTTTTGATTGTGGGGAGAAAGGCCATGTTAACTATAATTGTCCAAATTTGAAACAAAGGCCTAGGAATAATGTTGACCAAAACAGAATGTCCACTGGAAATCGTTTTTCAAGTCCAAATCGAAATCGATTCTCAAACAATAGGTCATCATCTCCTAAACAAAACAATGAGTTGCTTCCTGCTGGTAAATCCAAACAGCAACCTATTGTTAAACCAATTGAAAAAAGGCCAATTTCACCAACTGTTTATGTCAAACGTGCATGGAAAGCTAAGAATGAAAGACCTTCAAACGTGTCTGATGGTTCCAATGGAAAATGGGTTGACTTACAGTTTCAAGGTGAAGATGGCAAACCCAAGGCTATTAAGGCTTGGGTTTGCTTTGGGTATTAATAATTTCAATTTGTTGTGCAGGTCGTCTATGATCCTATCAAGAATACCTGGGTTGTTGATAGTGGGGCGTCTAGGCACATGACAGGGAATATGAAGTTACTTTCTAACGTTAGATCAATTAAGGGTGGCTATGTTTCATTTGCTGGTGATAAGGGAGGTTTTATTTCTGCTCAGGGATCCGTCGCAAACGACAAATTAAGTTTTGATAAAGTAAACTATGTTCAAGCATTGGTCAACAACTTGTTGTCCGTCTCTCAAGTTTGCGACAAGAAGTTTAAGGTGATTTTTGACGAAACCCAGTGCTACATTATGAAGAAAGAATTTGTGATTCCAGAGCACCTGATTATTATGCAATCACCACGAGTTGGAGATTTGTATGTGCTCGATATGTCGAAGACTACTGTGAATTCGACTGAACACCAAGCTTTTGTCTCGAAAGCTACTGAAAGTGAATCAATATTGTGGCACAAACGTATGGGACACCTCAGCTTGAGAAAGATGAATCATTTGATGCACAAGGATTTGGTTATGGGAGTTAATGTGAAAACATTTCAGTTGCCGGAAACTTGTATTTCATGCAAGAAGGGAAAACAGTCCAAAAAGTCTCATAAAGTAAAGAAGTTTCATACCATCGATACCCCACTTGAGCTTCTACACATGGATTTGTTTGGCCCTATCAAGTATTCAAGTGTTGTTGGGGATAAATACTGTTTGGTGGTGACTGATGACTATTCTCGATTCTCTTGGGTCATGTTTTTACGAGAGAAATCTGAAACGTACGAGAATATCAAGCTGCTGGTTACTTCACTGGAGACTCTGTATAAGTTAAAAGTTCGACGGTTTAGAACTGATAACGGTACGGAATTCAAGAATCAGAGGATGGAGGATTTATGCAAGGAACGAGGAATTCAACAACAATTCAGTGCAGCCTATACTCCACAAATGAACGGGGTTGCAGAAAGAAAGAACAGAACGTTGATTGAAGCAGCTAGAACGATGTTGGCTGATTCGACACTGCCAGTACGTTTTTGGAATGAAGCAGTAGCTAATGCTTGTTACACTTTAAACCGAGTGCTAGTAGTGAAACGTCATGGGAAAACATGTTATGAGTTGTTGCAGAAAAGAAAGCCTAACTTGCAGTACTTGGAACCCTTTGGAGCTCCTTGTACTATGCTCAAGCGTAAACAAGATGGAAAGTTTGATGAAAAGGCTGTGGAAGGGATATTTCTGGGATACAGCACTCCTAACAAGAGAGTTTGGAATCCAGCCACTAAAGCTATTGAAGAATGGTATGAGGTGGATGTTCAGAAGTACTCTAAACCGATTCCTTCGAAAGGATATCCATGGATGTTTGATTATGATTCACTGTTTGAATCATTTAATCTTCCTGAGTTCTCCGATGAAGATATTGCAAGATACTATTCTCATCAAGAGGCTTTGGAAGAAACTATTCCTCATGATCCAGTGATTCCAACAGTTCCTACTCCTCCTGGTCCACAAGAGAATCCTGCAGACGGTCAAGCAAATGATGATAATTCAGATTCTGATGGTTCAGTTAACATAAATGAGCCGATTGGAAATCCTGAAAATGTTCAAGAAAATGAAGAGGAAGTTGAAGCTCCCGATGTTAATAACTTGGGTCCTAACGTTGTGGTTCCTCCAAATTTAAACGTTGAAGAACCAGCAAGTCAGCTCCGGCGATCATCAAGGGCTCGCAGATCGACAAATTTTGATGATTATGAAACCTATTTTGCTGGAGCTCGACCAAAGAAAGAAATCCACAGCGATGTGTATATTGATTTGTTTAAATCTGGAGATGTTACTTACTGTGCTCATGCTTGTTTTATTTCGCAGATTGAACCGACTACTGATGAAGAAGCTCTCATGGATGATAATTGGATTAACTCGATGCAAGAAGAACTCCTACAGTTTAAGAAGCTGGGTGTCTGGCGGCTTGTCGCTAAGCCAAAAGGCGCCAAATCATTGGGTGTTCGCTGGGTCCATCGCTGCAAACGGGATGATCAGGGAATAGTTGTCAGAAACAAGTCAAGGCTAGTGGTTCAGGGTTTTCGACAAATCCCTGACTTAGATTATAATGAAGTGTTTGCTCCAGTTGCAAGATTGGAGGCAATTCGTATTTTTCTAGCCTTTGCCTCTTACAAGAAGTTCACTGTATATCAAATGGATGTTAAGAGCGCGTTTCTTTATGGGAATATTCGAGAGACAGTGTACGTTAATCAACCACCAGGCTTTGTAGACCCATTACATCCGGATAAAGTGTACATTCTCGATAAAGCACTTTATGGTCTACATCAAGCACCGCGCGCCTGGTATGAGACACTCGCTAACCATCTGACCGACAATGGTTTTCGTCGAGGGGTCATTGATTGTACGCTGTTTATCAAAGAAAGAGGTGAAGATATTCTGTTGGTGCAAATATACGTGGACGACATTATTTTTGGATCTACAAATCCGGAATTATGTAAAGAGTTTGAGACGGTGATGACAAGCAAGTTCGAAATGAGTTCTATGGGTCCGATTAAATTCTTTTTGGGGCTACAAGTAGATCAGACTGCAGAGGGCATTTTTATTCATCAGACAAAATACGTAAACGACATTTTGAAACGGTTTGAAATGTCGGAGACAAAGTCAGCCTCTACTCCCTTATCGGTGAATCACGGGATATCACCAGAAGCTACGGGGGAGCTAATTGATCAGTCACTTTATCGCTCTATGATCGGTTCTCTTATGTACCTCACCGCATCTCGTCCAGATATTATGTTCCCGGTGTGCTTGTGTTCTCGATACCAAGCAGCGCCAACTGTTATTCATCTTCAAGCAGTGAAGCGAATCATGCAATATCTAAAGGGTACCCCAGATTTAGGTCTTTGGTATTCTAATGATGATAATTTTGAATTGTCTGCTTTCAGTGATTCGGACTATGGAGGTTGCAAGAAGGATGCTAAATCAACTTCAGGAGGGTGTCAGTTTCTCGGAACACGACTCATCACATGGCAGTGCAAGAAACAGACCGCTGTAGCATTGTCCACGTGTGAGGCTGAATACGTAGCTGCGGCTAGTTGCTGTTCTCAGGTTATCTGGATTCAACAACAATTGCGGGACTACGGTTTGTCTATCTCTAATACTCCTATTTATGTTGATAATTCTGCTGCCATAGCTGTCACTAAGAATCCTGTACACCATCCTAAAACCAAACACATAGGCGTAAAATATCATTTTATACGTGATTGTTTTGAAAAACATCTAATTGACGTAATTCATATCGAAACGATGTTTCAAAAAGCAGATATTTTTACAAAGGCCTTCGATAAATCTCGGTTTGGATTTTTACTATTAGAAAATGGTGTTGTTAAGAAAAGTGATGTGATCAAAGAGGACGAAAAGTCAGACAAGTAACCGCCCTCGTTTTTGTATACTACGTTAATTTTTAGTTCTTTTAATTTTAGTTTCGTTTTACTTTTATAAAATTCAAAAATACAAAAAGATTTTTATTTTTAGCATTTTAGGGGGAGAAATAGTTAGTTAGTTAAAAAAAAAAAAAAAAAAAAAAAAAAAAAAAAAAAAAAAACGGGGGAAGTGAGGAAATACTGAGCTAAAACTGAACATGTAAATTGTCAAAAGTATGCTGAATGTAATGTTTAAACATGTCGGTTGTAGGATATATTGGTAGACTTATCTCACTGAAACTTGACGAAAATTAATCATTTTTCAATTGGTTGTCGCAGATATCAAATATATTTTAAATCTTTATGGATATGTCTCAAAGACTGTCTAAATGATATCTGGAGATCAATAACAATTGAGAACACTGAAAACAACACAAAGCGGTCGAAATTAAATGTTTAATGTATTTTAATTAGCTTTTGTTTTGTAGTGTTTGTGGCTTTTCGCTGGATTGATTCGAAAATAATAAATATTGGGTGTAATATCAGAAAATAAATACAGTATGTCAGTAATATTTTGTCGCAATTAAGGGCCACTCCAGTGATTGTGGAATAACATTCTTGAATGTTTTGATCTATATAATTAAAAAAAAAAAAAAAAAAAAAAAAAAAAAAAAAAAAAAATATCGCAATAAGAGATAAGAAACAACTTCAAAAATACCTTGATGGATGAACAGAAGTATAAGGTCGAAAGAAGATCATACTTCGGCTATTCCAAATAAAGGGTGAAGAAGTACCTAAAGACTTCACAAATATCTTGATGGATGAACAGAGTTATAAGGTCGAAAGAAGATCATAACTCGGCTATTCCAAATAAAGGTTGAAGAAGCGCTTATTCTCTGAGTGATATTCTGTTTCAACGATCAAGAATCACTGGCCCTTATTGCATGCGTAGTTGATGTAATACTGACATACGAAATCGATATTATGATATTACATCTAATGTTTGTGAAAATAGATTTGAAAAAGCTGAAAAGTTAAGAGGACAAATACACAAACATACTTGCAATTCTAATTATGATATAAATTTGATGACTGTTAAAATTCAAATGTGTGATGTTTTCTATGTTCAAAATATTGGGAGATCTTAGCGAGATAACCATTTTGGAAAGAAAAAGTGTCAAGTGAATGTTTGTTTAAGTTTAAGAGGACAAATATACCAATAATCGTCAACTGATATGTTAACCGTTACTACAAAATTGAATGACAATGCTATGTTTCAGTATCAGTCTGATCCCTTATTCGAAAAACACAAAAGGAATGTGAAAATTTCAGTTTATTTAATTGTTATTTCAGTAGTTTGTTATAGTTAAAATTTCCTTGATTCATCAAAACAGAAAAGTACAAAAAGATTTTTAATTTTTAGTTTTAGTTTCTCTTAATTTTAATTTTATTTCTGTTAGTTTCTAAGGTTACTTGTCGTGACTTGAGATCTAAATGGTGATACTGAGATAAATTTGAAAAATCATAATCGTTGATAAAGTGTTTGGTTAGGATATCTGAATTGAGCTAAAATGTTTTATTTTGTTGAATTGATAATTTTCATGTGTTTAACGTTTACTGAATGTTTGAGTTTTGAAGATAAGAGAAAAACTCGAAGTTTATAAATTTTGTTTCAGCGACATTCGTACGAATAGAAGCTCATTCGCACGCAGGAACAAGCCATTCGCACGAATCAGAGGGAAATCAGTTTTTGAGACAAAAGTCTCCTTCGTACGAATATGAACTCATTCGTACGAATGTATCGCACATTCGTACGAATGTGAAATGACTATATATACCTTTGTCCTTCGTTTGTGCTGTTCACGCTTCATTATACATTCGTCCGAAAGTGTTCTGAAATTTCGAAATTTTTAGATTTGTGGTAAAGAGTTGTTGAATCCGTTATTTGTGTGTATCTTTTGATTACGAATCCAACCATACTAAACACGTAAGTTATAGTGACTGTTTAAGGGTTCAAATTGTTACTTATTAAAATCGAGTGAAAACCTAATCAATTGGAACTTATACATGTTTGTAATTGGTAATAGGGTTAGGGGTTTGATTTATCGGGGGTTTGCGAGTATCTTGGTGCAGGTTTTGTGATCTAAAACAACGAGTTTGAAAATCTAGGTTTTCTGGAAACTTAACAGAACTGATGAACTCCGTTCGCACGAATGAGTTTTCATTCGTGCGAATAGGACTTACATTCGTGCGAATAGCTATTTCATTCGTACGAATGAGTTGAACGTAATCCGTCTGTTTTGAAAGTCTCATTCGTACGAATACATGTTGATTCGTACGAATAGAACTCTACATTCGTACGGATGGACCAGAACAGAAATATTTAAAACGTTTGAATTTTAATTCTAATTGTTTGTTTCTCGATGTTTATGTCTCTGTTTACAGGAAAATGGCTGAATCATCATCTTCTCAAAGCACTGGTCTTGTAATCGGTCCAAAGAACAATATGTGTGCTTTTCTCGACGAAACAACAGCGCACTCCACGAAGTTCGTCGGGATTATAAGATTCTTGAAGCGTTCTAGAATCTTCAAAGCTATTTCTACCGAGAAAGTGCTCTACTTCTCTCATATCTCTGATTTCTGGAACAATGCCAAGGCAGTTCGTCATGATGGCAAGGTTCAGATTCACAGTACTGTTCTCGGGAAGGATATCATCGTTGACGAGCAAGTCATCAGAGAGGTCATTGGATTCGGGGATGAAGCGAAATCGCCAACAATTCTGAACCTGTACAAGGTCAGAGGAGCGATATTAAGAATGCATTATGACGGTGATATAAAGAAGGGGGTGATCATAAAGTCTGGCTTCAGTGTTCAATACAAGTATCTGTGTCACGTGATACAGCACTGCTTGGGTCCCAGAAAGGCGGGACATGACGAGATGCGGGAGACTCTTCAAAGTGCACTCGTCGCACTGGCGCTAAATGTTCCGTTCAATTTCTCAGCCATGGTCCTGCAGTTTATGATTGAGAACGTAGAATTCAAGAACAAGCACAAGTACTTGATGTACGCCAGATTTGTGCAAATGATCATTGATGAGAAGATTCATGACTTGCCGAAGAATGAAGACGATATAGTCAAGCTGGACGTTATGAGTGATAGCATGATGGGACGCATGCTGACATACAAGGGAAAGCCTACACCAAAGGAGAGAAGATTGATCGGACATCTGGCAAATCCTGAATATGTCTGTCCGAAGAAACTGAATTGGAGAAACGATGACAGTGATTCAGATAAAGAGAATCTCGAGATGACTACTCAACCTGATTCTGATGAGGAGGTGATTTCTGCTAACTCTCCACCTACCGATACTCAGATGGAGTTAAGAGATGAAAATGATACGATTGTAAGTGCTGAGGCGACTCCTTCGGTGCCGAAACGGAAAGCAAAAACGTCACTGAAGGATCTTGTCTCAGGGAGAATTTCAAAGCGTCTCAAGCTGGTGAAACAAAGTGAACTTCCTCCTGTCAGCACAACTACTCAAGTTCCTCCTCCTGTGATTTCTCAGTCACAGCAAAGCATCCCGATCATGACACCTGCCACAACGGTACCACCAACTGCTGGTGGATCGCATCTGGGCACTATCTGAGTCTGCTCAGCTTCAGAATGTAAATGCTATGCTATTGGAGGTTCTGATGAAGCAGAGGAAACAGGACGAAGAGATGAAGAATATGATCGAGCAAATGAAGCAAAGGGAAGCTGAGAGGGAAGCTGAGAAAGCCGAAATGCTGAGGAGGATTGATGAACAAAACAAGTTGATTGAAAATCAGAACAAACAGTTGGAATTGTTTCAAGGAAAGATCGAATATCTGGAGGAGGCCTCAAAGGCAATACAAGAATCGATGGAAGCAGATGAGGATGGAATTTACAGAATCAAAGCACCGGCCGATGAATCTGCTGAACCGGTTGGTGCAGAAAGCGAACGCATGGAGTCTGGGGGAGCTGGTAAAGAACCACAGAATGAATCCCAGTATGACATTACTCCCATCTCTCTTAAAAAATCCAGTTTAACCTACGTGTTGGATATGCAGGGGGTAATTAGGTTTAGCGTCGAGCATGACGCCGAAGAGGGAGAGATCATACATTGTCTATCCAAAGAACAGATCGCGGAATTGTTCCAAATGAACCCTGATGAAGTTACTACCGCATCTGATTCTGAAGAAAACTCTCCTGATTCTGACGTTGATGACGATGAGATAGAGTTCGAGCAGACGGCTGATACAACAGAACCTATCTATCAGTCCAACGATTTCCGAGACGATGACATCTTTGATGTAAATGATGAAGATCTTGCTCGGATATTGGATAACCTTCCAGAGGCTACTCAAGCTACACCAAATGAAGAAGAAGTGAATGCCAAGAAAGCTGAGTGGATTCAGGCGATGAAAGAATGCTTTCGCCCACCTCGACAAACTGTTCAGCCGAATTATTCGAAGTTTTACACCTTGAAGGGTGCTACGACAAAAGGTAAAATAATCAGCTGGGCATACTTGGTAGATTTGCAGGTGTATGCTGTTAAGCGAGAACGGGGAATTGACTACTTTCAACGAGCTCAGGACTTGAAGACATTGCCATATTTCGATATGTTGCAACTGGCTCGTCTTAAGTTGTTATACAGTAAGGATGATGACAAAGCTGCTTGGTTGGAGAAGCAACTTCATTTTGAGTTCAGAAATAAATGGAAGTACCTGAGGCCACAGTATCCAGAGATTACCCATACCTGGAATCGGAAAAAGGGTAAATCTGTGAAGCATGTCAAGTATAAAGCGCCGAAGGTGATAGAGAAGATACCGCTTCGCCAGATAAAGACTGAGATTCATCGGCGATTCAAATGGTGGTATTATGATTATCGAACCACAGAAGCAGTGGTGGTGATGGAGCGTAAGGGTGTTTGGGAAACCCTTAGAATTTTTGATCCAATGTGGATCAGAAATTTCTCCGATGATGATATTTACGCTTTGTATCTGCAGCCTATATTCTTTGACATTAAAGATATGGATCAAGCCATGCGGTTCAACAAGGTTGTACGCGTATGTTTCCTTCACAAGATCCATTCATAAGAGGGCAGATCAAAGGCGTGTTTTAGACAGCAGCAGATATTTTGAAGACTGAAGACATAGAATCTAGTTCCTAGGGGGAGTTTGTAGGTGCATTTATGTAGTTACTAGATTCATATGTAAACTAACGTTTTATATCAGTCTTTGTATTGTGTGATTGAATATCGGTATTGAATATTTGATTAGTTATAAGTTTGAATGCTTACATCGTTATGAATTAATCGAATATGTGTTTTGTGATGTTTAAATGATATTCAAACTCATTCGCACGGATAAGGATGAATCCGTGCGAATGAAGGTTACGTTCGCACGAATGGGAAAGTTAAACAGTTTGTTTATAAATACCGTTTCATTCGTGCGAATGAGATTAGGTTCGCACGAATAGAAAGTCATTCGTACGAATGAACTCTCATTCGTACGAATGAAAAGCTGGGCCTATATATACCCAGCTAGGGTTTCTGCATCGGTTAAGGTTTTTGGTTATTTTGTGGTGCGTACTGAATTGCTGCTGCTCCGTTTCTTAGTGTTCCAAACGTTTAGTAAAGTCTAAACAATCATCCGAATAGTCTTCCTTAGGTCCGATCTTATCAATTATCATTGGTTTGATCTCGTTTCCGACGGTTACATATTCGCTAGATAATCTTTGATCTATTTCCGCTAGGTTAGAGATACAACGTTGACTATAAGATCCATACAACCCCAACAAAGATATTTGTTGGTCCGTAATCAGGAACATATAACAAGGACGAGCAATAGATTGAATAGACGGAAGAGATAAACACGAATAATCAAAGATAAACCAAATATTGTTAATAAACGTTAAAGATTACAATGGTTTAAACAGAGAAATCGTGGTTAGGCTAGGGAGAAGATTAAACATAATCTTCTCCCTAATCCGGTGATCGGCCGGATCGGGTCGCCTCCAAAACCCTAAAAACTCCAAAACTACCTTCAAAACTCTTGACCTAAAAGATGCAGAAAATTCACTATATATAGGCATGTGTCTCATCCGTACGGATGAATATTAAGCCCAGACCGAATATAGGTGAATTTCGCACTTTTACAATCAACTAGGTGTACAACATTACAAATAAACATTAATAATAAATTTGCTAAGCTATGGACATCCAAAAAGTGCATCAACAAACTCCCCCTTGAACATAGCTTACAAATTGTTGTAGACACCTCTTGCAATCTTCAGTCAGTCTCTGCAGTGATACCAGGATTACTTGAATCTTCAAGCTACAATAAAGTCTTCCAGAATAAACGTGACAAATCAAACTTCGAAAACCAACGTTTTCCGCCCGTTGTTGTCGAAATGCTAAGTAGACATTCTGTAGTTTCTCTAACTTCACTTGAACAAACATGCAACCCAAAGAACCATAAGCAGCAAGACTCCCCCTGAGACTGAACTCTACAGACTCTGATACGATCATATCAATAATGTAACAATCTTCACATAAACCAATCTGCTATGAATTACCAACTGTAAACTTCCCCCTCCAGATAAGCTTCTCCTAATATATAGACATCGATGCTCAAATCGTCTTTATCATGACTCAAACTGTATTAGGCAAAAAATAGAGGACTCCATCCACGAACTAATAATCCAAAACAAGTCAACAGATATTCAGATTCATCAAAGATCACGTACCATAAATCTGTGATTGCGAAACAATAACCAATAACAGATTCCCTCCATAACGCGAAATCACAAATACGCGGAATATATAAATATAACGTCGATGGCCCATAAATAACCGGATGCTCCCGATTACCCCACAAAATAAAACCTGTGATTCTCCACATCTTCACTTTAATACTGACCCAATGAATATAGGAGGTTATCCATCAGATCTAGACGTGATACGCGTAACTTGAACCGATATCCGAAAAACTTTGCACAAAACTGCAGAAAATTCGGACAGTAATATCTCACGGTAGAAAACTCCAATCGAAAATCCCTCCGGTCAGAATGTGCATCAACGAGTCTTGAACCACATATCCAAAATTCAGAGCGATCCAACGGTGAACGAACCTGTGCCGCCATTTTTCCCGCAGCTGCGCAGACCCAAAACCCTAATTTTGACGTTTTGATCTCGTTTTTCACCACCAAACCCATCAAAATACTCCAGATAACCTGATTTTCAAACCCTCTATTCCAAACATCCAATACCATCATAAAAAAGGAATAGAATAACCAAAAAGTGGAGAAAACACATACCCATTTTAACGTCTTCAATCTCAATTCGTTCCAAATCAAGAGCTCGGTGTTAACCGGCTCTGATACCAATTTGTTGGTCCGTAATCAGGAACATATAACAAGGACGAGCAATAGATTGAATAGACGGAAGAGATAAACACGAATAATCAAAGATAAACCAAATATTGTTAATAAACGTTAAAGATTACAATGGTTTAAACAGAGAAATCGTGGTTAGGCTAGGGAGAAGATTAAACATAATCTTCTCCCTAATCCGGTGATCGGCCGGATCGGGTCGCCTCCAAAACCCTAAAAACTCCAAAACTACCTTCAAAACTCTTGACCTAAAAGATGCAGAAAATTCACTATATATAGGCATGTGTCTCATCCGTACGGATGAATATTAAGCCCAGACCGAATATAGGTGAATTTCGCACTTTTACAATCAACTAGGTGTACAACATTACAAATAAACATTAATAATAAATTTGCTAAGCTATGGACATCCAAAAAGTGCATCAACATTAAGTAGATTATTACACACACTAAGGGTGTGCTTGGTTGAGGTTAATGGAGGTTAATCAATGGTAATGATAATCATTGATAGTGCTTGGTTTGTCATTAGGAAATCAATCATTGTCCACTATATCCATTAATAGACAATAAACCATTACTCAATAAAACGAGGGTAATGAAAGTGGGGTAATGATTAACCCCTCTTTCATTGCTTTTCCCATTCCCTTTCCCATTCCTCGCTTTGAAACAACCGCCCCCTAAAAATTTGTATTTTCGTAAATAAATTGATGATTTTGAAAAAAAGAAGATAATATTTCCGTGGCTCGTAAGGGGTGTGATTGGTTGAAACTCGATTTTGAGTTGTGACTATTCATCATCTTTCTCAACATTCACTAAGTCAATGGGTTTGATAGGTTGAAACTAATGAACATGAATTTACGTGGCTCATTGAGTTATTACACTCGATTTTGAGCCGTGCCTAACTTTTCAACTTGGTGTTGTGTATGCATCTTTCTTTTTTGTTTATCGATGCTTGAACTTGAAATTGACACAACACCTAGTACCTTTTTACCTTGTCCATGATTATCCTCAAGACGTTCCCCCAAGACTTGTGATAATATATCCCGATTAGATATCCCACAATGCCTCCCATTTGTTGCTAAAAGTTCCACAAAAAAAGAGTTTATTAGGAGTTTTTGTTTTTGGTAAAACACGGTCGATATATAGGGGTGAGCATGGGTCGGTTTGGGTCGGTTCCGACCTCAATCCGAACCCAAACCGAAATTTCGGCTCCTGAAAGTTCCAAACCGTTTGGTTCGGTTTCTACATTGGTTTGGTTCCACTCGGTTTCGTTTTTTTTTTTTGTTCGGTTTGGTTTTTTATTTCGGTTTCTGGACATGTGAAAATTCATAGATCTATCACTTGTGAAATAAATCTCAAATGGAAGCTTATGTTACGCAATAATTGGTGGAGTAGTTCACAACTTATAACATGAAGTTGTGCATATTACTAGAACATAATGATATGAATCGAAAAACTTTAAACACAAAATTAAGAAAAAAATATATTATATGTGGCTTAGTAAACTATAGCTTACATGGCAAGAAAAAAAAATCAAAATTGAGGAAATAAACTTATATGTTGTTGAGTATTGTGCCCTACATGACACCAAAAGATTACATATTGATAAGTATAAGATTGACAATTTAGAAAAGAAAACTCTGAGTCTTCACTATTAGGATCGAGAGTTTATATGTTTAGGAAGTAATTAATTAGGATGATTTAAAATTTTAGAAAAAGGAAAAAAATAAAAAGAATAAAACTTAAAATATTTACTAAAAGTGAAAATATTAAAATTGACATACATATAATGGTTCGGTTCGGTTTCTTTCGGTTTGGTTTTACCCTACGACCCAAACCGAACGATTTTTTTCGGTTTCTCAAAAATCGAAACCCAAACCATCGGTTTTTATATTCGGTCCGATTTTATGGTTCGTTTTTATCGTTTTTTTTCTTCAGATTTTAGGTTTTCGGTCCGATTTTTGCTCACCCCTAATCAATAAAAAGATATACTTTTTTTCCTTCCATTTTAGATAGAAGTTTTTAATCTTGTTGTCTAAGTTACTAGCTAGTTTATTTTTCCTTTTTTTTTTAATTGCAAATCTAAATATAACCCTAGTCATTCCAACATTAGTACAACCCTGTTGTTATCATTGAAAACCAAAACAACTTTTTGCTGTGTTGTTGTCCCTAGCGTTCGTATTTATCGTTTTCTACTATCCTTTCTTTTTTAAATCCTAACTAACTCCTTGTGACACCCAATAGTTAACAACACAACAAAGAATCGACAATAAATGTTACAACATTAGAAAATGGAGGTAGAAGTCAATGTCACTACATAATTCGTCTTAAAAAACGAAAGTTGGAAGAAAAAAAAAATTATATTTAAAGAAAGAAACAGGGAGAAAATGTTATACATACAATCAAACGGTCTACACAATATTTGACATATAACTTCTTTTTTTTTAAATGTTCCAAATTACAATTCAATATTTCAAAATTGAAGGTGCAAATAGTTTATCGTCCTTATTACAAAAAAAAATAAATGTCAATAATATTATTTAAAAAAAGCACCCAACAAGACTAGAGACGGAGTATTTGTAGGGCAGGAGGGGTAGCCCCTTCAAAAATCTGAACATGCAGTATAAAAATTTTAATTTTTGGAAACTTTACTTATATGTTATATAATTTTCCGTACTTGACCCTTCAAACTTATATAAGAATAAATTCAGCCCCTCCGCTTAAATAGTTCAAGTTTTGTTTCTGTCAGAGACGATAAAACAATGAGTTACAAAGTTTTGGAACAAGCAACCTTTGGTTAGAAGACCATTCGATCCAATTGAGATTTAGACTTGTCCCAGTGAACACCGGTTTTGGTAACCAATGGCACCAACCTCGCCAGTTTTGGGTAGTTTTTTTCTTTCCTTCGGTTTGGCAACACACAGAGAGACGAAAGGGACGAAGGATTCACATAAATAAAAGAAAGGATTTTGTCACCGAAATCTAAGAAAACGTCGCCATAATCTAAGAGGGGGATAGGGTTGTTTGAGGTAAGTCGTTGAGGTGTATATGAAGAAATTTAATAGGCTTTATTCAAAAGTCTAGTTGGGTTTTTTTTTTTTTAAATTGATCCATCATTATAACAATAAGTACCAAAAATTATAAAGAAATAAATAATATAATGTTTATATTTTAAAAATGTTGTTTTATCGTATATTATGTTTTATTTAATATATGTTATAAATATATAATGTAAATAATGGATGGGATCCAGAAAAATAAACTGACGGATTACTATTGTCAGTGAGTTCGTCAGTTTTTAGTGAATATGGTGTCTGATGACGTGAAGTTGAGTTCACAATAACCGATCGTGTCGGTTTTGTAAACCATTGGGAGTGGTCTTACAATTTTACTCCTATTCGAAATCCGAATAAGTGAAAAACAATTTCACGCCATCACCAATAGTGTCACTTCTAGGCTTGTTTAAGTTGAAATTGACTCCATTTCGGTTTCTCAATTAAAGTCAAAGAGCGGTTTGGATCACTATGTCAAGACTTTGCTTCAAATTAGACGAGATTTGTGAGTAGTCCCCATAAGTGAGAATAGCTTGGAGGCTAATAATATTGTTGAGATTTAAATTCCACCATTTGGCAAATGAAGTTCCATATACCTTCAGCAATGAGTCAACAAATAAGTGAGTTTCCATTTCTTGATCATCGCCACATATTGGACACCTAGCTTAATGAATGCCGATACTTTTTTTTGTCGATGTTAATTCAATTTGGCAACCGCCCTCTAGCTATTCTCCAAAAAAATTATGTTTATCTTTTTTGGAACCAACTTATTCCACCAGGTTTCATCATTGATCGCAAACAGAAAATTTTGTTCAATAATTTTCCTCGCTTTGGTTTCAAAAATGCGGGATTCTGAGATGAGGCAATCCAGCTGTTACGTGAGTCATTTAGATCTAAGTGTCTAGCAAATCTTTAAGTTCGGTAAGTCATTTAGGATAATTACATTTATAATAACTTATTTAGCCAAGTATATCAAATCCTATATAGAGGGTGCTATATAACAATATAATTCATTCTAACAATTAAATTTCTTATGTAGATACTCATGTAGACATGTTGTTAAGGACTCACAACATTGCGCATGAATAATACGAATTGAAGATTAATAACTTATTTTATGTAATGATGCAAACATGCTCAAAACCGAAATTATAATCTGGAATTCTCAAAAGTTTTCGTGTTGATTCTATTTGCATAATTAATTGATGTACGAAACACAGGAAACATAATTGCCAAGTGTAGATAACCTTCATGCCATGCACCACCACGTTGATTTCAACGTCACCACCACAAGTGCAAGGTGGCGACAAAACAGAACCTTTTCGCCACACTCGAACTCACTCGATCTATAAATCCACTCGACCACACTCCCGTTAAACTCGCATCACTTGTGTTTACTAACCATCAATTCACAATGGTTGCTAAAAAAGTTCTCCTCGGCTTCTTCCTTTGCCTTTTTGGAACCACGGTTCTAGCCACCACACGAGCACCACGACTCGGCAGCATCAATGAGTTTTGTAACCTTCAACAACTCTCGGCCACCAAAAATGCTCACATCATGCAGTACGAAGCTGGTTCCATTGAAACGTGGGATTTAAGCGATGATCAGTTTAAGTGCCTTGGTATTTCTCCAGCAAGGCATACTATCGAGCCCAACGCTCTTGCACTTCCACGCTACTTTGCTACCCCTCGTCTCTTCTTTATCGAAGAAGGTATATTATTCGATCTTTAAGGCCGTGTGGTCATTTTTTAGCCCTTAACTTTGGTTCTCGAAACATATATACCTAAGCCGTTTAATTGTAATTCCAACTCTAAAACAGAGAAGGTTTTCCATGTTTGATATGTACTCGACCTATCCGAGATATCGTGACTGTTAATGGTTACTTTGACAAAAATAAAATGTTCAAGAAATAAGAACAATCACAATTTAATTTATACATAAATTATACAGTTTGACTATGTATTAAATTAGAAACCAGATATCTACTCCCTCCTGTCCCAATTTACTGTCATGTTACTATTTTAGGTTATCTCAAATTAAATTTTCACTTTTATATATTAACATGAATTATGGTGTTTCCAGGTGAAGGGATCCTGGGAGTTCAGTTGCCGGGATGTGCCGAGACATTCGACACTGGAGTGGAGGAACAACAACAACAACAAGAATCAACAGACTCTCACCAGAGAGTCCACCGGTTCAAA
>CAJVGC010000591.1:21888251-21959157 GCA_910822075.1 Senecio squalidus | reverse complement strand
CGAGAACTTGAAAACCAACAGGCAGACTGAGAGTATTCTGTTGTCTCCACAGAAAACTAGCCAAATCTCTTAGAAAGTGTATGATGAGGCAAGGTTAAGAAAGATTAAGGTGTCTTTTTAGTAGTTCGTGTGTACTAGAATAAACCTCCATGAGTTTGGTCGTGTTTCAAAATAAAGTTTGTCCTCTATATTATCCGACTTTTATTTGGGCAAAAATGTTTCTATAATATGAATAAGTAATTAAAATATAATAAAGAGAAAATATGATTATAAGTTTTATCGTATAACAGGCAACAGCCCATAAAAATACTTAAGTCGTCAATCGAGTAAAACATATATTGCGTTATCTGCAGACTTCGTGGCATCATTAATCATGGTATTTTGTATTTTGTTTCATTTTCATGTTGTTACGGGTCGGAGATTCGCAGCGATACTTCTCTTGAGACAATACAGACCAGCTAGTTGGCTCTCTATTAAGGTGATTGTTGATCAACTAGAGGATTTGTAGTTCATTTAGGTGAAAATACTGCTTCATGGACTATGCTTAATCATAAATCAATTCACAATATAAATGGGATTGATATCCTCTTATTTTCAAATCAAACATTATTCACCATGTTCTCTCATAAATCAAATACTTGAGTCATACTTGTTGCAAGTAAAAGTGAGTCCTACAAGTCTCTAAAATATGTTTGTGAAACGAACACGACTCTCATGTTTAACTTGAAAATGAGATAATCTCAATCCATATAAATATATTATCATATAAATATATTATTGATACTATTAATGGGTTCACTTAAGTTTAGACTATATATGCTTCATGAACTTGAAATTTCACCAAAATGGCATTCGGTTCTTAGACTACATGTATATGCTAATGCATAAACACACTGTCTTTCAAGCTTGTATAAAATAAGTTTAAGTCAACTCAAGATCGGTCCCGAGAATACGGGGCTTTATGCAAATTTTAAAAATGGGCCCCTCATGAAAAAATTTCTTTGCGTATAGAACATTTTTTCTATAAAAACGACACCTAAATATATTTTTGGTTTTTGTTAAGTTGTTATATATGGGCCCCTTCCGGGCTCGGGACCCTGTGCGGTCGCATACCCAGTACATGCTTCGGACCGACCGTGAGTAGACTTAAACAATGTTTATAAAAAAAGGTTGTTTAAGTACATCCTATGATACTACTAACTACTAGAAAATAGAGTGTCACCAAAGGAAATTTCCAAGGGACAATATGTCGGTAATTTCAGAGGGAAATGTGAAGGCTTTTCGACGGAATTGAAACCGAACATGTCATATGATGGAAAACGTTGCATTCTATTAAAAGTCCAACAAACAATATTGTTAGCCCAATTAAGAATGAATTGGACTCCAAAGCTCTAGTTTTTCAGCATATTAATGCAAGAATGTTATGAAACGAATTTGAATGATAGGACCAAATGAACTAAAGAGGAAGATGGGTTTATGACAGATCGAACGATAATATCTATTCGATATAATCACACGGAAAGAAACAAAACATGTCGTTTTTTTTACTCTATCCATAGAAAGGGTTTGAAAATTAATTTCTATCGAGATTATTAAAGTGGTACCATTAATTGGGTTGCAAATGATAAGTCTATGGAGGGTGAAAATTTAAAGGGTGACGATGATATTTATGAGTCAGATTAAGATTATGATATTGCGAGATTCTAAAGGCCTTTGATTATGGAGGTTGTGTGTGGTTTGGGTTGGGTTGTATAAGGAGGTGTCTTGGTGTACTTGTCTTGGGTCTAGGTTTTGGTTTATTTGAGAAGTTTTGGTATAGCCGTGTCACCGTGTAAGCTCGAGTGAAAGTTTCGAGCTCTTATTGTTTGGTTTCGGAGTATTAGCTTTTATCTTTTATGTTTTCTATTCTCTAGTTTCTTACTAGTTTTTTTAGAAAATGAAGGAAAACATTTCTAACGAGTGTTATAGTTATTTTCTAAATGAAAATTACTTGACGACAACTAACAGTTTAGCAAGAGAAAAAAAGTTTGTGGGGTAATCCTTTGAATGTCGACCTTTATTACTATATTATTATTTAATACAAAGTTTTGGTAGTAACAATTCTAAATGTGTGATTATTAGGCTATTACTTTCATTACAAATTTTTACATTTACTAATATTGGGGTCATTTCGTAAATGTAGAGGTGGTTACATGTGTAATTTGGAATAGTAAATAACTTCCGACTCGGTATTGACAACATATTTTCAAAATTTTAAACTAAATAATAATCATATCTATTGCTTGAGATCTTTAAAAATCATTTATCCATATATGGGTATAATACTTGTAAGAGTGTTTTGAGAGAATGCAAAGTCGTAGTCAAGGGATAGATGTCAACGAACTTGTCGAAGCTTGACATGTAAATAATTACTTTTAGAATGTGTCATTGGTTAAATGGGTCACACGGGTGTTTTAATCATGTATGAAATATTGTTAATATGGGTGTTTTAATATTGTTAATATGGGTGTTTTAATCATGCTTAGATTGTTTTGCTTCGGGTCAAATGACTCATATTTTCGTAACTCAAATCAAACACCCGTAATAAGTCTTGTTTTGTAATCTATGGTTTTTAATCATTCTTACAATCAAATGGGTCATTGGTCAAATGGGCTATACAACTAAATGGGTCAAATGGATCATATTTTGTAACCTACCTTTTTTTCTAGTCGGGTCAACAATATTATGAAAGATTTTGGTGCTTAATCGTTTTTACCGTCAGTCAAGATGGGTTATGAGTCAAATGGGCCATATTATTAAATGGGTCAAAAAGTTTTTTCAGATTTTTTTAGTTCGAAAATAAGTTGTTTTAACTAGAATTATGTAAAAAACAAAATTGGTCTTTTCAACGACGATATTTACACTTTTAGAGAGATCATATGTCATCCCACATAACTAAATTAAACGAACTTTTTTTATAATAAGTAGTTTTATGGACAACACATCTCGTCATTAAAGACTTTATTTCTGATTTTCATTTAAAAATAGTTTAATCGACGACACGTTACGTTGCTAAAGGTCGTGACATGAAGCAAGTGGTGGACCCAGAATTTCATTTCAAGAACGTATAATTGCTCTCACCATAGTTTTTCGTCGCAAACTTTCGGCAACAACAAAGACCTTAGATGATGTTATTTTATCCTTTAGTCATCACAAAGACCTTAAACGACGATATTTTGATCCTTTAGCGACGACATGTGATGTCGTTGACCATCTTTTTTCTTGTAGTGGACCTAGTGGCGTAGTCAGGAATTCGTTTGTGGGTGGGCAATATAACTTATCGACACTAAAAAATGTATGAACGAAGCTTAGATAATAGTTTAATATAATGTAATAAGGTCATTATATAGGTTTATTTATATTTTTAAGATTGTACAATGCATTTTTCTATATAATATGCATCTCCTTATCTTTTTGGTTATAATGAAAACGAATGATGAAAATGTGGTGAAGATTTGGGTGTGTTGAAAGTAAATGATTCCGTAACAATATGAGAACTAAAAAGTTCATTAGCAAATTAAAAGATAAATGAAATTCGTTTTCGACAATGAATGGGCCAAAAGTAAATGAATTGCAACTTTTATAACAAAAATATTAAGAGATATATACATCGAAAATATTTGTGGGTGTGTCGTGGCCTACCCTCACCTCCACACAACTCCGCCACTGAATGCCCATTTTTGGTTGGACCGGCCATGCAACAATATGGGTGTTGTGTGACCGGATCCCAATCACAATAAGCATGGCAGCGGGTTAACCTAGGGACATGGGGTTGAGAGTGAAAGATGGATGGACACATATTGGATAGTTGTTGAAAGATTAGACGTAGACGCAAGACAAGAGAGCTTAGAGTAGGTGGTTAAGGCGTAAGAAACAAATTTAAAATTGATTAGATATTGAAATTTTGGGCCATAAGAAAAAGATTGCCGACGCACTTACCCACAATGGTCACAAGATTCCAATCTATATTAAAAGGAGATTTGAGCAAACAAAATGGGAATTAAAGTTGATTAATGACTAGAATTTATAAGTGGAGCCGGAGGAAATGGAAGAAAAGTAACTAACAATTTATAATTATTCTATAAATCTTTAACATAAATAAATATTAATCAAAAACTTTTTCCTCTTCTAAAGCCCCTTCCTTCTTTCAAACAAACAAATTTATCTAAAACATTAAAAAAAGAAAAAAAAACAATAACCATTTTATATAAACATTAAAGAAAAAAGAAAAAAAAACCCTAACATATTTTTAAAGAAAAAAAGAATAATTAATCAAAACCGAGTTGAGAAATATTATTGATCCTCACAACTTAAAAAATGTGGCTAACATTTTGGTATAAAAATGTTAATTAAATAAAAAAGATAAAAAAGTATAAAGTTTGCTATTTGATAATTAAATCCGCGTTTCGCGTCGGAGATAACCGTTAAGCAAAAGTTGAAGGCTAAAATTGTATAAATGTAAACAAAGTTTATTATTCAAATTGAAGAAATAGTTATGATATTGGGGTAAACTTAAAAGACTAAAATTTGAAAAATTAAAAATATGAAGCTTATAAATACTATTCATTAGAATGATATTTGATAAAGTAATTGTAATTGTAATGAAACTTTTATTATATTATCCGTTTCATCAAATAAAAAAATTATGAAACAAAAATTCGATCTTGTCCATTAGGCAATTCCTACACAGTTGTCAAGCAAAAAGAACATTATTGCCGAATATGAAGCCATGCAACCACCACGTTGAAACCAAACATATATTGCGGTCGCACTTACCCACAACAGTCACAAGATTCCGATCTCTATTAAAAAGAGATATGAACAAACAAAATAGGAATTAAAGTTGAATAATGACTAGAGTTTATAAGTGTAGCTAGAGGAAACGCAAGAAAAGTAACTAACGGTTTATAATTATTCTATAAATCTATAACATAAATTGATATTAATCAAAAACTTTTTCCTCTTCTAAAACCCCTTCCTTCTTTCAAACAAACATATTCGTCTAAAACATTAAGAAAAAAACCAATAACTATTTTATATAAAAATTAAAGAAAAAAGAAAAGAAAAACCTAACATACTTTTTAAGAAAAAAAGATAATTAATCAAAACCGAACTGAGAAATATTATTGATCCTCACAACTTAAAAATTATAGCTAACATTTTGATATAAAAATGTTAGTAATTAAATAAAAGGATAGAAAAAGATAAAGTTTGCTATTTGATAATTAAATCCTTACGTCAGGGATAATCGTTAACCAAAAGTTAGAGGCTAAAAATTGTATAAATGTAAACAAAATTTATTAATCAAATTGAAAAAGTAGTTAATATATTGGGGTAAATTGAGAAATCACAAACTTAAAAAACTAACATTGAAAAATAAAATTTGATAGTGTTTGTAATATGGAGCCCATATATACTATTCCCAAAAATAAAATTTGATATTATTTGTATTTGTAATTGTAATAAAACTATTATTATATTATCAGTTTCATAAAAATAAAAAAATTATGAAACAAAAATTCGATCACAAAACTTGTCCACTAGCAATCCCTGCACAGTAGTCTGCAAAAAGAACATTATTGCCGAGTGTATGTACATATCAAGCCATGCACCACCACGTTGAAACCTAAAATATTAAGGTGGCATTAAACGGTGCGAAAACCAGAACATTTTCGCCACATAATCTCATTCACTAGCCCTATAAAATCAACCAAACATACTAACCCTAATCCTCGTATCACTTCTGTTTTCAAACAACAATTCACCATGGTTGCGAAAAGAGTTCTCATCGGCTTCTTCATATGCCTTCTCGGCACCACTGCTCTCGCCACAACTCGATCTCCGCGTCTTGGCGGACCGGAGTTCTGTAACCTTCAACGACTCGAAATCAGCCAACCTTCTCTACGGTTCGAGTTTGAAGGTGGTTTGATCGAAAAATGGGAGGTAAACGACGATTTTCAGTGTGTAGGTGTTGCTCCGTTGAGATATACGATTCAACCCAACTCTCTTTCACTCCCGAGCTATCAACCGTACCCTCATCTAGTCTTCATTGAACAAGGTATAATTTAACGTGTCTAAACATGCAAAATTATCGATATCATATAACATGTTGTTAACAACACATATCATTTTCTATTATGTATGGTACTTTCAGGTGAAGGTATCATTGGAGTGAACTTCCCAGGATGTGCCGAAACATTCGACACCGGAGTACAAGAACAACAACAACAACAACGTGGATATGAATCAAGTGACTCTCACCAGAAAGTAATCCGGTTCAAACAAGGAGACATCATCGCGATCCCCGCAGGCGCGGTCCACTGGCAATACAACGATGGAAACCAACAAGTGGTTGCTATTATCATCGGTGATTTCAACAACCCTTCCAACCAACTCGACTTGCAAGCTAGAGTACGTGGCTAAGTTTTGTTCAGAAATTCACACTTTGATACCGTCATGCCAAAGACCTTTTGTTAGGGAACTAACTAACCAATTGTTGTTTCTTTCTGGTAGTCGTTTTTACTCGCCGGAGGAATTACAAGCCAGCACGTGCAAGTACAACAAGGACAACAAGGCCAAAAGCGTGGTCTCCTCCGCAAGCAGCAACACGGGAGCATCAACCACGAAAACATCTTTGCTGGGTTCGACACCGAATTATTGGCGGAAGCTTTCAACTCCGACCCCGAAATCATAAGGTCAATGCAAGAGTCGAGAGACCTCGGCCTCATTGTTAAGGTCAAGGAACCGATGAGATTTGTTACTCCGGACGAACAACAAGAACAACCACGACAAGTAAGAGGACAAGAAGGAGGAAGATCTCCCAACGGCCTTGAAGAAACCGTATGCAGTGCTAAAATCTTGTACAACTTAGATAACCAGAGAGAAGCCGATGTCTTTTCAAGACAAGCCGGGAAACTCAGCATTGTTAACGAAAACAAACTACCCATCCTTTCTTACTTGGACCTCAGTGCCGAAAAAGGACACATCCAAGAGGTAATCGAATAGAGTATTTCAAATACTTCTTCGTATATAAACTCTAGGTTGGTGGATCAATTCACATATAGCGAGACTACAAACATATTAATAGTGTTGGGCCGGTTTTAATACCCAACCAAACGTATTACTTAACAAGATTGTTTCATAAATTTGTACTTGTAAATTTATCGCATATTCCACAATTGCAGAATGCTATGGTCACACCACACTGGTCGATCAACAGCCACACCATCGTCTACGTGCTCAGTGGGGAAGCTCAGGTCCAGACCGTGTCGAACAATGGTCAATCCGTGTTCAATGAGCAAGTAAGCAAAGGAGACATTTTCGTAGTCCCACAGTTCTTCGCCACAACTGCTAGAGCAGGACAAAATGGATTCGAGTGGGTGGCATTCAAGACCAACAAGTCTCCAATGAAGAGCCCAGTAGCAGGGTACACATCAGTGTTCCGAGCAATGCCACTTGAAGTGATCGCAAACGCATACCGAATCTCGCCAAGCCAGGCTCAGAACTTGAAAACCAACAGGGAGACCGAGAGTATTTTGCTCTCTCCACAAAGGACTAGCCAAATCTCTTAGGCTGTGTACGACGAAACAAGCTAAGATAAATTCCGGAATGGTTTGGTTTGGTTTGGTTGTTTATGTGTACTAGAATAAAACTAAATGTACGAATAAGGTCAGATGTGTTTTTGTTAATAAAATTTCATCTTTAATTAAAAAATTTCGAAAGTTTTGTTTGGAATATGCTTTATTTGGACGGTTTTGTGCTGGTTGTCTACCTTATTTTGATCTCTATTTTGACGAAATTGATAGTGTAAAAGTTCAAGTAGCAAATAAATTAATCTCACAATTAACATTTCATTTCATTATAGGATTAAAGGTACATCCGTTTTTTCCTACTATAGAAAATCATTACATTTATGGTTTTAAAATTTTATCTAATTTTAATAATAAAAATTTATCTATTTAGGGCATCCATAATATGCATGGACTTTATTACATTATCCTATCATATTTTTACAAACCTCAATTTTTTATAAACTTACTTCTCTACTTTTATAAACTTTATTAAAATTTGGACAATGCTAACAAATGCCCCTAAGGCAATGACTATGACTTCATTTTTTACTTTTATTCTCTAATTAATGTTCATTTTCCATTTAAATGAAGAATCTCAATGCTATTTAATTAAGAAATTCTTTATTTAAACATGACTAAATCCTTTATTTACTTTGAAGTGCTAGACAACGGTCTTTAGTCTAGAAATTATGTTTTTTCGTAATTTCCATCTATTAGTATTGTAATGATTGTTTTCTTTCTACTATCTGATATGAATCAAATAAATAAAGTTTCCTAGTGTGGTTAATATTTTTGTGTCTACTGACTTTTTGACAGAGAGAATTCAAACATGACAACATTTCTTTATGGTGAATTATAATACAGTGTAAAGTAATATGTAATTTAATTTTAGGAATTTAGTTATTAAAAAGAATTCCTTAATTAAATAGTATTGAGATTCTTCATTTAAATGGAAAATGAGTATTAATTAGAAAATAAAAGTAAAAAAGAAAGTCTTAGTAATTGTCATAGGGATTTGTTAGCATTACTCTTATCTCTTGGTTTTTTATATAAGTCTTTAATTTACTATGAATGTCAATTTTGTACTTCTCCTAGTTTATGGAAATTCCTATGTATAATAAATCTTCTATTTCTTTCATGAATTTTATGAAATAGATAGACACACACTGACACACATGATATGTCACCTAATTTTTTTATAAACTTTGCTTTATGAAAGCTCTTAACAATTAATTTGCCCTTTAAATATTTTTAGATCTACCCTTGGTGGCAAATTCATGTCAAATTCATGACGTTAAATTTTTTTAGCTCCACCGTTAGTTGGCAAATTCATGACAAATTCATGACGTCATATCAAAAGTATCTTGAAAGAGTATGTAGTGTATTATTTTGATTTAACTAAAAAAAGGTTTCGAATGACTCCTAAAATAATTTTGAATAACTCTTAGGAGTGGTGGTAGTGTATTATTTTGATTTAAGCGAAAAAAAATTATATGAATTAGATTCATTGGATTATAGACCATGTCTCTGTCATTAAAAGATATGTCCTCTGTTTCACTTTAATTGTTTACGTTTTAAATTTTAAAGACTTTCTTTTATTAATTTTGATCTTAAATATTTGTTATTGTTATATAATATTTGATAGAAATTATATGAATGAAAATATATTTAAAACTGAATTCAATAATATATTTTATATAATATATCATATAACATAAGAAGAAGAAAAAAGATATTTAAGATCAAAGTTAATAAAAGAATACTCTAAACTTTAAAATATGGACAATTTAAGCGAGACGATTAGAGTATAGCAAGTTATTATTGTAAATTAATTCCTTGGTAGTTCCTATTAAAGGTATAACAAAGAGTTAATTACATGGTTCGTCCTTATGGTTTGCACCATTTTCACCCGTTATCCATATAACTTTTTTATTACACCACTAGTACCTAAGTTTGAAATTTGTTGCCTCCAGGGTCCCTAAATTGGACGTGACGTTGAAAGAGCCGTTAAGCGACCTCACGTGTGTCACACGTGATGGGTAATTTCGTCATTTTATCTTTCTCTTCCATTAAAACCCAGATTCAATCAAAATAAAAAACACAATCAAAAAAAACACACAATCAAAATCCAAATCATTCAATCCTAAATTAAACAAAGCACAATCAAAACCCAAATATTAAATCAAAATTAAGATTCAATTACAAATTAAACCCAAATTCAATTACAAATTAAACCGAGATTCATCCCCAAAATCCTAAATCAATTTCCCCAAATTACAATTTCTAACTTTAGATTATGAGTTTTACTTACACAAATCGAATCAATTCATTGTCGTCAAACTAATTAAAATGAACTAATTGGAATTTGGGGAAATTAATGAACTAAATGGAATTTGGGGAAATTAATAGTCTTAACCATATTCTCTCCCAAATGTTGCGCCACTTCCAAAACTTACCTAATCGAGTTATCCAACACCTCTAACGCCGTCAATATCGGCGGCAATTCATTGCTTACTGGTGGAGCAGCTGGTGGTGGCGAAGGTGCTGCTACTGCTGACGTAGAGTATGTGGTGGAGTGGTTAGTGAGGAAGGAGGAGGTGGCGCGTGCGGGGGAGAGAGCGCGTGGGGAAGGGGGATCGGGAAGAGGAGTGTTTCTTTAAACATGGTGAAAGATTTCTGAAATGGGTTGGTTTTCTTTCTGCAAAAAGATGAAATCTTGGTTGGTTATGGATTGTTGGATTGGCGTTTTGAGTTCTTGAAGTGAGGTTTTTTGTGAGGGTGAAAGAAGGGTGATTTCTTCATGCGTTTTTCTGGGTTTTCAATGACTTGAGCTAGGGTGGTGGTTTGTGGTGGGGAGTGGGTATGGGATATTAAAGTGGAGAGAGAAAGTTAAATTGACGAAAATACCTTCACGTGTTACTCACATGTCACTGACTTAACGGAACCTTTAACGGCACATCCAAAATAGGGACCCTGGAGGCAACAAATTTCAAACTTAGGTATTAGTCGTGTAATAAAAAAGTTATAGGAAAGATGGGTGAAAATGGTGCAAACTATAGGGACGAACCATGTAATTAACTCTATAACAAATTATGGTTTTGATAACGCTAGTCTTTCGGACTTTTTAAGAAAATAAATATACATAATTTGATTATATATTCAAAATTTATGTGTAATTTTCGAAATAGATGAAGTATTTTTTTTTTTGTTTAATATACAAGAAAATTAAGCATCTAATAATTTATTAAAAACAATATATAAGGATGTAAGTAGCAAAATCCAACAGATTATTCTTGTAAATTAATTCCTCGGTAGTTCCAAAAATTAGAAGATCGCTTGCAAAAAAATAAAAAAACTTCCTCTAAATACAATTTGTTAAATATGTATATATCTGAAGAAATGGTCCCTCTTGACCCTTGGCCCCTTTCATGGTCATACATCTCAAACTTGTTTCGAATCAGTTCGGAACATGGATGTCGAGTTGCATACTGCATAATATTTACAAAATGACAGTTTGCATAGTCCAAAAGGAGAGAATTGTTAAGTGTTTCAACAATGTTAGTCTGACACAAATTACTTTTATCTTCTCTAGTTAGTCTAGTATTTTGTATCTTATTAGACTATGGGGTGTGGTAGTTTGTTTTGGGTGATGATGTGGAGTGATAGAGGTGATTTGTAGGAAAGAGAGTGTGATTTGTAGGAAAGAGAGTGTGATGATGTGGAGTGATAAAAATGGGTGGTGTGGTTGTGTGATAATGTGGAGTGATAGAGGAAAGAGAGTTAATTTTAAAAAGTTATATATTTATAATTTTTTTTATATAAATGAAATTTAAAAACTTGTAATTTTATTAAAAAAAAAACAAACACTACAATTTATTTAAAAAACAAATACTACAATTTATTAAAAAAAAAAACATACTACAATAAAAAAAATACTACATATATTGAGGAAAAAATTTCTCGATAAGCCTTTTCTTTTCATCTTCCGCTATCGTTTTGTAAGGCTCCGCAAGATGACTGTTGTCCTGCGTGATCGTCTTTAACGCTTTTGCTCGCACTTTTTCTTCAGCAGTATCAGCAAATTTCCCTAACTTTTTCCCAATATACTTGAGTGATTCTTCGGCCCCCGAAGAAGAAACAGCGGCTTTGCCCTTTCCTTTGCGCGCTTTTGCCTTTGCTTGATCTCTACCAATCGGTCTTGGAAGGTCTTCCTCCAAGTGAAGATCATCATCATCATCGTTGAGATCGATTCCAGCAAAAGGCGATACCGGAGTGGCGGGAGTGGCGGGAGTGGAGGGGTTACTAGACTCCGATGTTCTACGCGCTTTTCGGGACCCTCCAGATGTTGGGACATGTTGACAAATCGGGCTATTTCTCAATATTTGCCAAGACGCTAAATGTAGGAAACCCCCTTGCATTATGGTGCGGTAAGTCTACAGAGCATGTTCGAGCAATTGTTGATCACTATGACCGCTTGGTCTAGTTTGTTGGACTTGTCGAAAAATCCCGTTGAATTTTTTGACCTTTCTTCGTAAGTCGGACCACTTGCTCGAAAGAGAGTCGTTGGTACGAAAGTAAGAGGGATCATCTTTAAGCATCTCGACGACTACGCTGAAGCAAGTGCGATCTCCTCCGCTTCGGTCCACTTCTTCCTTTCGGTTTTGCCTCTTAGGGATTCGGTTTCTTTCTTCTTATGTTTCCTCTTCCCACGGGCCGGCATTCTTTGAGCTTGAGTTTCCGGAACCACCTCATCGTCTTCAGAATCGTCAACGTCAAATGGAGGCACTTGCGGAAAATTGGATAAATGGTCTTGGTTAAGCAATTGCGAGAACGACCCGCCTTGGTATAGCGGGTCTAGGGATGGTCGTTGTGGTGGTGGACTTTGTTGGTAAAAATGGGGAAATTGGTTAGGGTTTGGAAGTTGGGTAAAGTTTTGAAATTGGTTTGGATGTTGATATTGGTTAGGGTTTTGAAATTGTGGAAATTGGTTTAGGTTTTGATATTGGTTTGGGTTTTGATATTGGTTTGGGTTGAACCATTGGTTCCATTGGTTGGGGTTGGGGTTGTTTTGATTGTTGTTGTTGTTGGGATCCATTTGAGATTATTGAAAGATTGTATAAAAGTAGAGAGATTGTTATAAAAATTGAGAGAGAAAGAGAGATTTTGTGTGGTTTTTGTTATAAAAATGAGTTGGTATTTATAGAAAAAGTTTAGGTTTTGTAAAAAATGTGCCGTTGCATTCGACCGTTGCAATTAAAATTCGGCCGTTGCAAAATCACCACGGCGTTGTTGCTACAACGCCAACGCCCATTTTTTGCCCACAACGCCCCCGACGGTGTGGTAGTGGGCGTTGTGGGGCGTTGTTTTGCTGAGTTGGCCGGCGTTGTTGCTTGGTTAACGCTTCACACCCCGTAGCCTTAGTGACTTTTATTAAAAAAAATTAAAAAGTTATTTTTTACCATGTTGATGTGTGTTTTTGTTATATACATTATGTGTTTATTTGTATTATGCTATAGATGCACAAGTAGATAGTACCAGCTAGATGAGCTCCTAAATAACTTAATGAATTAATCCCGTAACAATTTATAATTATATTTTGTTATTTTTGTAATATGTAAACTTTGATTGATATTGAGAAACTCCCTTTTATTATATTAAACTATTTTATAGTATTAGTATTTCGAGTCGTGTGTCATAATTGGTTTCGTATTATAATTTCTGAGTCATCTTTGGGTTATAAGTCTTGGTCTAGTCCGTCATCCATTTAGGCCCTAGCCTTTAATTAAATCAATGGGTTTGTGCATGATCCATTTAAAAATCACCATGACTCATGACCCATTTGTACAACCCACCCGATTTACACTGTTTTACACGATTAATAACTTTCTCATAATTTCGTATTTTTAAATGATATCTAAACAAAAGTTGTATATCTCGGTGTCTAGTTCCAGAAATATAAGGTTCATCTCCCTGTTTGTTTTCAAACTCTTTGAAACTGTATTTTAATGAACGGGGGTCTAATCTAAAATTTTAAACAGTTTGTATTAGGTTAAGACTTGAAGTTGTATAACAATCTAGCAAACCATAACATAATGTGGGAATGATTACTTATACTTCATAACATGTCCTAATAAATGAGTTATACTCGTTTAATTTTCCGTTGGTTATATTGTAATTGTTTTAAAACTCAATTTATGAAAGTTACTGTTTTTGACAGATTATCTAACTTGTTTTGTATCGACCATAACTCTCTCATGTTTACCTCAAATTAAGCAAATCAGGAGTCTTAGATGTAGCTCTCTGAGTCTAGTTTCTGTACACATAAGATTCGTCGTCTAATTCTTTCTCAAACTCTGGTTATGGCAGTTTTATTAATTGGGGGTACTTGTTGGTTGTTCGACATTAATGTCTAAATCTAATGTTTAATTTCACGAGTGCAAGATAATTGAATTGGTTAATCGAACTCGAGCTCAAGCTCTGTTCGTTTCGAGTTTTATATATGAAAATCAAAGTCGGCTTGTAACACATACCCCAAGCTCGAGCTCGGCTCAGATTCGACTCGTTTAACTAAAATATGTATCATTTTATTATTTTATTACTCATTTCAATAAAATATTTATATATTATTTAAATATATATATTATTATATTTACATAAATAAATGCTCGTTTAGGTTTGCGAGCTCGGTGTATGAAGCTCGGGCTCGAGCTTGTTTTTATAAACAAGATTTATGTTATGTTAAAGCTCGGCTCGAATCGTTTAGGCTCGTCTTAAATCGAGTCTTTTATGATGCGAGCTCGAATAGCTCACGAATAATTCGACTCCTTTACATCCTTAAAGCCCCCATTTATTTGTCACGCTTTGACAAACTAATTATTTTTCGTTATTTTTAATGTTTTGGAAACTTTAATTCTATAAATCTAGACTTATGTACAATAAACTCTACACAATATTCAACTCTATAGTATTTTAGCTGTTAAAAAATTTAGAAAAAGGAAAATAAATGCTTTTAAATATTTTGTAGTTACTTTTACTTATATAAAATATATTGGTTTATAAATATCTTGATTAAGAAAATTCGTAATAGGATTTATAGAGAAGGTCAATAGCATATTTGAACGTTTACATGTAGTTCATAGAAGATTAGTGTAATATTTTAACAAGTTTATAATGAAAGTCCATAGAAAGAAAAAAGAAATAAGTTCATGTTAGGAGAGAAACAATAATGGGTTTTATAACTAATTCTTACACCCTTTTATATAAAACTTAACATTTTTTATTCATATTATATTAGTTAAAGGATAAATGAGACCAAAATACAAACTTGATAAGTTTATAGGAGTAAATGACTTAAGTTTATAAATAATGGTTTATAAAAAACTGATATGTCATGATGTAGTAGGTTTATAAATTTGATAGTGTTCATAGCATTATTGATGTTCTAAATGTCAATTAGTAATTATATAACATGCTAATGACTATAGTAACTTATTTAAAAGAATGACTATCATAAATGGTATAATAATCACACGCATAGCATAACAATAATTATATAGTAAAAATTACTTATTTAATCTTTCGAACCAGAAAATAAATTATGTGATAACTGTTTATAGTGATGCGCCCCTTTGGGCCATCACTTAATTTATTTATATGCGGTAACGATTTTTGTTAGAGTTTCACTTTCCGATTAATATTTTGAGTGTAATAGTTTATGGTCTGGTCTATCGAGCATCAACATTCTCTCTATATATTTTCACATACATGTGGTGATGCACTAAGCTCATTTGATTATTTTATAAAATTGTTCTTATTCGATCGTTCGAGCTATAAAATACTATTTACATGTTGTCTCTAATAGTTTTTGTTTAAAGAAAACATTTATTCGATCCAAACTCGAACATCCCTTTAAAAATTAGTGGTAATATATAGCCGAATGACCATAATCATATTGTATTTAATAGTTTATGATTCCAGTGTTGCGACTATTTTTTAAGTGTAATAGTTTTTGGTGGCCTTTTGACTCATATATATTTTTGTAGTAAAAGTTTTAGGTCATCCATCCCCTTCGGGGTATAAAACAATTACTCGGTAACGGTTTCAAATCCAAATATTTGGACATAAAAAGTTATTATATTCGACGCTTAATAAAAAAAAAATTTACTTCACATTGAACATATTGAAATTATATGTAAGAGATTATTTTTGTTGAAAGTTTTTGAAAAACGTTATTATTTAAATTAATTGTAATTTAATTTAGTTGATGATGAAGAATGAAAAGTAAGAAAAGTGAGTTGAAAAAGGACAAAATAAGTTAATAAATTAAGTTTTACTTAGATAGTATATGAGAGATATTATCGTATTTTTCTTTTTAAATTTCAATTAAGATCAAATATTTTATAAATAGTTAGATTAAATACATATATATGAAGAAGTAAGCAAGTCAACAAAACCTAACATGGCCCGTTTTTACATGATTAAAAGTGAAATATTTCGATTTGTTATTCAACCTATTCAAGTGTGTCTCTTGTAAAATTATTTTCTACATCCGTCACTGATATTAGTAATTCTCAAGAACTTCCATTCTGGTCATTACGTGTACAAATGTCCAAACGAACGCAAAGAAACATTGATATGCCAAGTGTATATATAAATAGCATGCATGGGTGCCATGCCATATATGCACCATCACGTAAAAACCCAGCTTCACCCAGACACCCACAACGTCCGTGACCGTGACCACCCACTGCAAGGTGGTCACAAAAACAGAACATTTTCGCCACACCCATGATCACCCGCTAACCCTATAAATACATCCAACCACACACCCGTTAAACTCGAATCACATGTTCTTTATGACCATCAATATGGTTGATAAAATAGTTCTCGTCGGCTTCTTTCTTTGCCTCTTTGGCACCACCGCTCTAGCCACCACAAGATCTCCTCGCCTAGACGACCCTGAATTCTGCAACTTTCAACGACTCGCTGCCACACATCCTTCTCAACGCTTTGACTTTGAAGGTGGTTCGATAGAAACATGGGATGTAAAGGATGAACAGTTTCATTGCGTCGGAGTAGCTATGTCCAGGAAAACAATTCAGCCCAACTCCCTTTCGCTTCCGAGCTTTGATACGTACCCTAGTCTAGTCTTCATTGAAGAAGGTACATACATGATACAAATACCATTTTATTAATTATTCGATCAATAAAATGTGAGATGTGGACCCATATTATTTGTGACCCTCATTGATCATTTATCCTTACTGATATGATGACTGACGCTAACTGAAATATGTGTCTAGTAAATATTCGATGGACGTATTTACCTTACCGACACTATAGATTTCCCATTAGGTAATCGGAACTAAGAGAGCTTATGTTAAACACTTGTTAAACACCAGGGACTAAATAATAAATACTCCTAACTTGAGTATCTATAAAAGGGCCATTACAAACCCTTATTCGGGTTGGTCAGTTTTATTATCACCATCTCAATCCCTAAGTGTTTCTCTCCAAAATCCATCCTAATACGATTATCTCATTTTGGGAATCATCAATGGCCAACATGTTTAACAACATCCCAGGATCATCAGGAGGTAATTGAATAACATGAATCAATCTTATTTTAATCCAACATGTGGTATCAGAGCCAATGGCTCGTTATTATCCATTGGTTCATGTTTATTTGTTGCCTATCCATTATTATTATGATTCTGCTAAAAATCTGGCCGGCGATTTGTGTTTTTTGGATGAAAAATGGTGATTTTTGGACCTGGCGGCGGCTGGACTGCAACCCTAATTTCGACGAACTTCGTTCGTGCGAATGAAGGCTCATCCGTACGAACCTGATTTGTTCGTTCGTACGGATGAAGCCCTATACGTACGAACCTGATTTGTTCATTAGTACGAACCTGATCGGCTCATTCGTACGAACCTGATTTGTTCGTTCGTACGGATGAAGCCCTATTCGTACGAACCTGACTTGTTCATTAGTACGAATCTGATTTGTTCATACGCACGAACGTAACTGTTGATCCGTACGAATCTGGGCTAATGCGTGCGAACCTAGGCTTACATCCGTACGAACTTAAACCTTACATCCGTACGAACCTAGGCTTACATCCGCACGAACCTGGACTTACATCCGTACGAATCAATACTCATCCGTACGAATATAATCTCATCCGTACGGATGACTACAGACCCTAATTTGGTCGTTTTTAAAGTCTTACTGGTTGCCTTATTTGTAAAAATCCCAGCAAGGGGCTCAGCCCCTTGACCCCGTAAGGGGCGCTGCCCCTCAACCCCGCAAGGGGGCGCAGCCCCCTTGACCCCTGCCTTATTTGTCGTGGTCACCTTATTTAGTCACCTTATTTATATGTGACCTTATTATACTTATGCACTAATATTCATGTTTTCATCTTTTGTTGCCCAAAGATCAAAGGTGATTCCTATGATTGCATTTTTCCTTTAGCCTAATAAACACGTAGGATATTAATTCTGCCCAAAGGTGATTTAGTATACTTGTGTGCTTGAAAGGATTCTTATTATGCCTTAAAACACGATGTTCTATTTTGTTGCCCAAAGGTCAAAAGACAAACATAGTGTTGCATAAACCTTATGCTCATAATTTTACTTAGATATTAGTTATTTCTGCCCAAAGGTGATGTAACATCTAAGTAGAGCCTTACTTTAGCTTATTATTTTGGTGTTTTTTTTAATAGGCTTACCTATCACTAGCTTCATTACTTATATGGTCTTAGTCTCAGGAACATTACTATTAGGTCTACTTATTTTAGACATTACTCTAGTTCTATTACTTTAAGGGACATTACTTAGTCTGCCTTATATAGCTAACTCTGTCACTCTAAAATCTTCTATAATTCGTATCATAATCTTATATCCTCCTTATTCTCCACTACAGTACCAAACTTCGGCATTGAGGCACTTACTGGTGCTAATTTCACTTCTTGGAAGGAGCAACTTAACTTAACTCTGGGAATGCTCGACATGGACTATGCTATTCGCCATGATGAACCCGCTGCTATTACTGCTGAATCTACTGCGACTCAGAAAGCGGACTTTGATAAGTGGGAAAGGGCGAATCGGCTGTCCCTAATGATGGTCAAGAACTCAATTCATCCCAGCATTCGAGGAGCTATCCCTGATAACGACAAAGTGAAAACTTACCTCAAATCTGTTGAGGATCACTTTAAGGGATCGTCTAAGGCAAATGCGAGTAGTTTAATGCTACAGATGCTAACCCTTAAGTATGAAGGTTCTAATGGTGTCCGTGAACACATAATGAAGATGGTTGATATGTCTCATAAGCTTAAGAATTTGGAAATGGAAGTCTCAGATGGCTTTCTTGTGCATTTCATAATGACTTCCTTGCCTGCTCGGTTCGACACTTTCAAAGTGAATTATAACGCTATGAAAGATAAATGGTCGATAAGTGAACTGATTGCTATGTGCGTTCAAGAGGAAGATCGTCTTAAGCACATTCAACCTGAAGCTGCTGTTCACCTTACTACCACTTCAAACCCCAAGAAGAGGAAAGGTAATTACAGTAACAAGACTGAAAACAAAGTCCAAAATCATGGTGCTTCTACCTCTGGCCCTAAATCCTCGACAAGCAATAATAACTGCAAGTTCTGTCGCTCCAAAGGGCATGGACAGAAAGATTGCTCTAAATTCAAGGAATGGCTAGCTAAGAAAGGTAACATTCTTTACGTAATATTTGATTCCTTTACTACTGATGTTCCATTTAATACATGGTGGGGTGACTCTGGTTCTATGGTCCATGTGACCAATTCCTTACAGGGATTCCTTACAATCCAGAAGCTACAAAAGGACCAAAGAAAGCTTAGAGTTGGAAATGGTGATCTCTTAGATGTCGAAGCCATGGGGACCTTAAATTTACATATGAATACCGGAAAGTGTATTAGATTAATAGATACCTTATATGTACCGAGAATTACTCGGAGCCTTGTATCTATATCTAGACTTGATCTTGAAGGTTATGTAATTACTCATGGTTGTGGCAGGATCACTTTTACTCTTAATAATGAATTGTTTGGTTGTGGTTTTTTGGATGGATTACTGTATAAATTAGAACTAGATCATAATTTCTCACAGTCTTTGTTGTCTCTTAATATTGATGACATTACTAAAACAAAGATAAAATCACCTAAACAAGCAGAGAATTCCTCCACATTGTGGCATAAACGTCTCGGCCACATCTCACGAGATCGAATGACACGACTCGTAAAAGAAGGAATATTACCCTCTCTTGATTTTAGTGATTTTGAAACATGTATTCAATGCCTCAAAGGCAAAATGGCTAAAGGGAATAAGAAAGGAGCCACCAGATGTTCCAACTTGTTGGAAATAATTCATACTGATATTAGTGGCCCCTATCCCGCATCAATAACAGGACATACATCATTTATTACATTCATTGACGATTATTCACGTTATATGCACCTTTATCTGATTAAAGAAAAATCTGAATCCTTACAAACTTTTGTCGATTATAAAACTTTGGTTGAAAACCAACTTGATCATAAGATAAAAGTTGTCCGATCAGATAGGGGAGGTGAGTATTACGGTAAACATACTGATATTGGTCAAGCTCCTGGTCCTTTCTATAATTTTTGCAAGGAACATGGCATAATTAACCAATACACCATGCCAGGTTCTCCTCAACAGAATGGTGTTGCTGAAAGAAGAAACCGAACTTTAATGGACATGGTGAGAAGTATGCTCGCCAACACTAACCTACCCAAGTTTCTTTGGACTGAGGCCTTAAAAACAGCTGTTCATATACTCAATAGGGTTCCATCAAAATCTGTCCCTAAAACTCCTTATGAGATCTGGACAGGTAGGAAACCGAGTCTAAAATATATGAAAGTATGGGGCTGTCCTGCCGAAGCAAAAGTCTATAACCCTAACTTAAAGAAACTGGATTCTAAAACCCTTACATGTTTCTTTATTGGTTATCCCGAGAACTCAAAAGGTTATCGGTTTTACTGTCCTTCTCACTCTACCCGCATCATAGATACGCAACATGCCATTTTCCTCGAAAATTCAGAGATCAGTGGGAGCACGACAAATCCTGATTTAGATTTGCAAGAAGTACAAGAAGCGGGGGGAAACCACTCGTCGGTTATTACGATTCCTCCGATAATTCCTCTTGTACCCCACGCTGCTCCCGTTATACCTGGATCTCCTAATGAACCGGTTGAACCTCCTATGCCTCCTAATCTAAACGCCGAAGAACCGCTTGTTCCTGAAGAACCCGTAATTCAGCTAAGGAGATCATCAAGGGCTCGCAGAAACACTAATTTTGATGATTTCGAAACTTATCTGGCTGAAGTCGAAAACATTGGGAAACTTACTGATCCAACCTCTTACCGAGAAGCTATTAATAGTGATCAGGCCGTTAAATGGATTGAAGCCATGATTGAAGAGCTCAAATCCATGGAGCGTAATGGCGTTTGGGTATTGGTTCCACTCACTAAAGGATCCAAAGTAATTGGATGTAAATGGGTGTTTAAAACCAAATTAGACCCGAATGGAAACGTCGAACGCTATAAGGCCAGACTGGTTGCAAAAGGTTTTACTCAAAAGGAAGGAATTGATTATCAAGAGACTTTTTCTCCTGTCTCTCGTAAAGATTCCCTAAGGATCGTCATGGCACTCGTAGCTCATTATGATTTAGAGTTACATCAGATGGATGTCAAGACCGCTTTCCTAAATGGTGACTTGCAAGAAGACGTATACATGCGGCAACCTGAAGGATTTATTCCAGAAGGTAAAGAGCACATGGTCTGCAAGTTAAATAAATCGATATATGGGTTGAAACAAGCATCACGACAATGGTACCTTAAATTTGATGAAGTCGTAAAATCTGATGGCTTCCTAAAGAATCAAGTGGATCAATGCACCTATCTCAAGATCAGTGGGAGTAACTTTATTATCCTTGTTTTGTATGTGGATGATATTCTGCTTGCAAGTAACAACTTGGATCTGCTACATGAGTCGAAGCGAATGCTTTCGCATAATTTCGACATGAAAGATCTCGGTGATGCCTCTTATGTTTTAGGTATCGAAATAAATCGAGACAGACGTAATGGTGTTCTAGGTCTTTCCCAAAGGGCTTATATTGACCGTATTCTAGAACGCTATAACATGCAGCACTGCACACCCACTGTGGCTCCGGTAGTTAAAGGGGACGTATTTGGACCTCATCAAACTCCGAGCACTGAAACTGAGAAGGCCGAAATGAGGATGATACCTTACTCATCTGTAGTTGGGAGCATTATGTACGCTCAGGTCTGTACTCGACCGGATATCGCTTACATCGCTGGTATGCTGGGGCGTTACTTATCTAACCCCGGATTAGCACACTGGAAAGCGGCTAAAAAGGTTCTACGATATCTGAAAGGGACCAAAGACTACAAATTAACTTATAGAAGAAGTGACAACTTGGAAGTAGTAGGTTATTCTGATTCTGACTTTGCTAAATGCAAAGAAGACCATAAATCTACTTCTGGGTATATTTTCATGTTAGCTGGCGGACCAATCTCTTGGCGGAGTCATAAACAGAAACTGACCACAACGTCTACTATGATGGCTGAATATGTTGCCGTTTATAATGCAACCTGTCATGGGATGTTGTTAAGGAACCTGATCAGTGGACTCAAACTCGTCAACTCAATTTCTAGACCATTGAAGCTTTACTGTGATAACTCAGCTGCTGTAACTTTCTCGAACAGTAACAGTTCGACTGGCGCTGGGCTGTATCTCGACACAAAGTATCTGTTTGTACGCCAACGGGTTGAGGAAAATGTTCTTTGTGTTGAGTACATAAGTACACATGACATGCTAGCGGATCCGATGACCAAAGGTCTTCCTCCTAATATATTCGTAGGACACGTGTCGAATATGGGGCTTACAAAAGACTTAATTTAATAGCATTGTTGTACTTATTGGTCATTATTATTTATTAATGAAAATTTTCCTCCTTATTCAGATTTTGTTTGTCTATTATATACACCTTATGCGCATAACTGTGTTGGACATTATTATAACAAAATTTGTCTTAGTTAGTCTATCATTGCTTATTCAGTTTTGAATTTGAGTCATAGTTTGACTAGTGGGGGTCCTGAGTAGATGTTCTTCTCTACGACTGTACTTATCAACTATGATTTCGGTTTTAAACAAAATGAGTATTATCTCGTACGGACTTATCAATACTCATAGATAAATGATCTACTCGGTCAAGTGGGAGAATGTTGGACCCATATTATTTGTGACCCTCATTGATCATTTATCCTTACTGATATGATGACTGACGCTAACTGAAATCTGTGTCTAGTAAATATTCGATGGACGTATTTACCTTACCGACACTATAGATTTCCCATTAGGTAATCGGAACTAAGAGAGCTTATGTTAAACACTTGTTAAACACCAGGGACTAAATAATAAATACTCCTAACTTGAGTATCTATAAAAGGGCCATTACAAACCCTTATTCGGGTTGGTCAGTTTTATTATCACCATCTCAATCCCTAAGTGTTTCTCGTCAAAATCCATCCTAATACGATTATCTCATTTTGGGAATCATCAATGGCCAACATGTTTAACAACATCCCAGGATCATCAGGAGGTAATTGAATAACATGAATCAATCTTATTTTAATCCAACATGAGAGCCTTCAATGTCCATATAATTGAATGGATATGTTGTTACATATAACATATGTGTCATTTCGAGACATTCATGTAAAAGCAAAATCAAAATTATCACACGATATTAATACGTGTGGAGGTATTTTCAGGTGAAGGGAGCATCGGAGTGAACCTTCCGGGATGTCCAGAAACATTTGACACTGGGGTACAAGAAGAACAACAAGGTGGTGGTTTCTTAAGTGACTCTCACCAAAGAGTACACCGATTCAAACGAGGAGATATCATCGCTATTCCTGCTGGTACCGTCCACTGGACCTACAATGACGGAAAGCAAGAAGTGGTGTCTATAGCCATTAACGACATCAACAACCCGGCTAACCAACTCGACATGCAACCTAGGGTACCTATAGAACTTTCTCACAATTAAGTCTTTGATAAATTAACTAACTAGTGGTAATTAATAAGCTTGTGGTATAGTAGTTCCCTTCAATCTCTTGTGGGTTCATATCCGGTTATAGATAGTTTTCAGTTTATTAGTTAGACCGTTTCGGGAAAATTATTAACAAGTGGTTAATTGATTTTTATTTGTCCCGTAGTCATTTTTCCTAGCAGGGGGAATTTCAAGCCAACACACACAAGTAAAACGCCAACAACACGAAAGGATATTAAACATGGATAACATTTTTGCTGGATTCGACACTGAGTTGCTGGCGGAAGCATTCAACTCCGATCTAGAAATTGTGAGGGCAATGCAAGAGTCCAGTGACCGTGGGGTCATAGTCAGAGTCCCCGAACCCATGAAATTCGTCACCCCATATGAATATTAGATAATAAGCCCAAACCCGGTATGTGGGTTTGGGTCCATTAGAGTTTTATTAGGGATTATGTATTCATATATATAGGTTTATCATTGATAATAATAATTAAGGGGTTCTGTCAAATCTAATATGGTATCAGAGCCTAACGGGCTCTCCTAAACCTTCTCCTAATATTCGATCCCATCACTGAAAACCCTAATTAGGGTTCGGCCACTAAAACCCCTGCCTCCGCTGTCTGAAGTCTTCCGCTGCCTACTGCTCAGATTCTTCGCTGCTTCTGCTTCTGCTTTGCCTCGGTTCTGCTACTGCTTCTGCTTTGCTTCGCCGCTGCCTATTGTCTCTTTATTTTCGGCTCTCCAATCATGTCTGGAGATGATACTAATCGTAATTATGATAAAGTACTTACTATCACCAACATAAAAGCTTACATTCCGATTACTCTTGATCTTGAAGAACATAACTATGCTCATTGGAAGAGGATGTTCGAGATGCATTGTCTAACTTGGGACGTGGATGGCTTTCTAGATGGTTCCATTCTTCCCAAAGGCACCACCGATCGCACCTGGCTAAAGATTGACAATCTAATACGCATGTGGATATACAACACCATCAGTCAAAACATCCTTCAGATAGTTATGACAAAAGATGAAACGGCTCGCACTCTATGGAAGGCGCTCGACGATTTGTTTCAAGGTAACAAAGATGCTAGAACCATACAACTTCACGATGATCTTCGCAACATTCGTATTGGCGATCTCTCTGTCTCTGCTTATTGTCACAAATTAAAGGTTATTTATGATTTATTGGCAAACCTAAACGATCCTATTGATGAACGGGCACTTGTGATGCATGCTATAAATGGCTTGCATGGGCGTTTTCCGGGTCTAGGTTTCATCAAGCATCTCAAACCATTGCCATCTTTCGCGGATTTACGCACCATGCTCTTATTGGAAGAATCCACCAGTGATCGCTCCCGTTTGTCCAATGACACTACTTCAGCTTCACCAACCGCCCTTTATGCACGAGGAAATCCTCGAAACACCAGCCCACACCCTTGTCGCAACTTTCAGCGCGGAAGTTGTTCATACGGCGCAAAGTGCAAGTTTATTCATGGCGACACACCTCGATTTCCACCTCCGCCAGCTGCTGGACACGGCCACCATCATGCCGGACAGCCACAACCACGGGGACAGGTCCCTGGTTCACCACAGCAGCCTCTCGGCTCGGGACAGCCGCCTTCAAACGCCCCAGGTCAGCAGCTTGTTTCCCCGTTTGGTTCCTTTTTTGCACCAGGTCAGCACTTCGGGTTTGGAGCTCCTTTTGGTACCGGATACGGAGCTCCTTTGGCTCCAGGTTTCGGGTTTCCGGGTTACCCAGCAGCGCCTTACTTCCTGCCACCTTCTGGGCCGCAGCCACCCCCTAGATTTGGGCCTCCAGTCCAGCAGCAGATCCCTCCACCGGCCCAACAACACTTGAGCTCAGCCCAGCAGCCCGCACCGCCCAATCAGTCCGCCTTCACAGCTCAGACTCAAAATCCCGCTCAACCGACTACTCTTCCTCAGGCGTTCAGTAATTTATCATTTAAGGACAACGGGGAATGGTACATGGACACTGGAGCGACATCTCACCTTACATCGGATGCAGGTATTCTTCGTACTATTCTTAATAAGTATAACATTTCGTCTATTTATGTTGGGGACGTGGGAAGCATTCCCGTCACAAACTCAGGCCATAGCATTATTCCAACTAACCAACGCCCTTTACACCTTCGCAATATTCTTGTCACACCAAGTATCATTAAAAACCTTATTTCGGTTCGTAAATTTGTTACTGATAATAATTGTTCTATTGAGTTTGACAAATTTGGTTTTTCTGTGAAGGACCCTCGGACCCAAACAATCCTACTCCGATGTGACAGTACAGGTGACTTATATCCCGTTATACCTCCTACAAAGCCCACCTTTGCATTTTTAGCTTCAAGTCAGGACACGTGGCATCAACGGCTTGGACATCCAAGAGAAGATGCTCTTCGAGTTCTTAGTTCTAATGGTTTAATTTCGTTTAATAAAACTAAGTCTGTTTCGTTATGCAAACCGTGTCAACTTGGCAAACATGTTAAATTGCCCTTTTTTAGTTCTTTGTCTATTGTTCACAAACCTTTTGAAATTATACACTCGGACTTGTGGACTTCACCGGTTCCGAGTGTTAGCGGTATTAATTATTATCTTCTGTTTTTGGATCATTATTCGCATTTTTTATGGGTCTACCCCTTGCGTAGGAAAAATGATGCTTTTATTAAATTCGTACACTTTCGTGCTTACGTAAATAATCAATTTGGTTGCGATATAAAGGCTTTTCAGTGTGACCATGGAGGTGAGTTTGATAATAAGGAAATGCACGATCTTTTTCATAAAAATGGGATTTTATTTCGGTTCTCTTGTCCCAAAACTTCACAACAAAACGGTAAGTCAGAACGCATGATTCGTACAATAAATAACTTAATTCGCACTCTTCTTTTTCAAGCGAATCTTCCGGCTATTTATTGGGTGGAAGCCCTTCACATGGCTTCCCACCTTTTAAATATTTTACCGTCCACCTCCATTAATAATGAAATCCCCTTTACTAAACTTTTCAACAAACCACCGTCCTATAGTGAATTACGCGTTTTCGGGTGTCTATGTTACCCACATTTATTTCCAAAACATAAACTTGATCCCCGTTCCACACCTTGCATTTTTCTTGGATATCCTGCCGGCCATCGTGGTTTTCGTTGTCTTGACTTGGCTACCAAAAAGATCATTCTTTCCCGTCATGTCGTTTTTGACGAAACTACATTTCCTTTCGGTTCCTCCCTTTCCGCCATACCCACATCCCACTATCATTTTTTGGATGATACCATTAATGTCTCGCTTCGCAACATATTAAACCACCCCCCCCCCCCCCCCCCCCCGCCACCCCCCCAGAGTCACCGCAGCCTTCACCGCCGCCCCCATCCCCGCCACTGCCTCCCTCGCCACCACCGCCACCCTCCCCGCCACCGCCACCCTCACCGCCACAGCCACCACAGCCACCCTCCCCACCTCCACCCTCGCCACCACAGCCCCCCTCGCCACCACAGCCCCTCACCCACCGTATGCACACTCGCTCCAAACACGGTATTTTTAAGCCCATCACCAGACTTAATCTTAATGTTACACACCACTCCCCTATTCCTCGCTCCTATCTTGCTGCCCTTAAAGACCCTAAATGGAATAATGCTATGCACGACGAACATGGTGCACTTATTAAAAATGGTACTTGGATACTTGTTCCCCGACCACCGTGTGCTAATGTTGTTTCTTGTATGTGGCTGTTTAAACATAAGTTTCATGCAGATGGTTCTCTTAGCAGATATAAGGCTCGCCTTGTTGCAAATGGTCGCAGTCAGCAGCAGGGCATTGATTGCGATGAGACTTTCAGTCCGGTTGTTAAACCCGGAACTATTCGGACAGTCCTCAGTTTAGCTCTTTCACGCTCTTGGCCGATTCATCAGCTAGATGTCAAGAATGCCTTCCTTCACGGCACTCTTGATGAGACTGTCTATATGCATCAGCCTCCTGGTTTCTATGATCCTGAGCATCCTGATTATGTTTGTCTTCTGAAGAAGTCTTTATATGGCCTGAAACAGGCACCACGCGCATGGTTTCAGCGCTTTGCCGGTTTTGCACTACGCCTTGGTTTTACTCACAGTCGCACGGACTCTTCATTATTCATTTTTCGTCGGGGCTCGGACATTGCTTATTTATTGCTATATGTGGATGACATCATTCTCACGGCTTCTTCTGCATCTTTTCTGAAACGTATTATTACAACATTATGTGGTGAGTTTTCGATGACTGATCTTGGCCCTTTGAGTTATTTTCTCGGGATCTCGGCCACTCGCTCCTCTAAGGGTATGTTTCTCTCTCAGCAGTCTTATGCACGTGACATCTTAGAGCGTGCTGGCATGCTCAACTGTAACCCCTGTCGGACACCTGTCGATACGGACTCCAAGTTGGGTCCTCATGGTCCTCCCGTTTCTGATGCTACTCTCTACCGTAGTCTTGCGGGGGCATTACAGTATCTTACCTTCACACGCCCTGATCTCACTTATGCTGTTCAGCAACTATGTTTATATATGCATGATCCTCGCGAGCCGCATCTCCGGGCTCTTAAGCGTGTTCTTCGCTATGTTCATGGGACTATCACTCTGGGCTTACAGCTGTATTCCTCGTCCACTACTCAGCTCACTGCTTACTCTGATGCTGATTGGGGCGGCTGTCCGACATCTCGTCGGTCTACTTCTGGCTATTGTGTTTTTCTTGGCAGCAACCTATTGTCTTGGTCTTCTAAACGTCAGTCTACGGTTTCTCGTTCTAGTGCCGAGGCGGAGTATCGGGGTGTTGCCAATGTTGTTGCTGAGGCTTCTTGGTTAAGTAATCTACTTTTAGAGCTTCATAACCCGCTTACGTCTGCTTCGGTTATTTTTTGTGACAATGTCAGTGCTGTCTACATGTCTGCCAATCCTGTTCAGCATCAAAGAACTAAACATATCGAGATTGACATTCACTTTGTTCGTGACAAGGTCGCTACAGGAGCAGTTCGTGTTCTTCATGTACCCTCGCGCTATCAGTATGCAGATATTTTCACTAAGGGTCTTGCTTTTCCACTATTTTCGGATTTTCGCACCAGCTTGAGCGTTCGTGTTCCCCCCGCTCAATCTGCGGGGGCATATTAGACTTATTGGATTGTATTTGGATAGTCATAGCTTAGTTGGTTAAAGCCCATGTATTGTATCTATATATATTTGTACGTTGCTTATGGTTTATTCATCGATAATACAATCATACTTTGCATACCATAATAATGAACAAAGACAAGAAAAACCAGGAGGATCATCAAACGGCCTCGAAGAAACCTTTTGCAGTGCTAAAATCGTTTACAACTTGGATAGCCAGAGAGAAGCCGACCTGTTTTCCCGGAAAGCAGGAAAAGTCAACAACGTCGTCGAACAAAAACTACCCATTCTTTCTTACATGGACCTTAGTGCCGAGAAAGGACACCTTCTACCGGTAATCTCTATTAAGTTATCATTGCTTTATTCTTCTTGAAAATGCTTACAGAAAAAAAAAACAATTTTCTCCCTCTACAGAATGCGTTGGCCTCGCCAGTCTGGTCATTAAATAGCCACACCATTTTGTACGTGCTTAGTGGCGATGCTCAGGTTCAGACCGTATCGAACAATGGTGAAACCTTGACGGACGAGAAACTCAGCAAAGGCGGCATTTTGGTAGTCCCACAATCCTTCATGTCAGTGGGACGAGCTGGAGCAAATGGGTTCGAGTGGGTGGCATTCAAGACCAATAAGTCCCCCATGAAAGGCGCGGTGGCAGGATACATATCAGTATTCCGTGCCCTACCACTTGAAGTGATCACAAACGCGTACCAAATCTCCACTAACCAGGCACAAAACTTAAAAACCAATAGGGAGACGGAGAGCATTTTGTTTTCTCCGGGTAGAACTAGCCAAACCTCTTAAAAAAAGTGTAGTGTGAGGTAAAGCCAAGAGAAATAAGGAGTGGTTTCGTTTTCTATGTGTACGAGAACCATAAGGTCATATGTAACAGTTTGTGAATAAAGTTTGGTCTCTAAATAATGTGTTTTGTTTGTGACACCAATCTTTATGAAAATTTATTATTTCCTTCGTCCCAAAATTATTGTTGACGAACAAAAATCAAAGAGTACAAAATTGAAGTATTTACAATGTTCCATTTAGAAGGCTTTTAAACGGTGGGTTTTAGAATTAGACAATTATTTTGGAACATACTAAACTCGAAAAAAGAAACAGATAGAACAATAATTTGGGAAAAAGGTAATATTAAGGTATTAAAAAATGAATCTCTACATTGAGAATAAAAGCTGGAATAGCTCAGTTGGTTAGAGCGTGTGGCTGTTAACCACAAGGTCGGAGGTTCAAGCCCTCCTTCTAGCGCCAATTATATTGTTTTGAAATCTGAATTTTGTACACACTCAAACCCTCGAGTTAACACCAGGAGGGTTTCGATTCAAAGTTGTGTTGACATACGCTTTCATTTAACCTTCACATAACTAGTATCTGGTAAAGGTAATACGCTTTGATTTAAACTTCACATAACTAGTATCGGGGTTAACACCAGGAGGGTTTCGATTCAAAGTTGTGTTGACATACGCTTTCATTTAACCTTCACATAACTAGTATCTGGTAAAGGTAATACGCTTTGATTTAAACTTATAACTAGTATCATCATTATGGAATATTTGACCTCCAAAAATACCAAATAACCAACTTATAAAAAGATCTTCTTATCATCTTTGTAACATCTTAAATATATCAAGATGTTATTTTAAAATTTAAGTAGATAAATATATAATTTCCAAAGTTTGTCCAAATAAGATGACACTTTAGCATAGGTCACTAAGAGTGAAATTTGATCTTCATCTCTAATTTTCGGCATAGTATCCTCTACACTTTGTCCACATAAGGTGACACACTGACACTTGGCCACCGGTGACACTTGGGCATCGGTCACTATGAAAAAAATTGATGTTTTATCTCTAATCATGGACATATAGTATCTTGAAGATGGAACGGTAGGTTTTGTTTACAGGGTCGATATAACGTTAATTATACTACTACATATAAATAAGTCCACAATGTCAAATACTTAAACATTCCGTTTGGTTCATTGAATTTAATAGAATTTGAAGATGTTTGAATTTTGAATTTTATTTGCATCATGGTTGGTTAGAGTGTTATACATTATATTGAATTAAATTATATTCATTCATTTGTGAAATTCAGAATTTCATATTTTTTTTTCCTAATAATTTAAATTTGTCTTTTAAACAAATTGTACCATTTTAATACACCGTTATCATTTTACAAATCTTCTTTTTCACTAATTTTCTTTTTATTCGAGTAGTCTAAGGTTTGTAAAAGAAACGAAGCAAAAACATATATCACCACGCCCATCCTCCACCTCAATTGTTTCTTCAATGGCTTCCATGCTATGGTTATGCTTCATCACGCGTGGTTAGCATACCAATCCAAGTACTCTAAGAAAGTTAAACAAAATCAATTTACCACTCACGTGTAACGACAGATAGTTAATCTTATATAAAAATATGTATTTGAAATGATATATAAACAAATGTTTAAGTATGATTTGAAAGTATATAGCAACCCATGTAGATTTACAAACATACTCATTATCGGAAATCACGATCAAAAGTGAAATTTCATAAGACTAAATAGATGTGGTAGGATGTAATGTTTTTCTTGTAAGACATTTCTTTCATTCGTGTAAAACCAGACCAATGATAACCCGTTGAATTCTTCGGTCGTTTACTATCTTGTTTGTTTATCAAAAATTCAAAATGTTGTTGTGTTTTCATCCTAAGATGACAATATGACAAATCATGTTATCAACGCGTTCCACATTTTTCTCTAACAACAAAATCGACTAAGTACAAGTTGTTTAATCAATCAATTTTGTAGATAATCGATCCAAAACCTATATCTCATATCTGAAACCACTATCAATGATTAAAACTCCATGTAACGTATATTTTCATTGCACGTAATGAGTAATCTATGTCGTTGTAATCGAACAGAAGTTCAATACAAGTAATGTTACTTACAAATTCAAAAGATAATCCATCTTACAACATACAAAATCTATATAACAACACCCAAATTCAATCAAAAAACAAGAGTAACAAAATGAATATTCATGTACCTATAAATCCTAACCAAATTTCGTATATAAGTATAAGTATTTGTAATAGGTTGTAGGGCAAATGGCTTGTGTATGCTTCCAACTTGACACCGAATTCTATTGTGTACACCGGATTCAGACTTGTTCTATTGAGTACCACCACGGGACTATTTTATTCTTTTGAGTACACAAATAACCTTTGATACCGGTTGCCCGTCATTTTTGCCACGTTGGACGCCATGTGTATAACACATCATTTACCCATGTATTACGTGTATATGACACATCATCAGTTTCAAAAAATAAATCTAACAACAAAATCAAAAAAATATTTTTTTCTCTTTTTCTTCTTCCCTGATTAAACCCAGCCAACACAAAACACAAACACACAAAAACTGCAATTTTTATTTTTTTCCCATGAAATAGCAATGTTTATGTTTATCTCTTTCTTCTTCCCTAAAATTTTTATTTTTTGCCCATGAAACTGCAATTTTTTCTCTTTTTCTTCTTCCCTGATTAAACTCAGCCACCGCCATCATATTATTTTCGAATCAAATCTTCGATTAATTCACGAATTTGTAACTAATTTTACACGAATCTCTACTCAAACCTGTTGAATTTCATAGAAATTCAAGTTTTGAAGATGATGACGTCACTCGATTTCTTCTTCAAAAAAAATTTCAACAAAACACAAATTAAATCGATTAATCAAAGAATTAATCGATTTAATTTCACAAATGAAGTCGTCTCTCTGGTGTTGGTTGTGGCGGCGCCGGCGGTGGTGGTGGAGAGGGTGGCGGCGGAGTGGTGGTGGGTGGCGGAGAAGGCTGATCTGGTGTTGGTTGTGGCGGCGCCGACGGTGGTGGTGGAGAGGGTGGCGGCGGAGTGGTGGTGCTGGGTGGCGGAGAAGGCTGATCTGGTGTTGGTTGTGGCGGCGCCGGCGGTGGTGGTGGAGAGGGTGGCGGCGGAGTGGTGGTGGGTGGCGGAGAAGGCTGAGAGGCTTTAAAATGGATTGGGTTTTGGTTTAGGGTTTGGTTTTGTAAATTATCTTCATGATGAGGATTGAAAGATTTGCAGGTTTCTGGATGAAGATTTTTAGAAAATTGAAGGTTAGATATATCCATTAAATATATCAAAAAACCCATTTGGGATATATTTTTAAAAACTTACTTGGCAGTTGAGGTGTAAAAAAAAATCCTATGTGGAAGCTGAGGTGGAAATTAACTTGTTACACGTAGATTTTTGTAGGTAAACGGTCACCACGTGTACTCAAAAGAATAAAATAGTCACGTGGTGGTACTCAATAGAAAAAGTCTGAATCCGGTGTACACAATAGAATTCGATGTCAAGTTGGAAGCATACACAAGCCATTTGTCCTTTGTAATATACTAAATAATGAAATTAATGAATATATAATTATGGATCAAAATCATATTTCTTGACATCTAAATCACCATTCTAGGCAGAATATGAAGACCAAAAACTTGTTGCCCCTCGGGTACATCCAAAACCGATATCCGCGGTGGCGACGACACCACATCTACCACCAAAATCCCGTCGCCACTGCCACAAACAACACACACCCTACCACCACCCGCCGCAATGTGCTCCGCGCCTTTTAACCTTTCATCCTCCAAAACATCCACCCACATTTCCATGACGTCATCATACTTTTTCAAAACACCTCTCATTTCATCTACTAAATATATGATTACCTCATCCATCGCCGCCGCTGGACCCCTCCAACCACCCAACATCCCCGCCGGCATCTCCGACCACTCATCGGACTCCACATCATATACAATACCTTCTTTAAAACACGCGCCTTTCGCGTTGACCATATAAAGCTTCCCTTTACATCCAATTGCATCAATGGCTTCCCTACTAAACTTTACATTTTTAACTTTCAAAGATTGAATCTTTTTCCAAACCCCATTTGAATTTTCACCTTTTTTATCAAAAAGATTCGTTTTTTGAAATACCCATTTGTCCACTGACCGCGCCACGGTCTGAGTGTAGTGTGAAGAAATCCCACTTGCGACAACCACGGCGGCGCGTGAGACTCCAGTAGCGCACCACCGTCGTGGGTTAGCAAGTTCAGGACCAGAGGACCAAGTTTTGGTCAATGGGTTGAAAATTATAGGGTGAGATAAGGCGGGGAGTAAATCGCTTGAAGTTCCGGCGAGAAAAACAAGTTTTCCGGCGACTGAAACTGACTGGATTGGTAATTTTCTAGCAATGAACGACGCGTGTCGGAGGCTCACGCGCCGTAGAGACGATGGTAATGGAGTAACACTCCATTGACAAGATATTGGATCAAAAGATGAAACTTGAAGCATAGAATTTTGGTCGGAGGACAAAGTATAGAGAGAAAGAAATGGCGGGAAAGTGCGCGTGTACACCAAGCGCCGCCATGAACGGCACACGGAATAAACAGTAGAAGGTGGAACAAGGTTAAGACAGAGTTGACCTATGTGATCAGGTAGACCAGGTAGTAGTGGCTGGTGGTGGTCATCTAGAAGTTTCCGGCGTTTAGCGGCGGCGCGTGAGGTAGAAATAGTAAGATCATCATGATTATCAAATGAAGGGGCCATAAAGGTGTATGGTGGAAGGATGCTCAAAAAGAAAAGTGGGGTTTTGATTCTGAATCAAGTATCAAGTATTATATATGTACAAAAATATATATATATTGTATTTAATATTAAACACTTTAAATCTATATCTTAAGTATATTTAGTTGATAATCATCTATGATAATTACATAGTTTTTTTTGTAAAAAATTTAAAAAGTAGATATTCAATATATATATATATATATATATATATATATATATATATATATATATATATATATATATATAATAAAATGATAACAATATGTTTATATTTTATTTATGTTGTATGATAAAGTATTTGTAAATATTTAACATTTATGTTTCAAACTACCAAGATACTTATATTATAAAACATATTTTATATTATGCTTGATACGTATTAATAAAAATGTATACATAAATAGACATCTTAATAATCTTAATAAAACATATAACAATTCAAAACCCATCAATCTTAAATAACATTTGAGATAGTGAACATAAAACGTGAACACTTGAATACAAGCATGGTAAAATGGTCATTTGATATAACTAACTGAAATAAGTTAATTATAATGGACTAAAAGTTTGCGAGTGTATAATGTTTACAAGTAAAGAGTGTGTGGTGTACTTCAAAATCAAGAGGATTAAACATGTCTTATTTGTCAAATCGTAAGAAACATATTTGTTATTATCTCTACTTTATATTTTGTTATACATGAATGATTTTACCAAATGGGCTAATAGCGTAGAATAAGTCGAATTACCCAAATAGGTTGAATGACTAAAGATAAAATTTTCTGAATGGTCGAAGGATAAACTAATCGAAGGTGTAATTTTATTAATTGTCAGAATAGATAATGTTACCCCATATTGTCAAACGTAGTAGAGGAAGTGGTTGAACGAGTAACAATTATAGCAACTCTTTTTATGCCTCAAATTGTCAAACTTAAAATTGTTACCTTAAAATTCATATTATAACACGAACGACCAAATAAGAAGGTATTATACTTAATATAAAGTGGGAAGTAAAAAATAAGAAACTATCGAAACTCATTGCCATATTAATAATTCTTTTATATCCCGAAAGGTGAGACGAAAATCGTTACCGCATAATTTGTTTTGGCCCCAAAGACCGCCCCATAAACCATTACTCTCACAACATAAATCACGAGACCAATTGGAAATTACAAGAAATCATTATCGCACTACAACTTTTCGTCGTCGTTGCATCGCGCGGGTTTTTACTAGTACATTATAAAGCATTTGGGTATAAAATATTGAAAATTAAGCATTCTAAGATTACTAAACTACCATTTTAATTAATCAATTATTAACTAATTAAAATTATAACTCTATAATACTTACCGTATATACTTAAATATTTTAAATAATTGAGTACTCTTTTTTTATAAATTTAAAACGATCAATTTTATTGTGTAAAATTTCAAATAAGTAGAGTTAATATTATTTCTAAATAATTGAATGTTTACAAACCGAAAATCTTGATCGTTGGTAAATTTTTCTAATAATATATGTATCACCGAAGAAAATTATTCACCGAAACTTTAAATAATATATTATCACCGCGGCATCGCGCGGGTGTATTACTAGTAATAAATAATAAATAAAGGTCTTTAACTGAATTTTAATATTTTATTTTAAAATAATTTTTGTTACCTTTGTTACCTTTTATCGATGCAATGTTTAATAAGACCACTTACAATAGTTAGGTCTACTGACAAGGTTAATTTTTTATAATTCAATGTTATATCAACACACACGAAACATTGACTTATAATTGTCGGGTCAACAAATCTCGTCCATCATCCAGTATTACCGACCAAACCCAACAGATAAGGTTACCAACGCGTTTGGTGATAGTGATCATCGGTAACGGACACCAAAGTAATATATCAATCAAACTCAACTGATGCAGTCACCGACATGTTTGATGTCAGTGATCGTCGGTAACCGATACCAAAGAAGTTGATTGTAAACCATATAAATGAAAATTATAAGTCTCTAGGATGTGTTTAATGATGTGCAACTAGTTATTTTATTTAGAAACAAGTTGTAAAAGAAGTTGATTGTAATCCATATATTAAATTTAAAAAGTATAATATAAAGTTTGATTAATTGCACATGAATAAGGGTATATTGAAGTGTGTTTGATTAAAAAAGAATATCTTGGTGGAAAGGTGTTTGGTTGGAGTATAGGATAGAGACAAATAATAAATGCAAAAAGGTGTATGGATGGCTGTAAGGAAGTTACATATGATATCAATCAATGGTGTTTATTTATTTAGCCATCTTTATTTTTAGATTTCAAATCTATCCTTCTTGCCTTTTCAAACTAATAAATAATAGTGAGTTGTGTATTTTGACTTTAAAAACATAGAGTTAATGGCATAAATTATTTATAGTATTTGTTGAGATTGCACTACTTTTGTCTATAGAACTTTAAAAGTGTTTGTATCATATTTTTATAAAAAAAAATTTATACTCAGATATTAACGGTCTATTTGATTAATAAGTCGGGAAAAATATTTGCATAAATGGTTTTGCACATGAAAAAACATATATTTTTTAAATTTTATGAACGAAACTTGCAATCAAAACAAATATTAAGGGGAATTTATATAACATAACTCTACAAAGACATGTATTATTATAACAAAGTTAATCCACCATGTAAAGGTTGTTATCCTTTGATATATCAAAATTATATATTGAACCCTTGTTTTGTTTAGAATTGTAATAATTTATTTATAGAAAAAAAAATAGATTATAACGATTTAAAAGATTTTAGATTATTTTGAATGAGAAGTTTATTTCATGTAGTGTACTTTTGAACTTGTGATCTCAAGGTTATGAACCATACGAGTTACCAACGTGCCAAACAAGGAGTGAGTGCGTCTTTCTACTATATTTGCACAAATAGTCTAATAGAAATAGCGTATTTATACAAATTGGTAAAGAACTCCATGATCGTCGATATAGAAATGAAATAAGATACATTTTAATCATTATCAAAGATCATGTTTCAACGACAAAACAACCATGGACCAATTTCATAAAGTATGTGAATGGATTGTTCAAAGTCGTGTGGATTGTCCAAAGTCTTTCTTAAAGGGAACAACCATTGGATTCCAAAGTCGATAAAGGAAAATGGAAACTTTTTAGTTATTCGAGTTTGAATCCTTTGGAGGACTTGTGGCTTAGTCGTTTGATGACCCTAAACAGTGTCTTTCGAGAAATCCGCAGGACATGGTCTATGAACATACTCGAGTAACTAGTTAATGATTAAGTTAGGCACCTTTTGATATATATGATGCAACGACTTTTCTAAAAATATAAGATATGATGTAAACTTGTAAGACCATTTGCATTAGTTGTTTTCTAGGAAACTAAAAATAATAATTTATCAAAACTTCAAAACTAACCATGTGGGAATAGTTTATCACATAATATTCCTAAGACTCAACACATCATGTGGAAGTACTAAATATAGAAAGAAACAACTTTTTGGGTGTCATATTGAATACCTTTTGACAATCAAGATTGCAAAAACCAATCATATTAAACAAAGGCTATTTTATTTTTTTTGAGTTAACTAACAAAATCGTCCCTAAAGTTTATCTGAAATTATAAATTTCATCCCTAAGTTTAAAAAGTTATATAAATCATCCATTTTTAGAAATTAATTACCTTTTTCGTCGCTAAGATTTTCTTCAGTTACGGATTTCGTCCCTAAATTTTGTCCTTAATTACGGATTGGTCCCTAGGGTTTGCCCTAGTTACGGGTGCAAATTAAAAATTATGGACGAAAAGCGTAATTAATTTTTAAACTTAGACAATTTATGCGACTTTTTAAACTTAAGGACAAAATCTATAATTATAGATAAACCATAGAAACTATATGTAATTAACTTTTTCTTTTTTTATAATATCAATCCAGTTGTCTTGGATGCAAGTTAGTTGTATTTCATTAAATAATCCAAAAATCTCAAATTAATATTAAAAAAGAAAATGTCAAACAAGACACGCTCTATGACTTAGACACCTCACACGTTATAAATATATAAAGTATTTACTCCTACTTACTTGAATTGGTTGAAAGCAAAACCGGTCCGAAACTAAAACAAGTGTCTAATGGGCAACCGTATATGATTCAAAGACTAAAACGGTCTATTACATATATAGTCTTACGGAAAACTCAAGTAAGATGACAAATAAATTGTGGAGCCCATGTCCAATACTTAGAAAATATAATGTGTATTAAAAAGGTCCATTTTTATTTTTTATACAAGACATTCAAAATCTCGGAACCAATTATGGATGAACAACAACCTAGATACCGCCAGACCAAAGATTTATTGAACTCTTATGGCTTGTTCAATCCTTGAAGCATAAGTGTTAACAATACAAATTCAATTTCTTTCATCTTTATATAGGTTATCACACATATAACTACTCTAGTCATATAAAACCCGAAAAATGCAATACCTACATCACAATCTCTTGTATAAAATATCCCGAATACAAATATGACAATATCAACAATCTACCGTGTGTATATGTATACTATGCCCGATAAGAAACTAAATTTACTTCGGAAAAAGTAAAGATCTAATCTGTAATTGGTAAAGTGTATTTAGGTACAATGGGTTTAAGTTTGTACCGATAGAAAACCTTTCTATTTTTAGAAGAAGGATTGACAAATGTAATGAGAACTTTGCCAGGCTCATTTACATGAAATGAATTTGAAGTCATTTTCCCAATTTGCTCTCCTTTTTGAACTAAGACATTGTATGAACCTTCATCTTCGGGTACAAATTCTTCCGTACAAGTTACATCACTTCCGGTTACTGAGAAATCCCAGTAGACTGTCATACCCACCTGTTTATCAACCAAAAAACATAAGTTTATCGGTAAGCCTACTAAAACTACTGTCTACTAAAACTAATAAATAAAGAAAAACAGACCTCTGGTGTGGGTATTTCGATGCTCTCATTTGCGTAACCTTTAAGTTTCAGTTCCAACGCTTTTTCGTCATGTGAAAATTCACCTCCTCTCCTTCCCAAACCGGCATATTGAGCCAAGAGGTGTTCCGGCTCTATGAATCTTCACCATATACAAAGAAGTTTTTAATCATGTAATGTCTTTCCAAAATAATTAAGAACTTATTAGACTCTTTCTTCTAATCACTCTCGTTTAGTTTCATCATTATCCGTTACTGTGACATTTACATGAGGATATTACCTTTTAGAATTATTACACATTATACACCCGATTAAGTTTCACCAAACGCTAATCACCTAATCGTTCTATATTAAACCGGACATCATAATCAAATATAGTTAAATTCACAAAGTTATGGACAGAAAACTTACTTGAGAAGAGTATCGGTGATTGCTGATGGCTTCACATACATTACTTTATACTTTCTCGTCATCAATCGCATATTTAACGTATAGAACGCGAAAAACCACATAGGAACATTAACAATCACCTAAAACATAGACAAGCAAAAGTCACTTTTCATAACCATAAAACCTTAGCCGAAATAAAATTGCTATGAATATATTGACAAACTTACAAATCTGTATATAATCCCGGGATAATTCTCTTGCAAAATGGAAAAATACTTCTTGCTACCCTGAACCATTTCATTCAAAAACGGTCTCGGTATATTCTTTACATCGATTATTTGAATAACCGAATCCGCACCATCGGGTTTAAAATCAAGTTTACGAATACATCCTTCCATTAACTTTATTCTCCAACGAAGGAATTCATCACAAGATTGCTTTGTACCTAATCTTTTTCTTAAAGTTTCTCTATCCTTAAACGCCTCGTATAATTGGTAACATAACGGGTGTTTTGCTTTATCCGTACCCTCAATATACCCAATATTATCAAGATCGTCCCCAAAACTTTCATCGAAAATTTTGTCTACATTAAAATCCTCCCTCCACATTATTGTGTTACCTATCATTTCTAGAGCATTTTGAACGTTATAATCTTTGGCTTTCAAAAACTTTTTAAGAAGAACGTCGGTTCTTTCATAGCCTCGACTAGGTAACAAAGGAACACCCCAAAGTTCGAATTCTCTTAATTTTTCACTCGATTTGTATTGTTCTCCAATGAGAGTGAAATTTATCATGGAGTCTTCAAGACGAGAACGGAGATCGAATAACGCTTTTCTTTTCTTTTTCTTCATTTCGGTAGCAACTGAACTTTCTTGTCCATTTTCGTTTATAACATCTCCATCAATCAAATCTCCATCAACCGTATCGTGGAACGTTTCATTTGGTGATTGAGGATCTTTATTGTCCTCCATATTTTATTCTGGATTTCAACCTCTGACGGAACACCTGTGGCCGGAAACTCTACCGCAAAGGTTGTTTTTGAGAGACCTTTCAAAAGTTCCGATGGCAATATTAATTTTTCATAATTAGTTACTAATTATTTTGCGGTTATCATTCTCTTGGGTCATTTCGTTTTACTTGACTATTTTTTTCCCCAAAAAGGAATTCTTGTAATTCACCACAAATATAGTTTCGATTAGATTGTTTAAAGTAAACATTTGCCAATTATTTGGCTTTTCGACATTATACTAAAGGACTAGGTTTTGCCTCGGCTTTCAAGCACCCAGATTGAACAAAGTGCATATATAGGTTTTTTAACGAATAAATGTGCACAAAGTTAACTAACAGTACAATTCGACACCAAGCTAGTAAATCTAGTAAATCCTGCACAAATGCACACGACCTTTGACTAAATCTATCACGTCTAAACAAGTTTATCTAGAGAAAAGTCAGGTTTATGTACTCCCAGCATGTAAAGATTACAATGTTTTTACTTTGAAGCACCGGAAACCTACCTCCAAAGCTGTTATGACTCCCGATATTTAGTCAAGTCAAATGTCAAAGTTCTTGAACAGCTGCAATGGAGAGACACAGTATTAATATGCTGTTGTAGCCTTGTAGGTTATAAAATGTAAAATAACGCAACTCGTAATCATAATAAAATAAATAAAAACTGGAAAATATAATAGAATGTAGAAAGGTTACCCTCGTTCAGAGTCCCTATAAACTCCAACCAGAGCCTCAGCTTTATCATAAAAGGTATCCTTGAGCGAGATAACGATACTCTGGAAACCGTTCCCTTCTAGAACATCCTGACTAGCCCTTTCTCCTCCACACGACTTTGATCTAATGAATCCAGCCACTTTAGCGACATTTAGGTTATCGAGTGCAGCATCCACCTCATCCAGTATAAAAAATGGTGATGGTTTGTAACTGAAATGAAAATTAGAAACCATCATTAGATCAAATTTGTCGACTGATTATGAATATTTAGAGAATTGAGGTGCACCTGTGGATGGAGAAAAGTAAAGCAAGTGCTGCAACAGTCTTCTCTCCACCAGAAAGTAGTTCCATATCCCGAAACCGCTTTGTAGGAGGCATAGTAGAGAACTTTACGCCATGTAAAAATGGTTCATCTACATTTTCCAAGTTTAAATACGCGGTCCCACCAAGTGGATGTGTGCTGCTTTTCGTGAGTTGCTTGTAGATTTTGTCAATATTACCAGAGATATGGTTGAAGGCATCCATAAAACACTCAAGCCTGAAAACAAACTCTATAAATGAGGGGGAAAGAAATTTTGAAAAAAATATCTGAAAGCTATGTCTGACCGACGATGTTTTAGAAGCCAAATGTTTGTTTTTAGTAAGCGGTAAAAACCTCGTGATATGTCTATATGGAGCAGATTTTGGTTTACGCCTTACTTCCACTTTTTCCCTATTTTTTAGTGTGCCTTAAAATGTGCCGTAATTACACCCACTTCCCAAACTATTGAATCTTCTTTTTTTTATATTTTATATATTGTGTTGATGAAAAAGAATAAAAATGATTCAGATTTAGAAGTTTAATAAAAAAAAAAACTCAAAAATGATTCTGATTCAGATTCGGACATCATGACCACCTCTGTTTATTCAGACGTGGTATTCATATTCAGACACAGAACCTCATAAGAAAATACACCTCCGTTTACAAAAAACAGCTTACATATTCTACAAAGTATAAAAAACAAATAATATCAAATGTTACCTTTTGGCCCTAACAGTTTCATACTGTTTGCGTATTTGATTCTCTTCAGCTCGGGCCTCTTCAAACTCTCTGCTTGCTTCTCTCTCCTTCTCCTGTAAAGCAGCATATTGATCTAGAGCTTTCAAGTTAGGGGCAGTTCTGTCAATTTCTGATACTAAGCTTCCAATTTTCTGTTTAAACTCTGCTTCAAGTTTTTCCCTTTCAGCAGGTCTCATGTTATTCTTAAGCGATCTACTCAGTTCGCTAAAATCATATGCTGGACCCGATCCTGAATCAACATCCATCGAGTCGGCCACAGTTGGAAGAGTAATTTGCTCTAATTCACATTTCTCCATAATATCTTGTTTTTTCGAATTCAATTGTGTAATTAAATTTTCCTGCAAAAAAGATATCAACATGATCAAGCAGCTAAATTTCATATTTATCTTTCTTGAAAATGCTATCAACCAACCTTATTATCGATCTTGTTTTTATGCTTTGTTATGTTTGTGGTAGCAGCAGAGATCTTCACTTTCCATTCTTTCATTTCCTTCTCACACGCCTCTGATTGCGATTTCCACTCTAGAAAAAAGAAAAAAATGTTACAAATTTTATCAACTACTATCTATACGTTATGCTCTCAAAGGTGTAGGGTTCAGAAGTTGCAATTTCATTCTGTATATTTTCAGTCTCAACTTTTGTTGAAGTTCAATGCAATTTAAATTTTCACCAACAAAAAAACATACTGAGATAGGGTAAAATTCATAAATATTCACTAAAAAATGCAAGAATTACAAAGCCCAAACTTACTTCAATTATGAGGTTTTCAAACAGCCTTAACCCAGAGCAGGTGAGTAGTCAGTAAAACAGGTTCAGGTCAAAGTGCATAATCCAGGTCAAAACATGTCGGGTTGGATTGGGCCGAAATACTTTTTATCCAAATTTTTAGATCATTTTTAATAAATAATATGCGTTAATATGGAAACAAAAAATTATATCAATACAATAGAACTTTTTGACTAAAACGATTAAGTTGTATGCATTAACAACACACTTAGGGTGACTTTCGACCCGTTTGACTTGTTTCTTTTTTAACGAGTATTTCTTTATTTTCCCCATTTTAATCATTAAACTGTTAAAATAGAACAAAACCCGAATCCACCAAAGTAAATGGGTTGAAATTGCCAAAATGCCACCTTTAGATACGATTTTACCAGAATGTTTCGATTACCCATGAACATGATGAAGAAAATAGAGCATGTGATGTAACTTTAACTGGAAGAGAATAAGAGTACCTTGTACTTCTTCCTTCATTGTATCAATCTCCTCGGTAGCTTTCTCTATAATCGATTTAAGTTTTTTCTCTCTCTCGTCAACCTCAACCAAAGAATTTTTCAGTTCATTCATTGATGATTCCAGCTTGGCAATCCGTGCTCCCATGTCCCTCTTTTTCTCATACTCCAGCCTAAAAGTCAAGTCAAAGTTTAACCGCAAATATTTGAGTGCTAGAACGCGCATAAACATTACAGATGCAGAAGGCTAAGATGTAATATAAAATCATAAGCGATAGGTTCAAAAACATTTAATCAGAGAACAGCTTGCAAGCTTTCATTTTTAACTAAAATGTACTTGTAAGATAATAAACATTGAATCATTAATCTATTAGAAGATATCGAGAGGTAGCAAGTTGCAAGCTAATAAACATACTGGTATTTCAACTTGGACTGCTGATTACGCAAGCTAAGTCTTTCCTCGGCCAACTCCTGGGCAGCTGCAAGCTGATTCTCTTCATACTCACGGATGTTTTCCACCCCAACAGACTCGCTGAATCTTTTGTAGATCTTGTCAACAATTTCATTGATCCGCTTTTCTAGTGATAATATTTTCCGTTGTCTTGAAGATATGTTATCTTTTATCTACACAACAGAACAAAAAAGAGAAAAACACTTTCTTTTCAGCTTTATGCATAATGGACTATCAAAAAAATCACATGATTTATCATTTCAACAACACCTTAACAAGTTGAGGTTCAATATAACCAATTTCCTTTTTAATATTGCTGTATTCCACAGTCAATTTTGAAAGTTTCTCCTCCATACTTTTCTGCAACAGAAAAATGAAAAAGGATGATATCAGAATTATGCTCTATATTCATTTATCAAAGAAAATATTAAAAAGAAAAAAACAAAACAAACCTTCTCAATCTCTGCATACTGAATCTTCTTCTCAAGTCCACTGATCTTCCCAGATGCTTCGGACTCCTTTAAATGCATTTCTCTTATCGACCCAAGCTCTTGCAACTCTGCCTCAAATCCTTCTTTTTTCTTTTTCAAACCTATAAAATTCAGCTACATGTAAATGGTACTGCAAGAAGACTAGACTACTTACAGCTAAATTAAACCACAAACCTTCTATTTTCTTATCGTCCCATTTATGTGACCTCGCCTCCATTCCACCACTTGTACCACCAGTCATAGTACCAGCCTTTGTCAATAAAATTCCATCCACCGTCACAACTACAACCACATTGGAAATAAATTTTAGAAACAAAACTATTATCACCGTATTATAGGTTAATAAATTAATATCGTCCCATTGATGTTTTACCTTTATATCTCTCTCCAGTCCAACTAAGACGCTTAGCCTCATCAAGATCATCACAGACTAACGTATTCCCGACAGCAAATAGGATAGCTTTATCCAGTACTGGGTCAAATGTGTGATTGTTAAGTAAACAAAGTTCGAAAAATAACTATGACGCAGCGAGATCTATTGAATGATTAGAACTCAAACTAAAACAGGGAAGAATAAAAGGATATTGGATCACATCAAAGATAAGCTTTGCAGTTCCTCCTAAATTGCGCATCTTCTCAACGACTGGCTTTACTCGAACTGAGTGAAGGGGTATAAATGTCATTGGAGGAAGCCTTTGATCTTTCAAATACTGGACATGATTGTTAAAATGATAAATACACAACCCAATTTTCTATTTCCATATATATTATGTATCTATGTTATTTACCTTGATACATTCTTTTCCTGTCTGTTCAGCATCAACAACTACAGCATCCATAAATCTGCCCATAGCAACAGTTACAGCAAGATTATACTTCTTTTGTGTCGGCCTGCAAAGTTCAGTCATACGACCATGAACACCAGGAAAAAGGCGCCTGAGAGCCTCAACTGCTTGTGACAACTTGGCATCCCTGTCGTTTTCATGTTTATCGGCCTTCAACTCACGTAACTGATTCTCTAACTCACTTATCTTTGCCCTCAACATTTCATATTTTTCTCTTCACAATATAACACAAGTATCAGTACCAGAAACACAAAAATAAGTACAATAGAAAAGTGTCAGGACACTTACTTGGAATCTCCAAGTTTCTTCCTTGTGTCATTTTGTTCCTTTCTGAGTCGTTTAAGTTCCTCATTATGTTTTCCAATGGCTTCTATAATCTTCTTGAGTCTACTTTGCATTTGTTTCTGTTGTGACTCGAGCTCTTGTTTTCTACTCTCCAATTGCTGGAAATTTTCTTCTAGATTCTTCTGAGCTTCCACATCAGCATGCTGTTCCCTATCTTGAACTTCTTTCTCATCCTTCAATTTAGTAGTCTTCATACCAGCTTCCTCTTTACTGCAGTATCGATTTTTTATTATTATTTGTTTTTCATGTTGATAAGACCAGATAAGTAAATACTTACATGCGGTTATATGCATCCAACTGATCGTCAGCTAAATGAAGCTTCCCCCCTTCAGATTGCCCTTTAGATTGTAAACTATCGAGTTGTTTGGTAAGGTCCTCCAAGTCATTTTTAAGTTTCTCAATTTCAACCGTGTGTTTCTTCTTCTCTTCTTTCCTTTTGTCAAGCTCTTTCCCGGTGTTCTTGAGTTTTGCATTTAAACGAGTTTTCTCCTCTTTTAGCTTCAGAAGCTCTGGTTGCTGTTAATACAGAAAACCGTCGAATGTTAGCATGAATACTGATTTTGGTATATGATATATTTCATAACTAAAAAGGATGAACTCACATTTCTATCAATTCTATTTTTCTTCTCTGCAATCTTTTTTTCACGTATATCAATTTCTTTTTTGTATTTAGCTTGTTCCTTCTCTTTTTTACGTGATTCATTCTCATAACCATCCAACTCAGCAATAATTTCTTGAAGGCTTCTCTGTTCAGCCTCAATTTCCTCATTTGCCTTCTCAACATCATTTTCTATGTTAAATAACTGCCACAAGAAGTGTTCTCTCTTTTTTAATCTCTGCATAAAGACAGGTTAACATATGAGCAATACTGCCGAGAATGTCCAAGCTCGAAAAGAATAATCACACATATATATGTTATACCAGCTCCTCTTGCAAACGCATATGTTTTTCAGCCTCTTCTTTTTGCTCCTTCTTCTGCTTTCTCTCCATAACAATGGTCTTTTTTTTGGAATAAGCAAGTGTAGACTTTTCCTCAGCTGCTCCTTTCTTTTCCTCGAGTTCTTCATACAATCTTTTATCTTCATCAGATCCAGATATTTGCTCAAGAAGCACTGTAAGTTCTTTAGGATTCTTAGATGCAACAGATTCGACATCACCCTGCATTTAAAAAAAACATAAAACTAACTTTAGTAATTGCTTCTTTATCACACTTGTTCGTTGCAGTTTTCATTTCCCACTTAAACTAGTCGGTCTTTTCCTTACTAAATGTAGAATTATTGCAAGATATTGTACTTTCTTTGAGGCTATGCCGTTAGGTCGGCCCAAAACAAATAATTTACAAAAGATATGAAAAACCGTTGTACTTGACGCTCTCTTTAACAACGAAAAAGGAAAAATGGTAACATGAATCAAAAATTACAAATGTCCAATTTCATAAATGATTTCTACCACTTCCCTTTTCAAACACAAACCAAAAGAAAATTAATAACGGTAACAAAAAATTCCAATAAGCCATACAAATTAAAAAGGATAGTGTATACACCAAACACGTGACTATCGAATCATAATCAAATTAACCTAACCGTTACTCCAAAACGCGCCATTTCATACAAAACAATCCCAAATATCTATTCTAGTCATTCTACTTACTTTTTACGGTATCAAAGTCACTTAAAACATAACAATTAACATAACAGTAAAGTATCGTAAACCATAAGTAACCTACATTACAAAAAATATACCTGAAACACGAGAAAATTCCTGGCCTTAACTAAAATCCCTAACGATTTCAACCGCAAACTATAATCATCCCAATTCACAACTCTATCATCAATCCTATACTCACTCCCACCGGCAGTCGTAATAGTCCTAGTAAACAACAGATCGGTCCCGTTTTCGAACCGATACACCAGCTTAACAAACGCTTTCCGTCCTCGTTGATCCTTATCCTTATCATCAAAGCTATAAATCAAATCCTTCAACTGACCTCCTCTCAACTGACCTGTTCGAACACCGAGAACGAAGCTAATTGCGTCCATTAGGTTAGACTTACCGGAGCCGTTAGGTCCGATAATTGCGGTGAAGTCGTAAAACGGCCCAATGATTTGGTGGCCTTTGTATGATTTGAAGTTTTCGAGTTCGATTTGGTGGATTTTGCCTTGTGGTGGCGACATGGCTGGCATGGCTAGGGTTTTGATAGGCAGAGTTAGGGTTTTATGGTGGTCGGTTAGGGCGGAGTGATGACGGAATTAGGGGTGGGTGAGTGAGTGAGGGTTTTGACCCGGTTTGACAGATTTGGAGATTAGAAGAAGACGAATATACTGAAAAAATGGGAGGGAAGCGTATGTTGCAATCATTTATGTGGAAAAAATTTGGAGAATTGTTTACGAAAGTGAATAGAGCGATAATAATATTTTTTTTTATCGAAAATGAACATGTTATCGTGATGTTTTTATAGTTGTCGCGAAAACTTTCGAAAAACTTGATGAATATTTATGAATACGTATCTATGAATTAAGAAGTGTTAGAATCGATTAGGATATTTTATGTCTAATAAAGTTTATCCTTTTCAAATTTATAAAGAAGCGATTTCGGTTATTGCCATTTAATACTAAAGTTTGAAGTTTGTAATATGGAGTTTGAGGATCAAAACATGGGGAATGTAATTTGATTAACATGTTAAGAGTAATTGAAAAAACATTCCTGTTTTTGCTCGTTTTGTTATTTTATTTTATTTTTATATTTCGAGTAAAGATTTGTTGTATATCAGTTCTGAAACAAGTAAAAAAAATTACCAACATGGCAATTTCATTTTGTTTGCATTACGATGAATGATGATGATTTTGAGTATGCAAATAGCTTTCGAAGACCTAAAAGTCGTTGGTATCATCATGAATGATTTAATGATGTTTAAAATTACTATTGATTTTCCTAATCTTATTAAATTAAAAAATTACATCATCTAATTCTAACTTTTCCTCGTAAGTCACATTTGATTTAATTTTCATTTATATTTTTTAAACTCCGTTCTATTTAAATTCACTTTTAAAACCATTAACATTTTAAATGATAACCATTAACAATTTAGTGTGTGTTTGCTTGGAAGTTTTGGAATGAAAGTATGGGTTTGAAAGACATAAATGTTGTTTGTTTTGTGAAAATGGGATCTTCAGAACCCATAAAACCTGTCAAATATGATGGGATTTTAGAAACTCATAGAATATGTGAGTCTAACTTTGATATTTTTACATTTATTAATTAATTTATCCAATCATAATTCATCTTTTTCACTCTTTCTCTTATACTATTTTAAAAAGATTCTTATAATATAGTTATCATTCCAAGTACCAATTTAGTAAACAAACAAAATTTAAAACAATGATATCCTAATTATATCTTTATTTCCTATCAAGCCGATACCTATTACTAAACCCATTTATATACCAAACGGTTAGTTAAATGATTCATCTTTTGTTTATCACTGTTGTGTTTACATTCTTTGACTCATATTAGTAACTTTATAAACAATAATCTTTAATGTAACATTGGAAAATATATATTTATATATATTCAACATTTTATATTGGGGAGAATTACGTTCACGTCTTTATAAAAGTTCAAAATTATGTCAATATCCTTGTAAAATTTGAAATTAGGTCAATATTCTTCTAAAATCTTTAAAATACTCATCTATTTAAAATACTCATTTATGCCCAAATTAATAATTTAATTATTTTTAAATGATTTTAATGATTAAATCTTTTATCATGATCATTAATTTAAAATTTTATATTATACTTTTATCCTTATCTCCTAATAAAATAAAGTCATAAGAGATGAAATTCTTTTCATGTCCACTGTCTTATCTTTTAAAAAAAATGTTTTTGTGGATTAATCTTAAAAGAGGTTGGAATGTAAATCTTTTTGTTTTAATCAAAACAAGTTAAACGATTTACAACTAAAATTTTGTTTAGTTCATTTATTGCTTATTTTCTTGAGTTGGAAATATTTTTCTCATAAATTAGTAGATATTGATTTTGAGTTTCTGATTTGTCATGGATAGAGGGGGCTGCATTTTAATTTCATGTTGGGTATATCAGATTTGTGAAGTAAGGGGCGTGGTCGAATGGATATTTATGTGAAATAGAATGTCCAAGAAGAAAGGGTATATACAATTTTAATTAAGTTATTTGCTTTTGAGAATATTATGGTAATAAAAATAATTAAATCATATTTATATAAGATAGGATAGTTGACTTTGGTAAAAGTCAACGATTATAATAAGGAGTCAAATTTAACTAAGAAGTCAACATTTGAATAATTAAATATACTTAGATTATATTTAAATATTTCGAGTATTTTAAAGTTACAAACAATTTTATATAAAATTTACGAAAGTTATAATTATTATTAGAAGTTTGAGATTACGATCGCATTTTTGAGTCACAAATGTATATTAATCGAAATTATATAAGTTTAACGATCATCATATTAATAAATATTATATTCATGATTGCGATTACGTCCTTGAGTTCAAAGACGTCTATTTGTCAATACATACTATTTTACGTATAATAATATACTTATATATATTTATGTTTGCCCAAAAATGTATAAAGTTTGGTTCAACAGACACTGTGATGCACCAATACATCACTGCGACGCAGTTGGTATAATGCCGGAAATTGGACAATGTACTAAAGTATCACTGCGGCGCAGTCCACAAGTATTGCGGTGCAGTGGTGCCAAAACCATCTTTTAGACTTTTCTTTTATACGTTTTAAGTATCGTTAATGTTTATAAATAGTCGTAATACTAATAAATAATAGAGTAAATTACACCGTTCGTCCCTAAGGTTTATATGCAATTACGGATTTCGTCCCTAACTTTGAAAAGTTGCATAGATCGTCCCATTGTTCAAATTAATTACTCATTTCGTCCCTAATTTGGACGTCCGTTAATTTCTACCGTTAGCCTTTCCTCACGTGTAAAACACGCGAGGGTATTTTAGTCATTTCGCATTCTCAAGAAATCAAATTACAGCCTCTTTCTCTTTCTCTTTCTCTTTCATCCCACCACCAACATCAAAATAATTTCAACCCAAATCTCCATTACCCAATTTCAAAACCCTACAAAAATCCCACCATCAAATGATGAATCCAGTTTTGGAATCGGGTTCTATGAATCCCACCCGATTCTATGAATCCCACCATCAAAACTCTCCAACAAAAATCCCGCCACCAAAACCACTCCATAAATCCAGTCCGGTGCCTACCTCCATTCCATAACCCCAAAAGTCAAAATCAAAATCAGATTCCAAAAGTCAAAATCAAAAAAATCAAAATCAGATTCACATTACCTCCATTCCATAACCCCAAAAGTCAAAATCACAAAAATTAGATAAACAAAATAACAAAGCCGTTATCTCCCACAAGAAGACTTGGGTTTGACTCCGTTTGGATCTGAAAACCATTTTCAGTTTGACATTGAAATCGAAGAAAGAAGAAAGATGAAAGGTTTAGGATATTGGTTAATGTTGGTGGGTTAACTCCGTCTGGTTTTCGGTGAAATCGAAGGTAATAATCGAAGGAAATCACCACCACCGTCGATGGAACATGGTGGTTATACGGTGGTGATAAGGTGGTGTATATGGGATCTGGATTTCGGGTTTTTTTGTTGGAGAGTTTTGTGATAGAGTAGATAATAGAGAAATGATGAATTTTGGTGTGTAAGGGTAGTTTTGGAATTTTGTTTGTTTTAAAAGACATATAATATGAGAGAGAAGAATAGAGGCGAAATTACTAAAATACCCTCACGTGTTTTACACGTGAGGGAAGGCTAACGGTAGAAATTAACGGACGTCCAAATTAGGGACGAAATGAGTAATTAGTTTGAACAATGGGACGATCTATGCAACTTTTCAAAGTTAGGGACGAAATCCGTAATTGCATATAAACCTTAGGTACGATCTATGTAATTTACTCTAAATAATATGTCCAAAATGTTATATTATGTAACTATGTATATAAGTTCATATATACAAATTATGTAAATATGTATGTATATATAAGTTTATACATATACTAAATATGTGAATTTTACATAATAATTAGTTATAATACTAATTTGAGTCAAAATGACATATTTATATACTTGTGTCCAAACTTTAGTCCAAATAGTCTAATATGTCTAATAAATCAAATAACGGTGTAATTTTACTATTATAACATATTTACTTGAAATTTTACCATTTTAAAAGCTTGTTCTCGTCTCTATACATTTTTACGTTATTATTTACCAATAACTTATAATATGAAAGTATTAAGTATATTTAGTTAATAATTTACTTTTTCATCCATATTTATCCATTTTATATATGTTACTTAGACGTTTTAGAGATAAACAAGAAAACGTAAAAGGAATAAGGTTAACTTTAGAAAGTACCGAAGACCTCCGCAAATATCAACAAGTCGCCGAAAAAAATGGTCACGGTAGTAAACCCGGAAAAATGAGCTCAAATGGTGGTGGTGGTGAGAAATCCCACTCAAAACCTACAAAAACACCCACCATTAGTATAAGAGCTTTTGAATGGAAACATAGTGTAAATTCAAGAGATGTTCTTCTTACCAAAACTCAAGATGTTTAAATCTTCAAGGTGGTAGACAAAAAATCCGAAAATGAAGAATGAAAGTGGTGGAAAGATGAATCTTGTAACAACACAAAGAATTTGTGTTAGAAATCTCTAACATAAACATAAGAGAAAAATGAATTAGAAAATGAAGATTTCAAGCTAGAAAACTTACCAAATGAAGATGAATCAAAGGAAATGTGTAACATCCTAGTTCCGGAAATAGAATATTTTATAAGTACATGTTATGTTTTAGTCTTTAATAGAAATTAGAAATGGAAAAGGACTAGATTGGTAAGAAAAGTAGTTAACTTTGGTTAGAAAGGATTTAAATTGTTAACTATGTTTGTTAAGTAAGTAAGTTAAGCAAGCCTTGAAAGTTGAGGGACTAAAGTGTAATTATGGAATTATGTATATGAGGTGGATGAGAGGTGTCAATTCCAGAGATTTGTATGTGTATGTGTGTGTTTTTGAGAGAAAACAAGAAGAGAGGAGGTGTAATAATCTCAAATTGAAGCTTATTAGTGGTGAATTTCATCAATTAAAGTGAAGATAAGGGTTTAAGAACCCTAACTTTGGTTCTAGTGGAAGAAAAAGAAGCTATGATGATATACTTTAAGTTATTTGATAAAATTGAGCTTGTATTATGTGTTCTAACATCATTTAGATGTTTAATTGAAAGATAGAAATGTTTAATTTGGTTAAAATTAGATATTTGATTATTTGGGAATAATCATGAAAGTTGAAGAATTGTTAGAATTACGCTTTGTTTATATGTTATTTTGATGTTAATAATACATGTAAAGGCTTAAAAGATTGAAAGATTAACTTATATGAATTTTGTAAGATTTAATGTTTTAGCTAATTAGGGTGAAAAAACGAATTGTTAAGTAGAAATGTTTATTATTGTGAGAATGTTTTAGAATGAAAGAATTATGTTAAGAATGATTATTATCATGTTTATGATAGAAAAGATAAGATAAGTATACTCAAAATTGTGTGTCGGTGAAATGGTGTTAAGTATGTTACACTAGTTGCCAAACGGGTCATGTCACCCGTGGAAAGATGGAAAATGGGTAAGAAATGATTAGAGGGAAGAAAACATTACTTGCAATGTGTTATTTATGATTGATATAATGTGTGTAAAGGGTTAAAATGCTTGTTTGTGCATTAGAAAGTTGAATGTGTCAAAAGACCCAAAAGATGGCAAGTTGGGTAGAAGTTGCCAAACATGTATAGATACAGAGTTAGAAAGAGTTGTAATGAAGTTAATACATGTGTTTATATGTATGTAAGATATATTGAAAGAGAAATTTGTGTTTGGTTGTAAAAACGCAGATTTGGAGAAAAATAGTAAAAGGGAGAGAGCTTTGTATGTTGTAGACTTAATTCGACTTCGAGGTGAGTATATGAAGATTTTATATAATGTTTTATATGTTAATATAATATACCTTATAATCTTTGAAAGATTGGTAAGATAATTGTTTAATGTATGAAGAAATGGTTAACGGAAAGAAGGGTAAGAAGTGCTAGACTTTAGTTAAAATTGCAGGAAGTTACAAAGGAAACCAAAACGACCCATCTGGGTCACCACTGCGCCGCAGTGGCAAGGAACTGCGTTTTAGTGGGAGACCAGTGGGTTTTGTTTTGGTTGCAATGTTGTCCAATGCGTCGCAATTGTTGTCCACCGGTTTTTTGTAGTTTTTAATGTTGTTTATGTGTATGACTTATACCCTAAACTTTTGGTAAATTAAAGAAGAGTTAGACATGACATTGACTTGTCGGGAAAGTAGTAAGATACGAATTTAACTAGTCGGTAAAGAAAGATAAGAAAAGAGTAAGATACGACTTTAATTAGTCGGGAAAGAAAGATAAGTTAAGAGTAAGATACGACTTTAATTAGTCGGGCAAGAACGATAAGAAAAGAGTAAGATACGACTTGGTATAGTCGGGAAAGAAAGAAAAGACTTTAAAGTAGTCTTGTAAGATTTGATTAACATAATTGTAAGATATACTCAATAGCTTAACGCTAATATACTATGTTAATTGTATGTTTTGTAGGTAAGCGGGATTTAGGGCAAGGCAAGCTAAAGAAGAAGGAAAGGGGGACCGTAATGTAAAGTTAAATGTTAAAATGTTTTCGTAAGAGCTTCCGCTCAAGTTTGTAAAATGAGATGTTAACAGTTATTTATCGTTAACTAATGTAATGAAGTATTAACACTTTTGGAACGTTAGTTAAATGTTTTGAAAGATATTTAAAAAAAATGGTGTGTATTTGGTTCCGAGTGTTCCTAAATGATGATGAATATGATGGAGAAACTTATTCTACTTGAAACCCACGTGAAATATTGGATTCCATGCTCTCATTTTATGGAAATATTGGAGAGAACTTGAGAGAAAATGGATGATAATGGTGTTGAAATGAAAGAGAAAAGGTAGAATGAAATGTAAAGTGGTGAAAATGGGATGAGAGATGGTTAGAATAGATTGGTAGATCTAGATTTTGGTCAAATGAGATGAGAGATGGTTAGAATGGATTGGTAGATCTAGATTTTGGTCAAATGACCCATATTAGGCAAAGTCCATACCATAATCACGAGATGGAACCATTGTGGATCTCAAAAATAGTGAAAATGACGTTTTTAACTTTTCTGCCCGAAGCTTCACTACGTCGCAGTCCATAGTGACTGCGGCGCAGTCCGCTTTGTACCAAATCCAACCGCCGGTTGGCCCACCAGTTAACTTTTCGTTAACTTCTTGTTAAATGACTATATTTGTAATATTATTAACGTTAATTTTTTATTTAAATAATCAAAGGCATACACTCCCTACCTTATCATAAGAGAGCACTATCTAAAGATACTAGGTCTTAATATACTCTCGTTCCAAAGAACAAAGTTTAAATCAACAAATAATCAAATATCCCGAAAAACATATAACAAAGAGTGATAAAACACAAAGAAATCACAATAGGTCAAAACAATATATTGGTAACATTGTAAATGGCAAACCGGAATAATAACGAAAATCGCGGTTGTCACAATTAAAAACCATGTTATTTCGACTTCCCCATATCAAATACATCGTACTCCATATGACCGCTTGTCATATTGCTTTTAGTTTACTTGAAAAATCACTTCGCCCTTCATGTATAATAATGTCTTCAAAAGTCTTCCTATCCCCCACCATTTGAATATTTTTGATGTGTGAAATCTAGTTTTCCGAAAATAAGCTTTTAACTAGACTACGGCACCGGACAGTGTACCATTGTCGATGGTAGTAAAGTATGGGCAAATTCCGGGTTCGAACACGGGGACTATTTATAATTGAGATAATACCTATAAGTAACAAATAACACGTAACAAGTGGGTTTTAGTCTTAGGAAGACTTAATGTAAAAAAAATGACTAAAAGTGATTTGTAATTCAAATATATATAAAGTACGCTTTCTTGGACCGTTCACGAATGTGTAATCTTTCCTAATTATGAATTGATGATAAACTTCTGATGTAAAATCCTAAGTTCCTTTCGAATACCGGATTTCTCCGATTATTTATCCATGAATATAGTTAACACCTAAAATAACCGTGCATAAAGTTTCAAGTCGATGTGTGAGAATTAACCTATAAGCTTCCTTTCGAATAGCTTACTAATCAATAAACCGATTTCTCTTAATTTATTAACTAGCGTTTGTGTTATCACTTACTTGTTCTAATTGTTGTTAGCGATTCCTTTCGAATACCGCAAACTCTAAATCAACTATAGACCGGTTGATTATTTCGTTTCTATTTTAGTAAAAATTACGGATTCCTTTCGAATACCCGTTTTTAGATTACCAACTAAAAGTATAAACAATTCGAACAAGATTACTAAAGTTTTAACCCAAACGGATCCCCAATTAACCTCTACACATCATAATCATACAATTTCATACTCAAGATTAATCATACAATCGATCACATATCCAAGCAAACGTATAACTAAATTAGCTACTCATAATGTTTATCAAACACGAATAATAATAATAAGACATGATTAAATTGAGATTAAAAGAGTAAATAGTTCAATACCAAATGAAAACACCAATTCCAATGAGTATCTAGAGTAGCAAAACGATGTAACTAAATTGGAATACGATCAATGATTCTTCTGAAATAAACCGAAAATGACAATGATTAATCTCCCCAATGATTGTATGTGATGATATGATGATGTTTTGAGTTGATTATGGAGCCCTAAAGTGATAAAAAAATATGATACAAGATGTCTAAAATTCGTCCTTAAGAACTGGTAGCCAAAAGACCCTTCAACTCCACTTAATTAGCAATAAAAAACGAAAACGTAACTGAAACTGGGTGAGATGCCCCGCAACTGGTATTAGGTGCCCCGCAACTGGGACTCAGTGGGTTCCAGAAATTTCAGCCATGTCTAGGTGCCTAGCAGTTGTAGTAGATGCCTAGCATCTAAGTCTTGCAACTTCCCGACTTGTTTTTCTTTGCATCTTTTAGTCCCAAAACGATCTTTTTTCACTCCAAACATATTAAAACACCTAAAACATAAACTTTATACAAAAATAAGTAATACGGGTCTATCCATTACGTTTTGACACAAAAACATAACAAATGTCGCGAGTAAATATGCATAAATTTGAGTGACATCAATTTTGTCCCTTCTTTTTTCCACCCATCCACACCGCAATAAACAATGGTCGATCATTTCAATTGCTTGCTTACAACATGGACATAAAAGTGAATCAAGATCTATCCCATACAACATAAACGGAGTTAAATGTTTTGCAATTTAAATTATTGAGATTTTGTTCTCTCTACGTTATCTAACAAAAACTTCAAATCATTTTTGTTTGGAAAGATAAAAGATTATACTACAACATACATATATTCAATTTTTTTTTTATGGGCCTTGAATGGTAAATGAGTCACTCACATACCGTCAGACTACAAACCGTAGAATATAACTTCAAATTATTAAAATATTTATAAAATGCTACACTAATAGTCTACAACTAGTAAATATGTATAACTAAATGCACCATATAATACGACTATAGTAATGGTTCTCTTGTTAGGTTTAGTAATGTGGGGACTGGGGATAACCGTATTAGAATTGAAAGTTTTGTTATTAAAATTCAAAATCCGACCCTCAGGTATTTTAGCATAGTTAGTTTTAGTTGTTATGTCGAGTACACGTGGTTAGCCTTAAAACCATAGGCAAAGTTATGGACCACACGGCCCAAACGAGCTATAAAAACATAGACATGAAAATCTCGATTAAAACTTTATGTCTCTGTACAATTAAAGTATAGTTATAAAGCGTTTATTATTTAATAACTAAAAAATAGTAATTGTTATATTGAAGATAACTGTTTTTTATCCTATTATTACTAAGATAACTGTTTTTTCTATGAAACGGCGGCAGTAGCGCGAGGAGTTAACGACCGAACGTGCTAACCACGTTACTGCGCCGCATCTCAAGGAGACTGCGTCACAGTCTTGTATAAACACATCAGTGCGTCGCAGTTGTTGTTGACGGTGTCGCAGTTGTTGTTGAGCTGATCAGTAGGCTTTTTGCACTTATTTGCCCTCCCGAATGCTCGTTAGTGATCAAACAAACCCCTTTAGTCATAGTTTCTTCATAAGCTTCACTTCCAATCAGTAAAATCACGTATCGAGCACTTGAAAGCGTATCATTTGGTTGGTCGACATTATTTCTTAAGCTTATTTAAAATAAATATAGACTTCTAAAATTGCTAGGAAGGAAATGATATCTTGTATATGATTTTTAAAGTTGCTTCAAGTAGCTTATAAAAGTATATTGAGATTATAATATAATTAAATTTATCTTTCTTAATTATTATGTACAACCATTTTACATTTTAAGTTATAACTTCAACTATACGAAAAAAGTTTGCGGTTATATTAAAATGGTGCAAAGTTTCGTTTGAAAGAAGTTTTAGTAATCTGGTTTTAAAATCTGGAATCTTGAATTCCTTCTGAAACTGGAAGAAATTCTGAATTCTACAACGGAAGAAATCTGATAGAATTTTCGCAGATTTCATTCCCTCAGTTGTCCAACCAAACAGGATGCAACAAGAAGTCAAAATTCCAATTCCTTCCAATTCCATCACATTTTGCAAACCAAAATATTGATAATAACAACTTTTTTTTATTATTGTGGGTAACAAACTTAAAAGTACAATATTTACTTCTATAGTATCAATAACATTACTCTCTCTTAATATTTAGATTCTAATTATCGATGCATTCTTAACCAAAATCTAGTGTCGTGGCTAAAATCTACAATATTAATAATAAATTTAAACATGCAAATCTTTAAGTTTTTCGTAAGTTTGGACAAAACGTGTAAAAAAAAATTAGAAATCCATTTTAACAGCTAACTAGTAATCATTAATTAAAAAAAATCATCCTAAATTACCCAACGGAGTGTTACATCTAAAAGTAATAAAAAATGTTCTTTAATTGATATAGTTGTTAATCCATAAAAATTAATACGACCTTAAACGTTTAGAGACACTTATCAATTGCCTATCATTGACGTCTAATTTCCGATAAAACATGTGAATCTACTATGTAACCAGCTAGTTTACTCGAATAGTCCTTCTAGTCGAATTTGAGTAAAAAATTACTAGACTCGTAAAGCTAGTTGAGTCTTATCGAGATTGTAATCAAAACAAAATATAGATTTGAATTCAGGGGTGCTTGTTAGACTTATATAAGCGGCTTATGACTTATTGACATTTCGGCTTATGTTCCATAAGCCCGAATTTTCCGGCTTATATAGCCGTTTATGACTGTTTATTATGACATAATAAATAGTAATAAGTCCGTAAATAATTACATAAGCCAAAAAAATCCAAACTTATTAAAGATAAACAAAAAATTGAATAAGCATGTCCTCATCCCCTTAATAATAAGTAGCAACAAGGGTTTAAGATGAAAAGAAAAAAACTAGAGTATCATAAACACCATCCAGCACCTCCGACGATCTGCCGCCGTTCGATATGGTTTCCCACACCACATGGTTACGCTATTTCGCCCGGCGATTCGAATACTCCGTGGCACTCAGCTACAAGGTTCCCCCAATTCCCACCTACCTTTATTTTTCATTTAGATCTTTATTTGTGCAACAGTTAAATTAAGCCTTTTTACGTTAAGAAATGAGTTAATTTAATGATTGTATCCATCTTTTAAAGGTTTATGTGTACTAACTTATTTTCTGTAAAGAATCAGAATGTATTGTAAACTAGTGTTAGTTTAGTCCGGACAATAAGTATCGTATACCGTATTGTGGCGATGGGGCTTCTACTATGTTTGTAACTTTGATATTTTGCTGTGAAGTAAATTTATGATTAGTATTTAACCAAGTGTTACATTCCGATATTGGCTCTATAACGAAGATAGAAAAGGCCTGCATTGTGGTAATAAGTATCGATAGTTAAAATATATTGATTATTTTTGGAGTGTGATTCAATTTTAGACAAGTTTTAACCTTTACATGCTTAACAGTTAACAATGCATGTTTTACTTAAAAGGCTCACTAAACAAATCGTTTGTTGAATTGATGTCAGTAAGATCGATATGATTGTAGATTTTTGTTCTTTGAAGAGGCAATGCATTAGCCATTTACAGTTTATTTACGTAGTTGTGCCTACTTAGCCATCGTTAAACTTTGCCAAGGAAAACTATAATCTTTAGATTAAACATTAATGACCTCTGTTCTGTCCCAGTCGCAGACACCACATTGTGCGATATTTCCTCTCCTACCATAGTTAGTACTTAGCAGTATAAGTCATCTATAAAGTTATAAACTTGCAATGTTTACTCCGTAGACAAATCGTAATATCAGTTACTTGAGAGTTGAGAAGACTTAGAAAAGTTAATGTAGAAATAAAAAGGATAAAGAAAAGAAGAACCTTATTCTCTTGCACACATAATCATCAAAGAGAACATGTGATGCAACACGTCGTCTCAAGTATTATTTTTTGAACAACAAATCTATGGGTACCACCACTGCTACTACCAAATTTGTCATTATTCTTATATATAGTAAAAGCATGTGATGCGACGAATTTGACGATGACATTGTTGGTAGTCATAGATTTACTTTTTCTTGAAAGGAAATTGATTTAACTTCAGTTAATCGTTGGTTTTAGTTCTGGTAAATACATAATACTAATTTAAACCCTTTTTGCAGAGCTACCAACATGGTAAACTTTCTAATACAGAAGTAACGGACAACGTCTGGAAAACTTTTTTCCAAGGGAAATTGACATTTTTGCATTGGAACAAGGGAGAGGAAATGGCTCCAACAATAGCATCGGAGGGAGGAACTCTTCTTGTTAGGAAACTACCAGCCGCTGATTCGCAGTAATCTCACAAAACTTATAACTATCTATTACTTGCTTTTTTTGCACATTTTATAATTATAAGCATTGTTATTATGGAAGTATATCCCAACTAGAGGTGGCACTTTTAACCCATTTACTTATAAGTGGGTCGATTTGGGTTGTGTTTTATATCAAAGTGGTCAACGGGTTGAAAGCCGCCTAAAGTCTATTTTTAGTCCATGCAATTTCCTAATTCTTTCTTGTTCAATTATTTAGTTATTGTTGTAAAATCTTGTTTTAGCTAGAATTAACACATTAGTTATCTATAATCTTTTCTAAAAATTAACAAAGAAAGTTTGCAAGTCAATCCAGTTCGACCCATTTTCAACATGACCGTTTGACTGGAACATCTTCACACCTCTAAATCTGATATAGATCTATGTATTCCCTCATGCTCGGATTTTATTTACTTGTGAGTAGGGTAGATTTTAATCCGTTAATAAATCATGAAATAAGCGGTTGCGTAAATATGATATCTAGCATCAGGCTGCCGTTATGTTTAATTTTTTTTTTTGGTCAGGCGTGTTTTTGTTGGGGATGTGGTGGTCATGAAGGATCCTGAAAAATCGGATAATTATCTGGTTCGAAGATTGGCTGCCATTGAAGGGTACGAAATGGTTTCCAAAGATGAAAAAGAAGAACCTTTTGTACTCGAAAAGGATCAGTGCTGGGTGTTGGCTGACAATGATAAATTAAAGCCCAAGGTATTTCACAACATCATTACCTTCCTAATTGCCATTTGCAAGGCATCTACTTTACTTTACCTTTTATTATTTTTGATTTTTTAGGAAGCTAAAGATAGTCGGTTGTTTGGTCCCGTCTCCATGAGTGACATAATCGGTAGAGTCTTGTATTGCCTTCGAACAGCAGTCGATCATGGTCCCATTGAAAACAGGTACTTAGTTGAAGTAAATAAAACATAATATTAACATTTACCCCCAGTAAATCTTTAGATAATGTGTTCATTTTTATGTTTTCCAGTCCCTTCAGTATGCAGAAGGACTTGCCCGTGTTGGAAGTGGAATTGGATGTTGACGAGATGGCTAAAAACCACAAAGCTTAGAAAGTATTTGCAAGAAAGAAAAAAACTCTTCTCAAATTGGTTTGTATGTACTCTGTTGCCGCCAAAAGTTACTATGTTTTCCTCATGAACGAAGAGCTAATAATGAAAGTTCAGATTTTCTTGTTTTTACCGATCTCCGAGTCAATAGAGGGACATTTTCTGGGGGTGTATTCTTATCATGTTCTTTCAACTTAACGACTCTTGTCCAATTTGCTGATATGAGCTTTGTTAGAACCGTTGATAATCTTGCTTGGATTTCCTTATGTTCTTCTTAAGCTATTTTGTGTCGGTTCTCAAAAAACTGATGTTCTTGTATCTGTTTTTCTTACCTGTTTTATGTTTGTAGAACAGAGTGCACTATTAACTCCCATAATATCATTTAGTTCTATGATAAAGAGTTCTTAGCAAATATACCTTACAACTATGTTTTGTTTGACATACATTGAAACAAAACATTTTGTTAGCGAATGAGATTTACACATATTTTAAAACTAACCGTACCCCTACAGATGTAGCGTGTTACCAAACGACTTACATTAACAATAAAGATATGGGAATTTACATTGAGCGTGAGAGCCAAATGAATCGAAAGATTCATGTTTGGTTCGGGAAGGGATCATGGAATTTTTGAAATGAATGGAAAGATTTCATTTAGCGATTTATTAGATAATCGACAATTACAACAAGATCCTTAGCTATTTGTAACGTGTATGTGAAAGGATGAGTTAATGTCAACGAGTTTAGGAAATGAGCGTGTTTGCAAGTTTAAACCAACCTACGTAAACATCTCTTGGAGATAATTAAACGATTATACATATATGATAGTTAGATCGCATATATTTGAGTCAAAAGACTCGTCATTCTTAGATAATTTAAACATGAAAACCCTAATTCATTCAACCCTTTTAAAAAGTTCAATAACTGTTTAACATATTCAGACATCCATAAAATGACTGTACATTCAAAATAATCGTTACTCCATTTTCAATAATTGTCAACTGTAATTTACAGAATACAACTCTTTTACACATATAATTGTTTTTTTAAATATAACCTTCGATATTATGTTTAACAAAACTCGTAAGTAAATTATCTTGTTAAATCCCAAATTTTTACCCCTTTAAAAAAGGACTTTATAACACCAAAACCCCAACCTACAGAGTCTCTCCAAAACCTCAACTCGCCGAAATGTTGTCGGCGTCTCATCTCATCACCCACGGCGTCACCGGTAAGTTTCTCCGGCCACCGGAAAATACCCAATTGCTTACACTCGTATATCTATATAATTCCATTTTGTTTTTAAGTATGGTATAAACCTATTTTGTTCATAAAGTCGTTATCTTTTATCTTTTGTAAAAATAAAATAAAAATTTTTTAGAGTGTTTTTATGGATTAGTAATTACCCTTGGTAGTTTGTGTATCTGGGTTTTGAATGAATTTGTTTTTTGTAAATGGGTTTTATTTCGTTTCGTGTTTGTATGCCACATGTTCGACGAAATGTCTGAACGAAATTACAAGCTCAACCTTGGTTTAACTGTAATTTGTGATGTGAGCGGATATTTTCTTGCTTACTATGCTAGCTTTACTGCAAAATCTTAAACCCCTTTTTGAGACAAGAGTTACACTTTGATTATTTGATGTCAAACTAGAACTTTCTGGATACATATTTCTACTTAAAACGATAAATTTTAAATATGTTACACTTTTGATGGAACGGAATGGTCATTATATTCATCAGTTTTCTAGTAAGGTCTAGAATTCGTAATCATTTTGAAGATGATTATCTTCTGGTGGTATGTCCTGAATCCTGTGTTCTTGTACCCTTTTAATGGATAGATGAATACATGCCCGTTTCCTTATTTGATAAGTTACTCCGTATTTACATTAGTAAAAGATAGAATGTAAGCTTGTGTCATCTTGCTACATAGTCAACGTTAGTCACGTGGTTGAAATTTTATGACTATGAACATTAACATCTTATCTGTTTGTAGTTTAAACTTTAAAGATTTTTTCCTTTTCTTCGAGTAAGACAGATTAACCATTTACGTTCTAACTGGTTTTCCTTAGGTCATGGACCATCAGATGGCAGATGCCTAAGTGGATTCTCGGTATCACCATGTTCATCATGTGACGGAAATAAAACATTCCCCCAGGTCAAAATGGTACCATATGGTAGTGCTTCAAGGAGTACCATGTCTTTTATTTGCAATGCAAATTCTAGCGGTGGTCAAAGAAGAAACCCAGACTTTTCTAGGCAAAACCGACAAGGGTTTTCAAGAAACAAGAACAGACATTATGAAGATCAATCCGGTGCTGATGGGTTTGAAGACTCTGAAGTCTTCTCTTCAAAAAACGGGGTCAACGGACCACCACCATCTTTTCTTTCTGGCTCTGCTCCTCCCAAATACCAATCCGCAGCAACTCCTGGGCCCCGTGAACGTGAAATTGTGGAAATTTTTAGAAAGGTGCAAGCGCAACTAAGAGAACGAGCTGCACAAAAGGAAGAGAAAAAGGTCGAAGATTCACAAGGACACAATAAACAGAACGAAACTGTGGACTCTCTTTTGAAACTCTTGAGAAAACACTCTGGTCAACAAGGAAAGAGCACAACCAGCAGTAAAAACAATCGGGATTTTGTTTTGGACCACCAGTCGGAGCAGAACAATTCGTTTATAGAAGATAAAAGTCCAAAAGAATTTAATAACAGAGCCAAACATGAAGTCCAACCTACTGAAACCCAATCTTTCAGACCCGCTTCAAATTTCCAAAAGAGGTCTCCAGTTCCTACTTTTAAATACAAGCCGATTTTAACAGGTGAAGAGTCTTTTAACCGTGAACCATATACAAGAACAAACGGAAAAAAGAAAGAGGCCATACATGAACCCGAGTTAACACCTGAGGTCAAAATGGAGTCGGATGTTGTAAGCGAAGTGTTCGGTGAGTTTGATGAGAGTTCAGATGATGAAGCTTCTGACATTGACGATACCGCTGATGAGATTGATGATTCAGAAGAAGTAAATGTGATTGAAAGTGTCGATCTGAGTGGCATGAAGTTGGTGGAGTTACGAGAAGTGGCTAAATCACAAGGCATAAAGGGGTTTTCAAGGCTGAAGAAACAAGAACTTTTGGAGTTGCTGACTAGGTAAGAGCTTACATCATATATGCACCTTTAAAATTATGATGTAACATAGTTTTTCGTGTTGCTCTTTGCACTTCTGTTTCGATAGTTTTGGGATATTAACATTATTACTATATTTATGTCGAGTTGCGTTTGTTAGACATGGTTGAATATCTTCACAATATTTTCGACTGAATTAACCATGGTCCATGGGTGTGTCAAGAAAATAAACAAGTGGCTAGAATCTCTTAAGATCACTTGTAGAGTTTGAATTTTGTACTGGTGCCCTGTTATCATAGTGTTGATAAAACGTTAGAGGTTACAATAATGGATGATTTTGAAGAAACTAAAGGACAGAAATACAATGAGGGGGTGTTTGTTTCTGTTTAGGCTTTCAAATTTGGAGAACTCATAAGCACAAAATACGAGTTTATGAGATTTTCAAATTTTACGTAAACCCATAAATCTATGGAAAATTGTACAAAAAAATAACCAACTTTCACTTATTTGTTTTTTTGTGCCAACTTTTGTTTTTTTTTCAAAAAAAACATATACTTTAGACACGTTGTTATTATATGTAAAAGTTAACTTGAAATCTCGTTAAATATTGAAATATAATAATTATTTGAATTCTTTCAAAGATAAATATTATGTGATATAATATATATTTATCGTGTTATTTTGTTATTTCTTTGACATTTGGTATTAATAATTGATGATACGAAAACGTATTTGTGATTAAAAGTTTATTAAATATGAAAGAATTATTAATTTTTTTCCCCCTCTAAATCAATGTATATGACGACAATATAATATATGTGATACATACCTATGAAAAAAAGCACAAATACGTAAAATAAAAAAAAAACTAACGAGATTTCAAGTTAAGTTTTTCTAAAATGACAACCTATCTAAAGTTGATTGTTTTTTTGATAAAAAAACAAAGGAATTGGATCAAAGTTCATTGTTTTTCTGTTCAATTTTCCCCATAAATCTAAGCCATAAGTTGAAACAAACACACTAAGTAGAAACGGGTATCTGCGGACTCAAAGTAAAAATAGACCATAAATAAACACGAATGTCCCTTCCGAGATTTATTAATCCATATGCTCTAACATTTCATAGTGTGCAACATGCCAACATATATGTTATGAAACACTAAAATGGAGAAAATTAAATTCTTTTAATTAGTCAAAAAAAAAATTTTACATTGAATTTTTTTAAGGGACATAATCGTTGAAACCGGGTGAAGAATGTTTTAACAAAATTTGCACATGTGACATCAAACAAACATGCATTTGACTTAGCAATATTCATAGTGTAAAGAAGGTGCCTTCAATCGAAGTGAAGAGGTTTCAAGTCCCATGAGATAAGGTATAGAGTAACGAGTATGTGAGTTTGTCGTTTAAAAAGATATTTGAAGTACTCGTTATCGACCAAAGCACAAATTAAGTATAGTAATTCAATTATAGGGAACTATATTTGATGGACTAAACCCTCGAGATGAGTAAGTGTGTTCATTATTTGGATTATCAATTCATTTATCAATTGGGTAGTTTGGATTTGGTTTGGGTGAACCGAATTAGGAATTGGTTTAATGGTTCAGTTTGTTTTTTGATTATGTTTAATCATGTTTTATCCGAAACTCGACTAAATATCTAATCGGTTTTGTTGGGTTATAACTTAGTCAATATAGTTTAACCATAAACAATGAATCCTAACAAACAAACGAAAGTAACTTAAACAATCAGTTTGGTGATTATGAAGTTACTACGGAAGATCACAAAGACAAGTTGGTGCGGCTGTTCAACAAAGTTGCTACGGTAGATAGAGTTACTACGGTTACTACGGACAAAGTAAAGATCAAGTCATAGTCAAAGCCAAGATACAGAAGTCAAAGGCACGGAAGACACGGAAGACTTATCATATCTTGTATATATAATCTAAGAGTTATAATTAGATTATATTTCCTTTTGTAATTAGATAAAGTTTACTTATTGTTTAGATAAGGATAGACGTAGAATTCTAGTTTATCTAGAATGAGCCTCAAGGTCTATAAATAGATAGATCCTTGTATTAAGAAAAACACGTTGTATTGATATTATTCTGGTTAATACAATTGAGGCTTGCAATTTGACAATACTTTTGTTTAAATCTTATTCATTCTTTATTGTTCAATAAGCTCGTAATATTGAAGTGTTCATCCGCTGCTGAACTTCTTCAATAGATCTTGATCTACAACGTTAGCAAACCTGTTAGTTTATCTAGACTAACACGATCCTGACAAGTGGTATCAGAGCACAGGAGGTGCTTTAGATCCATAGATCAACGAGTTACAAATCCTCACAAGCAAAAATCATTACAACCACGATGACAGAAATTGCATTAGGAAAAGTTCCCATCCTAAAGAGCAACGAATTCGACTTATGGAAGCTACGAATCAAGCAACACATCCTACTGGCAGATTACACAGTTTGGGATGTGATCATCAATGGTAACAAACGACCTGCTGCCCAAGGAGCTGATGGAGAACCAGGAGTGAATGCTCGTGCACTTGTAAGCGATCTTGAACGAAGGGAAAAACAAACTGAGATCAAGGCTCTTAGTATTCTTATGATTGCAATTCCAAACGAATATCAATCGCAATTCGAAGAATATGAAGATGCCAAATCGCTATGGGAAGCACTGGAAAAGAGATTCAGCGGAACCAAGAATACCAAAAAGAACAAGAAGGCTCTTCTCAAACAAGAGTACGAAAATTTTAATGGTTTACCTGGCGAACGAATGACTCAAACTTTTGATCGTAACAAGAAACTCACTGGAGAGATGCTCAGCGCAGGAATCAAATATGAGAATGATGATATCAACAGAAAGTTTATCCGAGCACTAGGAAAGGAATGGATTGTGTATACAGTTATCTACAGGCAAGGAGACGCTCTTGAAGCACTAGAACTAGACGATCTCTACAACGATCTCAGAGTTTTTGAATCTGAAGTTGAAGCTGAGAAGATCTCCACCAACAATCCCAGTATTACCAATGTTAATACTGCCCTTGCAACAACCTCTGGAGGATCCAAACATGAAATCAGCGAAAAGATTTCATTCGAATCCTTTATATGCAAGTGTGCTAATCTCACAGTTGAAGAGGTCAAACAGATGCATCAAGATGACTCTGAAGAAATTGATCTTAAGTGGCAATCTGCTATGTTGGCACTACGCGCTAGAAGATTCTTAAATAGAACAGGAAGGAGATTCAATCCAAGAAACAACGAACGAATCACCTTCGACAAAAGCAAAGTGAAGTGTTATGAATGCAGTGAACTAGGTCACTTCGCTAGAGATTGCCCAAACAAGTCCAATACCAATAATCCACGAACCACTCAAGAGACAAATCAAAGTGCACTCATGTCTCAGGACATCTTTGGATTCGATTGGAGCGACTTGGCTGAAGAAACAAGTCAGAATAGAGCACTAATCTCTGAGGAACAAAATCACGTAGAAAATACTGCGGCTACTGTTCACCATGCATGCATAGCAGTAGTAACAGATGCTACGGACATTCTTGGAGAATTAGTTGCTACGGACGATGCTTTTTCTACTGAGCTAGATTATATTGACATTGGTATTCCTGAACTTAGCAACAACATATTGGGATATGACTGGACAGATGATGATCAAGGAACACCAAACGAGGATGCACTAATGGCTATTGACTCATCACTAAAGGCCGAGGTAACCAACAAACTTTGTACTCCTGAATGTAAAAATATAATCACTAAGTACAAAGATCATAATCAACTAATGAGTGACTCCATTAGAGACTTAGAAGAACAAAGAAGGTCAGCTCTTAGAGTAATTGATAATTTAGAAAATCAGATTAAGTCCCACAAAGTAAATGAACAAAGCTATCAAGAAAAGATAAATCTACTTGAATGGCAACAAGAGGACTTACTTCTAAAACTCAAAGCTGCTAGGGATAAAGTTAAACTGTTAGAACAAGAACACACTAAAATTGTAGGGAAGCTAGAATTTGCCTCTAAATCTGTAACCGACCTTTGCCAAAAACAAATTCATAGTAAGATTAAGGCTGGCCTAGGATACAAAGAAGTTGCCCCTCCATTTAACCAAAACTATATCCCACCATCCTTAGATGAACCTAGAATCCCAATCACCCAGACACCTCCAAAGGAATCATTCAATGTTGATCCAATCAACTACGATGAAGTTCTAATAGAGGACTTAGTGGAAGAAAGTAAAGTTCATGTTATAAAAAACAAGGATATTCCATTGGAAAATCATCTACTCACAATAGAGGGAATAACTTTACCTTCTACACAAAGTTTAGTGTCTCTGCCCCCTAATAACCCCACTAAGATTGCAAAAGCACCTTCAGAAAACAAAACTAAGCAAACCCCTAAGGAAAACAACAAACACCCAGGGAAACGAGGAAATCAAAGAAACATGAACCAAGTCAAAATCCAAAAGGGTCAGGTTGTACCACAAACTAGAAAGGGATGTTTTATTTGTGGTAAACTAAATCACTATGCAAAGATTTGTTATCACAATCCACAAAATCAAGTACAAATGACTCAAAAATCACATCATGGGGTGGGCTACAAGGGAAGGGTTGTCTCTAAAACCAACTTTGTCAAACAATCATCTTCAGAAAATCACATTGGTACAACCAGGAACAAAAACTTCAACAATAGAGTTAGTACTGCTAGACAAAAAGTAGTTTCTACGGCTAAGGTTAATACGGCCAAGAATAAAAGTGTTAATACTGCTCGTGTTAATACTGTGAACACTAACCGTATGAAACCCAATCGTGTTAATACTGCTCAAGGTAACTTTGTCACTAAGGCTCCTATTAACAATAAGAAACAACGACATGTCAAACCAGTACCTACTCAAATTGCTAAATCAAAAGTTGTTAACACCAATATTTTTCATAAAGACAAATCTTTTAAGAAAATGTGGCAACCAAAGGTTCAAGTAACTCAACCACCTATCCCCACTGATTTTTCAAAACTTGTACAAAGGAAGGTGAGTTACTTTGATGAAATGGGCAAACCCAAGTCAACTTTGGCTTGGGTTCCCACCAGAAACTAAACTCCTATGTTAATGTGCAGGTTCAGCCAACAAAAGAAGATGAGAACAGTTGGCATGTAGATAGTGGCTGCTCCAGGCACATGACAGGCAACATGTCATGCCTTCAAGACTTTGAAAAGTTCAATGGAGGATATGTTGCTTTTGGAGGAAATCCAAAGGGAGGAAGGATTACTGGAAAGGGAACAATCAGCAATGGTACACTACACTTCAAGGATGTGTACTATGTGCAACAGCTTCAATACAATCTATTGAGTGTTTCTCAAGTTTGTGATGAAAAACACACACCGATCTTCACTGCTACTGAATGTATTATAATGAAGCCTGGGTATGTAATCGATGAAAGCATGATACTACTCAGAACACCACTGAGGGATAATGTCTACTGCTTAGACATGTCCAAGGTTCAATAAATTCGCTTGCTTTCTCTCATAAGCAACTTTGGAGGAATCCAACTCTATGGCATAGGAGGATGTGCCACATGAACCTGAAAAACATCAACAACCTAGTTAAATCTAGTTATGGTTAGAGGACTTCCAAAAATAAGAGC
>CAJVGC010000591.1:21870512-21888151 GCA_910822075.1 Senecio squalidus | reverse complement strand
TTATCGTCATGTATGTTATTTTGTCGTTGAAAGTAGGACCAAAATCATAATTCATGATATACCACAAGGAACATTTATGAAAATTACTAAATTATGTGTGACTATAAAATAGTAAAAAATAGTTGTTTAAAAAATATTAATCATAACTTTTTATGAATTAAATGTAACTTAAATAATATATATCTTAAAATTCAAACCCAAATATGAATGTTGTCCCGTATCAACTGTCACTAATTGTGATTGTGATTGTACGAGGAGAACTAACGAACAATGTCAATGTAACCCTAATCTCCTAGCTTTTGATTTGCAACTGTAACTCAAATAACACATAGCTAAAGGTCGATCATGCATATGAAAATTGATCTTGCATAAGAAAATTGCCGACAATAGAGGTGGTAACATTAAGACGATAAAGACAACGACGGGGTGTGTGTGGACCTTCCTTTTTTTCTTTAAAATATGTTATACATCAATGGTTTGTGCGTTTATCTTTATTACGAATTTGTTCTCTGCATTTGACGATAAGGTAACAATTTAGAATATAAAACCAAAAATATTTATTACAGGTTTGGTTAATAAATATTTTAATTAAAATGAATAAAAGGTGTGATAGAGTAAAAACATAAAAAAAACAAAAATTGAAAGAATATTTCTTAGTTATTCCCTAAAAGAGATATGTGTAGACCCGAAAAGTCAAAATTTTCATCTTAAAATAATGGATTCGGTTATTTTCACCCCCTAATAGGTTATTTCCACCCCTTCCATTTTTTGTTTTTTTGTCTTTTTTTTATCGTTTTTATTTTTATTTTTTCAAATATCGTAAAATAACAAACATTATACATAATTTAACGAAAAAATAAATTGTGTATTAAAATGCAACATTCGTATTCTATTATTCACGTACACTACTACATTTATTGTTATCTAGACCCATATATTTAGACCGGTAAAAATGTAACAGGTCTATATAATAAGTTCCGTCAAAACTAAAAGTGATAACAGGTCTTAATATGTAATGGGAACCGGTCTAAATATGTTAAGAGGTCTAAAAAAGAAATGAGAGCGACTAAATTTAAATGAGGGGTTTAGATAATAATATATGAACCGGTCTAAATGTATCAAGAGGTCTAAAAAAAGAATGAACCGGTCTAAATGTATCAAGAGGTCTAAAAAAGAATGAACCGGTCTAAATGTACCAAGAGGTCTAAAAAAGAAATGAGAGCGACTAAATTTAAATGACCGGTCTAAATGTATCAAGAGGTCTAACAAAGAAATGAGGGGTCTAGATAGTAATATATGAACCGGTCTAAATGTATCAAGAGGTCTAGATAGAAAATGCAAACGACTAATTCTAAATCACGTGGTCTATATAAGATTTTGTGGAGATTTTTAAACGTGGCCAGTAAAATTTCTCCTAAAAACTAGTTATTTTATAACTTATATTCTCTATATCTATTATTGATTACATTTATTCAATAATCAAAAAAAAAAAAAAAAAACTCCATTAGTCCTCTGTGAAAAGTGATTCTCTATTTTGAATTCAACTAGGATTTTTTCTAAGGTAATACTATTAAATACCATTTTTTATATTTTTTTGAGATAATTATATGTTTTTAAATTCATATTTGTGTTCATATGAAAATATGTTTGTTTCTCTCTGACCAAATCTTCTATATAATTGTCAGGAAATTGGTTTATTTCACAGGAAAATTTTGGACTTTGCATAATTCATTCAATATCACGCAAGATATATACGACATTCATTTATGAAAGTAAGTGTTTTTTTCTTCTTAATCCTTTGAAAAACACAAAATATTTTACATAACATTCATCTATTATTGTATAATTCATAACCCATTAGTTGAATACCCGTCCGAAATTAACCTAATAGAGGTTAATTTCGGATAGTCCCCATTTTGGGACTGTTTTTTGAAAACATTGTCTCATTTAGGATGTGAATGTGTATTATCATTTGAGTATTATTTAAGAAAAAAAATCTTCAACATTTCCCTTTACTCCTACGAATATGAGTTTTTACACGCATATTTAGGGAGTTAAGGAGAAATGTTGTCGATTTTTTTTCTTAAGTAATACTCAATGTGATGATACACATTCATATATGAGACAAAGTATTCAAAAAATGGGTTAGGATTTCCACATGAACCACATTTGTATATAATCATGTCATGTATACCATCATGTTATAATTAAGATATTTGTTTTTGTAAATTATAGATGGATCGGAGTAGATGGATGTACGAGATAGAACGTGTTACCAACGAATACATGGAAATGTTATCCAATTTCATTAAAGTTGCTGAGGATGATCGGATAAAGAGAAGAAGAACCATAATTAATTGTCCTTGCAAAAAATGTACAAATGGTCGGTGCTTTAGTGATTCTACCGTTATTAGAAATCATCTATTAGTAAACGGGTTTATGAGAGGGTATACTTGTTGGTCTTTTCATGGTGAATCGTTAGTTGATACAAATACGTTTGTTCCTGATTGTAATAATAATGATGACGATGTATTCAAAAGTGATGATGATAATTTTGATAGGATGTTTAATGATTTGGAGGATAATGTTACTGAAGAAAATCATGATAAATTCCAGCAATTGTTTGTTGACTCTGAAAAACCATTGTATAGAGGTTGTACGAATTTTACCAAACTTTCTGCAGTGGTAAAATTATTTAACTTAAAATCAAATAATGGTTGGAGTGACAAAAGTTTCACAAGCCTATTAGAGTTGTTGCGTGATATGCTCCCTGGCCCATTTCAACATACCAAGCGAAAAAATTGATGTGTCCGATGGGTTTGGAAATAAAAAGAATACATGCATGTCCAAATGATTGTATGTTATACATAAATGACGACGAAAACCTACATAAATGTAGGATATGTGGAACATCTAGGTATAAAAATAAAAAACTAATTGGATTTAATAGTGATGTTACCAAGAACGGACCCCCAACTAAATTATTGTGGTATTTTCCAATTATACCAAGACTGAAAAGATTATTTGCAAATTCCAAAGACGCAAAATTGTTACGTTGGCATGCAGAGGAGCATAAAAGGGATGGAAATCTACGACATGTGGCTGATTCACTTCAATGGAGAAATATTGATAACGATTTTGAAGATTTTGGAGATGAGATAAGAAATATACGGTTCGGACTCAGTTCAGATGGATTTAATCCTTTCGGAAATATGAGTAGTCGTCATAGCACTTGGCCGGTTCTTTTATGTATATACAATCTTCCACCATGGTTATGTATAAAACGGAAATACATCATGATGTCACTATTAATTCAAGGTCCGAAACAACCCGGAAACGACATTGATGTATATTTAGCTCCGTTAATTGATGACATGAAAAAATTATGGAGTGAGGGCGTAGAAGTATATGATGCGTACAAGAAAGAGTGCTTCCAACTCCGGGCCATGATTTTTTGCACTATTAGTGATTTTCCAGCGTATGGTAATTTGTCAGGATACAATACGAAAGGAAAAAATGCATGTCCTGTTTGTGAAGACGATACTCACTCGATGCGGTTGAAAAATTGTAATAAAACGGTATATATGGGACATCGAATATCACTTCCAGAAAGTCATGAGTACCGTAAAAAGAAGGATTTATTTGATGGTAATATTGAGCTTAGAGAGCTACGTGCACCATTAGATGGAGAAACTACACTCTCTCGAGTTGCAGATTTAAACATTGTGTTGGGAAAAAACAATTGTACTCCTCCCACGGGTATTTGGAAAAAAAAAAGTCTATATTTTGGGAATTAGAGTACTGGAAGTACTTGGTAGTGAGACATTGTCTTGATGTTATGCATATAGAGAAAAATATTTGTGAGAGTTTGATAGGCTTGTTGTTAAACATTCCAGGGAAAACAAAAGATGGAATTAATGTTCGAAAGGATATGGAATTAATGAAGATTAGACCAGAGCTTGCACCAAAGGATCTGCCGGGAAGGAAAAATTTGTATCTTCCGCCAGCCTGTTATGCCATGTCGAAGGCCGAGAAAACTAAATTTTGTAAATGTTTGAATGGTGTTAAGGTTCCCTCCGGCTATTCTGCTAATATTAAGAAGTTAGTTTCAATGAAGGACTTAAAGTTGCTTGGTATGAAGTCACATGATTGTCATGTTTTAATGACACAAATGATTCCTATCGCAATTCGTGGAATATTACCCGATCGCATTCGACACACGATAACAAAACTTTGTTTGTTTTTCAACGTGATTCATTCGAAAGTGATTGATCCCCAGGTGTTAGATGAACATCAATGTGATATCATCTTAACTATTTGTGAACTTGAGATGTACTTTCCACCTTCTTTTTTCGATGTTATGGTTCACTTGGTTACTCATATCGTTGGAGAAATCAAGGCGTGCGGTCCAGTTTTCTTACGATACATGTATCCATTCGAAAGATACATGGCGGTCTTAAAAGGGTATGTAAGGAACCATCATCGACCAGAAGGTAGTATTGTTGAAGGATATGCTTCCGAGGAGGTGATAGAATTTTTCACAGAGTATATGAAAGGTTTTAGAAGTATAGGGGTTCCGCAAAGTCGATACGAAGGTAGGCTTACCGGGCAGGGGACACTTGGCCGCAAAACGAGGGTGTCGAATGTACACGACTTACACGAGGCACATTTTACCGTTTTACAACACACGGCATCTATCGCTCCATACATTTATGAACACAAATCATGGTTGAGAAAAGAAAATTTGTCAAAGAACTCGATATGGTTGGCCAGTGAACATAATAGAACATTTTCAGAATGGTTGAAAGACAAAGTTAAGAGTACACTTCCTAATGTTGATAAATCAATAGAAAATTTAGGATTTGGTCCTAAACATGTAGTAAGATATGAAGGCTACGACATTAACGGGTACACATTTTACACCAAAGAACAAGATGAAAAGAGTAGAGTGCAAAATAGCGGAGTAACTTTAATAGCCTCGTCGACCGAAGTATCTACGGTCAATCGTGAAGAAAGATCAAGGATTGCCAAAAACTCTTATTATGGTGTCATTCTAGAAATATGGGAATTGGATTATGGTTCGTTTGTTATACCTTTGTTCAAGTGTAAATGGGTCGATAACGGTACAGGTGTTAAAGTTGATGAAGATGGTTTTACAACTGTCAATCTCTCCACTAACGGTTATGTATCTGAACCGTTCATTCTAGCAAAACTCGCCACCCAAGTATTCTACATCGAGGACCCGAAAGATTCGAGATTCCACGTCGTCCAATATGGAAAACGTTGTATAGTTGGTGTTGATAATGTTGTAGATGAGGAAGAATATGACCAATTTGACGAGTTACCTCCGTTTTCCGTCGGTATTGCACCTCTACATGCAGTTCTTGATGATGCCGTGTACTTCAGAGATGACCACCACGAAGGACATGAAGTCTGATACAAATAATGATGGTAATAACCTAATACTATTAGTATTATTATTAATCAATTCTTATTAGTGATTTTATTTATTAAATTCAAGTTATCTAATACTTTATTTTTTCAGGAAAAATATGCAACAACAATAAATGAAGAACTTCGATAAAACGAAGACATGTTTTACTTTATTTAGACAGTTTCTATGAATCATTTCGTTTTTGGACTTGAATAATGTTGACATATGTTTCATGTGAAGTTTTTTTTCTCTTATGTTTTTGAAATATTTTATTCGTGTTAGATATACATTGGGATTTAGACAATTAAAACGATTGTGGTCATTAAATCGAAACGAATTTAAGGGGGTGTTTGTTTCGGCTTATGTAACCGGCTTATGAGCTTATGAAATTTTTCATAAGCTCATAAGCCCATTTTTTTTCGGCTTATGAGCTTATCAACTTGAGCTTATGACTTCAAATAAGCCATAAGCTCAACTTCATAAGCTCATAAGCAAAAAAAAAATGGGTTTATGAGCTTATGAAAAATTAAATAAGCTCATAAGCCCGTTTAATAAGCCGAAACAAACACCCTCTAAGAATGCTAGAAAAATCGTATATATAAATTTTTAGATTTATATAAACTAAATATAAACATTAATAAAGTTGTTAAATAAAATTAAGATTAATCAAATAATTAAAATACTATATATGTTTCCTAATTCTAATCAAATTCAGATTATAGCTATTTCACCTTAATATATGATAATATCCAGGGAACTAAAGAAAAAACCAAAAGGCCGCCAAAACAATTACCCTCCAAAAAGAAACCGCTGTTGATTTTTCTAAATCTAATCAAATTCAAATCGTTACTGCACCATACCACCACAACAGTTCCACCGCTGTTAATCCCAGCGAGCCACAACACCTTCTGCTCCCAACCAGCGACCCACGACGTACACCCGTTGCTGAACCAAAAACCAAACACTCGAGCACCTGTTGATACGCGACATCGAGCACAGCCATTGTCATATCCTACAAATATGGTACATCTATGTTTAACTTATTTTTTTAATCAAATTAAATTGCTAATGTAGCCTGTAGAATACTTCAAATAGTTAACAGTAACATATTTAATCACTCGGATTTTGAAAATTGTTGCAAGTATGTGTATAAATCTCTTAATGTTAGTATAGTTTGCTTAATTGAACCTGCTGATTTTGTGTTGTTAAACCCGCTGATTTTGTGTCGAAAGTCTGATGTTAAAATATTATTCGTGTTACTTGTCAAAAATTTTGTGAGGAGCTTTTGGCTAATACTTTTATTTTATATACGGAGTATCTAATACTTGATGTCTGCAAGTTTTTTCAAAAGCACATTAAGATATGGTTTATTGGATTGGTTACGCATAAAAAACTATTTAGTCGAGTTGTTCCTTACAACAAATATATTCAGATTTCTTACCTTTTTCTCGTAGTTCTTTGATCTCGATCGGCCATAAGCTATTATTCGAAAAAAAAAATCATCTCAATTAGAGTTGACAATTTCAACCCAATTATTAATGAACGGGTCAATGAAAATTATGTTTTATCTCTTATAATTCAGCACAAGAGAAAACTGTAAAAGGACACACGACAAATGGGTCAAAAGGTTAAAACTCGCCGCCCAAAGTGTATTTTTATAATTTCAAAATTCATTTTCATTCAAAAACACAAGTATTGTTAATATACTAGAATTACCCTATTCGATATGTATCAATAATCGCTGGGAATTTAACTAGAGTATCTTGCACAATATAAGTGATTGACTTACATGAGTGCTTAAATCCTTTGAATCTTTGTTCCTTGAAATAGAATTTGTGATGGTAAGAGATATGTAATAGTTTTACTCATAAGCTGCCCAAACTTTGTTAATGTTTGTTTTACATTTTGGTCATTCCTCTTGGTTCTCCTCGAGGCGAGTCAACATAATAGGGAATGTGATTTATCGGCTTTTAACAAGTGTTCCTATGACATGGTCACCATTAACCTGCTAGATATACCACAAATAATTGAGCAACAAAATATCATAACTGCATTTATTGGTCGACATGAGTAAACAATTAGTCATGGCAGTTTTTTTTAATTACTTACAGATTAGGAAAATGTATGTTAACTTTAATCTGCAACCTTTTTATAGCCGATTAAATATTTTATGCAAACAATTAGAACCTTTTTTTAGCACATAGTCATTCAGTGGGAAAGGTGGGCCAATAGTGATTTACACGGCATGCCTTTTGCTTTTCCAATAGTTCTTAAGGCATGGTTATCTTGTAAACCATTGATAGATCAAATCTGTATGAGACATATTCTGTTAACTTCAAGATTTTTTGCTCACAGACTGTGTAGATAAGTAAGAAATTATATTTTTTATTTTGGTATTAAATTAAATTGTTTCTATAAATTCTAACACAATCACTACTACATTTATGGTTATCTAGACCTATACATTTAGACCGGTAAAAATGTAATAGGTCTATATAATAAGTTCCGCCAAAACTAAAAGTGATAACAGGTCTTAATATGTCATGGAAACCGGTCTAAATGTGTTAAGAGGTCTAAAAAAGAAATGAGAGCACATTTATGGTTATCTAGACCCATACATTTAGACCGGTAAAAATGTAATAGGTCTATATAATAAGTTCCGCCAAAACTAAAAGTGATAACAGGTCTTAATATGTCATTAGAACCGGTCTAAATGTGTTAAGAGGTCTAAAAAAGAAATGAGAGCGACTAACTTTAAATGAGGGGTCTAGATAGTAATATATGAACCGGTCTAAATGTATAAAGAGGTCTAGAAAGAAAACCCAAACGACTAATTCTAAATCACCTGGTCTAGATAAGATTTTGTGGAGGTTTTTAAACGTGGCCAGTAAAATTCTCCTAAAAACTAGTTATTTTCTAACTTATATTCTCTATATCTATCATTGATTACCTTTATTCAAAAAACAAAAACAAAAACTCCATTAATGCTCTGTGAAAGTGATTCTTTATTTTGAATTCAACTACCATTTTTTCTAAGGTAATACTATTAAATACCATTTTTTATATATTTTTTTGAGATAATTATATGTTTTTAAATTCATATTTGTGTTCATATGAAAATATATTTGTTTCTCTCTGACCATGAAATTGGTTTATTTCACAGGAAAGTAAGGAAACTCGAAGAGCCATGTTGGACAAGAAATTATAAGTTATTGGATCTATTAGTTTTTGGCACTTGAGATTTCATATCAAGTAGTTAGTTTTGTTCAATTGTGTTGAATATTATGTAGTAAATACGATTGGATTATAGTTTTGTATGTACCCGGACGTGTGTTAATACTTTGAATATCTTCATAATATATTTTCGTTTCAATAATAGCACTGAATTTTTTGTTTGGGTTATAAATTCCAGATTAATGTAATCTGTGATTTTAAAAATAGATTTTAGATTTTTGAATTTATGGGACACACGTCTAAAAATAAAATATTAAGACCTGCTAAAAGAGGTCTAAAAGAAAATATCAAAGGTCTTAAAAGAATATGAATATCATTTTAAATAGGTCTAAAAGACATATTAACCGGTTTAAATGATATTCGAATGTGCGCAAAAAAATTAATAACAGGTCTAATTGATCATATTAGGACCGGTTAGAGAACCGGTCTACATTACTTTTAAGCAAGTAGACCTCTAACATGTAGACGTGTTCAAGAACCGGTCTAACAAGCCTATACAACCGGTCTACATAATACTTTTTGTAGTAGTGGTATTCGGTATAATAAAAAATAGTACATATTGGTGTTAAAATCCATATTAAGATTTATAACTTGCAACAAATCTTGTCGAATTTGTGCCCACCCTTTTCACAAATATACTCGATCTTATGTGTATACCCGTCTTTTTGTTTGGTTCTTCACTTAACAATAACAAAACCTAGGTTTCGAGCTATATTTTGCGCCCAATCAGTTAAATTATTGTGCGTACTGAACATCTATAAAAATTAAATAAACAAGAATCAAAACATTTTAATTAAACTATTAACACATTTAATTAAACCATTAACACATTTTATATGAATATTTATATAAATATTTTTATAAATACATTTTTATATAAATATTTATATAAATATTTTTATAAAAACATTTTTATATCCTAAATACTATTTTTATAAAAACTTTTTTATAAATATTTTTATTAAACATTTTTATATCCTAAATATCCGTCACATGTAAGATCACTATTGGACCATTCGGTTGTGGCCAGTTTGGACCGTGCAAGAGTGGAAAACACGTATAACTTTGTCTCATTGAAATAGATATAAATGGCCGATTATATAAGGAAGCAATGATCAACCCTGTGCCTGGCATAATTATCCATTTGTCTGGTAGCGCAAATTCAGATAAAAAATGATCAATTCTGCACCGAATAGACTCAAGTCCATCAGCGTACCACATATTGTTATAAAACTTAAATAGCCTCTTGATACATGTTTACATTTCTTCTTGTAGAACTTAAATAGCATTCATTTTACTGCTTTATATTAAAATATTATAAAAGTTAAGGAAATTGCTTAAATTGTGAGACCTACATCTCCATTTTCATTAAAATTTATAGAAAATTTTTATTAAATAATCTACTATTTTGCATTATCTTTATATAAATGTTATATTTACAAACAATTTTGGATTGAAAAATGTTTATAGTGTATATCTCGTTTTTATAATTTAACATACATACACACCAAAGAAAACTACAAAAAGATAATTAACAAATTAAAAAAGTGAAATAGAAAGACATACTTTAACATTAACGTCTTGACTAAGTTACATAAATTGCCCACATATTTCTTTCGATTAAAAAACTCGTCTCGAATCTTCAATAACACAATCCATACAGACAACTTTGTCCCTCTTTTTTAGGGTCGGATTTTATAGAGTGGATTATGGACGATCGTATATAATTCAAATTTTTTAGAAGCTTTTTTTCTCTCGTATTATATACATATGTATATGCTAAATTTTGGTTTATATTACATAAAATGATTTCAATACTCTCAATTTTGTTTATATACGTGTAAGAATATATATTTAGAAAACGTATATATTAGTTTTCGTATGGAACACTCAAAATCATGGACTCGACCTGCTCTATCTAACTCAACTATTAGACAAAATAGATGTATTTTTGCTAGATTTAATAAAATTGAATAACTATATACTCATATTCATGAAAAATTACAATTAGATGGGAGGGTTGGAATGTTGGATAAGATGTCGGGACATAACACTAAAATAATACACTAGTTTAATAAATGAAATCATCACTAAATCACTAATATTGGTTTAATAATATGTGGTACATTTTAATTACTAAAAAAATCAATTAGTGGTTAAAATATTACAGGTGGGAGGCTTACCGACCAACCAATCTGATATTGATAGAATGAAAAGAAAAAAACAGTATCCTGCAAGGCCAAGTTTCAAAGCAGTAGGGATCTACATTAATATTACTAGCTAGGGTTTGTCCTTTTGCATCTCAATTATATGGCACAGTACAATTTTAGCTATTTCAACTATTAATTTATTGATGAGGATAAATAACATTATAGGTTTAAAAATGTATCTCTCTCTTCTTCTTTTGTGGGTGAATACCATAAATGTCTTTCTCGTAGCATTTTCAACCATTTTTACTTTTTAATCTTCAAATTTTAAGAAATTTAAAAATTTATTATCCTCAAAACCCTATCATTTTTAATCATTAACTCCAAAAATCCAATTTCAAAAGATTTATACTAACTTTACTTTAAATTTTTAACAAAATAAATAGTGTTTCTCGATATTTGAAGAAATTTTAGTTTATTTTATTAGATTTCTTCATATTTAAAGGAAAGATTTGAGATGTATTTTTTAATAATTTCTACTTCAAAACTATAAATTTGAAAAAAATATAGTTTTAGAAAATAACATTGGAGATATCCTTACTCGTAGTAACTCTGACAAAACTTTAAAAATTCCAATATTTGTATCACTAAGACAAGCATTTTATTCTATTTAATTTGAGACCGACCAAGTTAACTTCCGATAACATTATGAGTTAAAAGCAAGACTTTTACGACAACCTTCTGACACGATCAATATGAAGACATCACAATGTTTAACGATATCACGATAAGTGACGGATCCATGATTAAAAATGAGGGATAGTCTGACACAAAAGATATTTATAAATCCCGTTAAATTAACATACAAAAAGAAATCTTCATAAATATTTTCACTATAAAAACACGTCACTCGATGAGTCGAGGGTACATGTACATCCACCTTTGATCATGATTATACACGCTCAGTTATATCATTCTCACGGCAACTCGTGGTTTAGTGTTTAGGGGTATGAAAGTTGAGTCCACGACTATAGACACTTTCACGATATTACCCAAACTATATATGATTATTTTTGGATGCCAAATATTTTAAGGTGTGCTTTACGATACACACAAGAATAACCAAGATGTGGTGTAGCTAATTTTACAAGAGTACAATAACATCACGATATGTTTCCTGAATATTTGAGACACAAATAGTTTACGGCGACATACTAAATAGTCATAACTTGTAACAACCAGTTTAACAAAAAATTTCTTTCATTTAATGTTTTCTCAGGTCAAATCACAACGGAAGTCTTTATTAATCATATATCAAGTAAAGTTTCATTCAAGAAACTAGTACTTAGAATGGAGAACGGATGGACGACGGTGAACAAACGGAAACAGAATTTTAGACCAGAGTTAACAACTTTCTTCGTTGGTAACTTGCCAGATGAAGCATCTCGTGGAGATCTAAAGGTTTTATTCGGTTCATATGGAAAGATAGCAGATACATACATCGCCAACAAAAAAGATAAAGGAGGATTAAACTTCGGTTTCGTCAAATTCCTGGAGGTCACTGATGCAAAAGCACTAGAGGAATCATTAAAGGGTACTCACATGGGTAATAGGATCCTTACGATAAACATTGCCAGATTTCAAAAGAAATTGCCTTCGTATCCGACTAGACCTTTTCCGGCGAGACCTTTTCATCCCCCTCCTATGCCCCCATCTTCATCAGCTTGGAAATTAAGAGGGCATAAATCTTTTGCAAATATTGTTTCAGGCTCTAATGAAAACAAACCACCTTCCCCCATGTGTATCAATTTAGACATGTCCCCGGAAATAAACAACACTCTTTCCGGATCTTTCCTTTTCGGTGAAGCAACTAATCTGGATACGCTAAAGGCACTTCCGGACTTAATAAAAGATGCTGGTCTAATACATGGTAAAGTTTTTTACTACGGCGGTTTATGCGTTCTAATTGGTTTCGATGAAGAAGTGGATGCGTCGAATTTTTTAGTCAACAAAGAGTGTTGGAAACATTGGTTTTCAAGGTTAAATCAAGGTGATTCTATCATCAAATGGAAATTCGAAAGATTGGCAGTTGTAAGAATAATTGGTTTACCCATTCAATTCAGAACCTTAGATAATCTGGGTAAAATTGCTTCACCTTTTGGCAAAGCCCTTGATATAGGCGATGAAAATGTTTGGAAATTCGAGGACCTATCGTATGTGGAAATTTGTATTCTCACGGAACTTAAAACCAAGATTGACAAAGAGATTGTTATTGAATATGGGAACAGCAACACTTTTAGAATTACGGTGGTAGAAAGCAACTGTTTTTTCAATCCGTTATCTAAGGATAAAGACCTTGATAAGATTGACCTAATGTCCATGGATGATGCAAATGATAACGATGAAAGCGATGATGAAGAAGGCATTTCGGATACTTTTAGTATACATTCTGAAAACGACGAATCCCCAGAACTTGAGGATGGCGAGATTATTCCGGATAAAAATAATGATAAAGAGAATACCAATGGTTCTCCGGCAAAGGAAAATGTAAAGTCTCCGGCAGAAGCATGTGAAGGGTTCAGCCTTAATGACGGGGGTGTGGTATTCGAAGGTGGTTTAAACGATAAATTGAATTCTCCTTCTATCGAGGCGTCTGTTGGTGATTCCCCAAACATTCTTTTCCCTGAAGTTATGGCACCCACAAAATCCAATAATCCTATACCTATTTCACAGGCATGTAAACTTGGGCCAGAATTTAATTTTGGGCCTTTTTCATTTAATGCTCATGCCAGGCCCAAGAAATCTAAAAAACAAATTGGGCCACGAAGGTATCAACATCTGGTACCCAACATGGATATTGGAAATCCGAGAAAACGAAGACGTCAGAATTCCCCATCAAGTAACTTTTCGATTGACCTGAACAAGATGAACGATCCCCTCCTATCCCCTAATTCATCGGACGTGATGTCTCATGGTTCCACATCTCAGGAATTAGATAAAACAATAATGATTGGAAAAGAAGTTGGCTTTCAATTAAGTCATGATGACACAATTTTGAAAGAAGTAACAACATGAGTTGGTTTTGAACAAATGCTTAAATGAATGTGCTATCGCTAAATATCAGGGGGATGAGTGAATCTCATAAAGTAGAGTGGATTAAAGAATTGAAAACAAAACATAAAGCGGATTTCATTGGTTTACAAGAAACACATTGTTCCGATCATAACAAATTGGACATTGTTGGATGCTGGGGTAATACTAATCTATGTTCGGAATCAGTTAACGCCATTGGTAGATCGGGTGGTTTACTTTGTATATGGAATCCCGAAGTATTTTCTTCTTGTTTGTGCATTAAATCTCAACAGTTTCTCTTGATCGGTGGTCATTGGAAAGGTTTAACGGGATTGATTTTCTTTGTCAACATTTATGGGTCACAATCCATAGTTGAAAAGAGAGCTCTTTGGAGTGAAATCAAAACGTTAAAATCATTGCATCATGGAACTTGGATACTATTTGGTGATTTTAATGTAGTTAGATATCCGCATGAGAGGCTAAACTCGGTATTTTGTCGTGCTTCGGCTAGGGATTTCAATGGCTTTATAAATGACTGCGGACTAAAAGAATATAGCATGGGTGGACGTAAATTCACGTTTCTAAGTCCCGATAGTCATAAGCTGAGCAAGTTGGATAGATTTCTTGTTTGTCACAATTTCATGGCTTTTCAACCAAGATCCGTCGTAACGGCTCATCCTAGATTACATTCGGATCACTCCGCCATCACCCTGTGCAACGCAAACTTAGACTTCGGACCACAACCTTTTAAGCTCTATAATTCGTGGCTAAGCTTGGAAGAATGTAATGCGACTATCAAAAACGCTTGGGCTATTTTTCAAGGTTTTGGACTACCGGATCAATACTTAATGGCTAAGTTAAAGTTTGTTAAAGAACAGATTAGGCAATGGAGAAATAGAGAATACAAAAAGGAGAACAAGTTACTTGCAGAATTACAAGAAAATATCTCTAAATTGGATGCACTTGTTGAATCTAGACCTCTTGATGACTTAGAAATAAACGAATTGGTCCAAGGTAAATTGAGATTGCTAGACATACAACGTCTCCGCAAACTCGACTTAAAACAAAAGTCTCGTATCAAATGGACCATAGATGGCGATGAGAATACTTCATTTTTTCACGGAGTGTTAAAGAATAAGAACAGAAATAATCGCATAAACGGCTTATCGATCAATGGTTCATGGATTACCGACCCACTACTAATCAAGGAGGAGGCTTTTAGATTCTTCTCTCAGAAATTTAACGATAATTGGAAGATTCGACCTTTGTTTACTAGTTCATTATTCACTAAACTCTCGGACCATAATAAAGAGCTTATCGAAAGGCCTTTTTCCATTGGCGAAATTAAAGAGGCGATATGGGCCTGTGGTAATGAGAAATCTCCGGGGCCGGACGGATTCACATTCAAATTCCTAAAAGCCCATTACGATTTGATTATACCTGATATCATGAAAGTTGCCAAACACTTCGAAAGTACTGGATGCATATCCAGGGGGTGTAATTCATCCTTCTTCGCACTCATCCCGAAGATTAAAGATGCTGTTAACCTAAACGACTTTCGCCCCATTTCTTTAATCGGTTGTGTATACAAAATAATATCGAAGGCTCTAGCTGAACGCTTAAAGATGGTTATCGGATCCGTCATCGATTCTACTCAATCAGCATACATCAACAACAGAAATATTCTTGAAGGTCCTCTGATCATAAACGAAATTGTCTCTTGGGCGAAAAAAACGAAGGAAAAAATGGTATTATTCAAAGTCGACTTTGAGAAAGCTTTCGATTCCATTAACTGGAATTTTCTAAATTCCATTATGGCTCAGATGAACTTCTGGGTTAAATGGCGGAATTGGATAATGGGATGCCTCAAATCCTCGGTTGCTTCAGTCTTAATAAACGGTTCTCCAACCAAGGAGTTTCAGATTTCGAAAGGTGTTCGTCAAGGTGATCCTTTATCCCCGTTCTTATTTATAATTGCTATGGAAAGTTTAAACGTGGTGATCAAAACTGCCATCACTAAAGGCATTTTTCAAGGAGCAAAAATCGGTAATAATGGGCCATCGATATCACATTTATTCTATGCTGATGATGCTATCTTTATTGGCAAACCATCAAAGGAAAACATGTTAAACCTTGCTAGATTGCTTCGATGTTTTCACGCTTCATCCGGTTTGAAAGTTAACTTCCACAAGTCTAATCTTTTTGGAATTGGAATTTCCGAAAATCTCCTTTCGGATCTTGCATTGAACTTAGGTTGTACAACAGGTGCCTTTCCTTTCAAGTATTTAGGAGTTCCAGTGGGTGCCAACATGAATCTTAAGAAACATTGGTCCCCGATTGTGGAACGCTTCGAAAAAAGACTATCCGGTTGGAAGGCAAATCATCTATCTTTTGGGGGTAGGCTTACTCTCATCAAGTCGGTTCTGAGTAGCCTTCCGCTATATTTCTTTTCTTTATTCAAAGCTCCGATTTCCATCATCAACAGACTAGAACAAATTCGTAGGAGATTTCTTTGGGGTGGCCATGCGAACGAGAAAAAGATCAGTTGGGTGGCTTGGAAGATTGCCTTAGCATCAAAAGACAATGGCGGATTAGGGATTGGTTCTCTAAGATCTCACAACCTTTCACTTTTAATGAAGTGGTGGTGGAAGCTTAGAGATAATAATAAGTACATTTGGAAGGATATAATATACGCTATTCATGGTTTAGATAACAAACCCCTCTCCCAACTTCATAGAGTAAACTCCTCGGGTGTTTGGAAATCTATTGGTAATGTACTAAAAGAGTTAAATGATCTTGGTCTTAATTTCACAGATTTTTTCAAATTTGTAATTGGAAATGGTAAAGGAGTTCGATTTTGGAAGGATGTATGGATTGGGGATACAACTCTGGCAGGGAAATATCCTTCACTGTTCGCCATCGAGAAAGTAAAGAATTGTCGTATAGCGAATCGGATGCATGCTGATGGCTTCTCGTGGGAATGGTCATGTAATATAAACAATCCGGTGCTTGTGCATGAGATGTGCAGTATGCTTCATTTTATTTCACCTCATGCAACAAATGGTAATGAAGACAGATTAACATGCAAAGTCTCCATCGACGGAGTTTTTTCGGTTTGCAAAGTGAAGGAAAACATAGACAGTTCTATTACTTCAACAGGATATGTAAACATGCCTTGGATCAAGAGTGTTCCATTGAAGGTAAATTGTTTCGTTTGGCGAGCTTGTTTGGGTAGAATTCCGGTTGCAAATTGTCTATTAGATCGGGGCGTTAACATCGATTCAAGCCAATGTAAAATGTGTGGTTTAGACGTGGAAACCGTAAATCATGCGTTATTCTCTTGCCCATGCGCTTCGGATACATTAAGAAGAATTTTTAATTGGTGCGGGATTACTTTTCCTAATATCTCTTCGGTGGTAGAGCTAATTGATTTTGGTGCTAGTTGGGGAAGATGCAAAAAGGAAAGGAAGATCTTTCTAACCATTTTACATTGTTCTTTTTGGTGCATTTGGTTGGCAAGAAATAACATGGTCTTCAAGAAGTTTCGTAAATCCCCTTCGGAAATCGTCAACGATATCACTTCCACCTCTATGTTTTGGATTAAAAATAGGAGTAATATTTCTTGTAATTGGGTTGTTTGGCACTTTAATCCTTTCATGTAACTTTTGTACTTTTCTTATGCCGCCTTTAGTTACTTGCTAAGGTGCGGTTTTATTAATATCATTTGCCGTTTCCAAAAAAAATATATCAAG
>CAJVGC010000591.1:21557613-21870412 GCA_910822075.1 Senecio squalidus | reverse complement strand
ATCGACCAGTTCCTGAATTTGTTTCGACAACTCGAGCATCTCGGAAGGAGCCAAACGATACGGAGCTTTAGCAACAGGTGCTGCTCCAGGAATAAGATCAATACGAAAGTCAGTTTGTCTCTGGGGAGGGACTCCAGGTAAATCTTCGGGAAAAACGTCAGAATACTCGCGAACAATCGGTACACCATCGATCTTTATCGCAGAATCTTTCTTCACCAAATGAGCGAGATATAAGGAACAACCTTGACGGACATACTCGCGAACTTTCAAACTTGAGATGACTTTAAGACGTTTCCCAGCCTTGTCTCCGTGTACAATCAACTGATCTCCACCCGGCTTCTGAATGCGAATAAGTTTCTCATAACAGACTATCTCGCCTTTATGCTTAGCTAACCAATCCATACCGACTACGACATCGAAACTACCGAGTTTCATAGGAATAAGGTCGATGGAAAAAGGAATATCGGCTAATACGAGGGGAATATCACGAATAACTTCTCTAACACAAGCACATCTACCATCAGCTATTTCTACTTCGTAAGCAGGCTCTAAAGGACTAGAAGCACGGTTTACTAAGGGGCGGAAATCACTAGAAATAAAGCTTCTATCGGCACCCGAATCAAACAAGATAAAAGCAGGATAATCATCGACAAGAAATGTACCAGTGACAACAGTCGGATCCTGGTGAGCTTCGGAAGATTCCATAGCGAAAGCTCGGCTCTTTGCAGGATTTCCTCTTGCACTAGTACCAGCACCATGAGTAGGAAGGGGAGTAGGTGCTATAAGTTTGGGACATTGATGACGGCGGTGACCTACTTCTCCGCATTCAAAACATGCTCCATTAGCTCTTCCACAAAACTGCTCAGTGTGGCCTAACTTCTTGCAGCGTTTACAAACCCAACACGCCACATTCGCCGCATGCGCACTGCCGCATGTACCACACTTAGGGCGCACACCCTGATAACCAGCTCCAGCACCCGTCAACGCATACACCTGAGGAAGTTGAGGTCTCTGATCTTGACTACGGCTTCTCTTCCTCGAATTACCCATATTTCTTCTGTCAGATCGACCAGAATCTCTTCGGCTCACAACCGGCTGTAGAGTACCACCACGGATCGCACTTGCGGTCAGCCGACCAGCAATATCGACCACACTCTGAAGAGTACCCGGAAGGTGAGAGATAATGTGATCTCGCATAGTTTGGGGCAACCCATGAGTGAAGCGTTCAATCCTCTCATTCTCAGTGCGAACCAGACGAGGAGCCAAAACACACAAATCATAGAACCTGTTCACATACCCACGGAAATCAGCACCTTGCATAGTTAGGTTCCATAGCTCATTCTCCAACCTCTGCGTCTCAGATGACGGCACATACTCTTTCTTCATCAAAACCTTCAGATTCTCCCAAGTCATCAAGGTAATATCAGCTCGGCCCTTAACTCGTTTCACCGAGTTCCACCAAGTGAGGGCTTTACCCTGGAATAAGAAGGTAGCATACTTAACCTTGTTCTCCTCAGCACATCCCGATACATCAAATACTGACTCGATCCTCTCAAACCACTGTAGGGTAGCCACAGCATCTTCAGTACCCTTAAATTCAGTAGGTCTGCAATCCAGAAAAGCCTTATACGAACAGCCTCGGGGTGGATCTTCAATAACAATATTCGGTCCTCCAGCTCCCACATGCACTGCTCTTCCCACATCGGAACCATCGCGCCCAGACGCCATACCTTCTGCTCCAATATCTTGCATCACAGGTTCTTCAAACCCTAAGTCAGCATCTTGCACTGGTGTCTCCTTAAGCTGTGCCACAATCACCGGTATTGCCGCTGCAATCTGCTCCGCAATCAACTGACTGATATCCGGAGTAGCGGTATTAGCATTGGGGGCAGCAGTGGTATTCTGAGGCGTAGCACCCGCTCTCATACTGGCGCGACCTCGCCTCGCCGACCTTCTCGTAGCAGTGACGGCAGGAGTAGACCTAGTAGAAACTCTCTTAGGCGGCATCTTCTACGAATATCAAACGGAATAAATCAGAACGATAACTGTATGTGCGACTAAAACGAGCAGGCCTCAAAACATAAAATGCAAAATAAAGCACATAAAGCATACGAATCACATACAGGCCCACAAAAGAAAGAAATGCGCACATAGAGTAAATCAGATAGGTCCAAAAGCCTAGGTCATAGTCTAAGTGATTCCGTAAGGTCACTTAGTTCGCTATAACCATTGGCTCTGATACCAACTTCTGTCACACCCCGCATAAATGGCGGAACCGAGGTGTGCAGTGTATACGGTATCAGAGATTCAAAGGTTACATCAAACATAGTAATCCATACATAATCAACATAGATAAAGAGTTTGAAAGAATACTTATTACAGTCATCCGAATATATCAAAATATGGCTACAGAGTTTGGGATACTAAGGAATTCAATAAAGCAAAATAAACTCCATGCAAAAGATCCACGTAGCCAATCAAAGCATATCATCATAAAGTAACCTCAAATCCCTGAAAAGCGTTAAAATACGACGTCAACATAAAGTTGGTGAATTATTCGCAATAGTAAATGAAAGCATATTAGTATAAAAGTTTTCAATAGGTTTTGACCCAAAATTGATAAGATTTGAAGATAAGTCATTTGAAAATGATGTTTCAAAATATACGTGAGGTTTACAAAACCTTTTGATAAAATACTCATACTTATACCATAAAAATATCATAATCACTTCATAAAATACCATACTCATTTCATAAAATAAATACCATACTGGATAGAATATCAGCTCTAGGAACATACGATACACCTGAACCTCAACAATACTGGCAACTAACCCCACCTAGTGTCTCAAACTAGGTTGTCCTCGATAACAATAAACGGTCATAACATTACTAACACGGACAGGGCGCATCCATCATCCATCGTGTTAGAAATGAGGGTTTGTTAGACCCATATAGCGCTATATATACAACCGGCGGCTAAAAGCTAACAGGTGTGTATACGGGGCCTTGTACTACCACAAAGGCGGTACAAGTTTGGGTGAGATCATCTAAAGCATTCATATCCAAAATACATACCATAATACATACTCATAATACATAATATACCATAAAAATACATTTGTTTAACGCTAATCATGCCCAAAAATGTAAAAGGGTAAAAAGGGCAGCGAATAACTCACTGTATAGCAAAGCAATCCAAATCTCGATATGTCGGGGAAATAATCAATACAGTCAAGCTTCCACGTCTAAGTGCCCTAAACATCACGTAAATAAACATGTCTAAGTATCTCTAAGTCTAGTAGATTATGCCTTAATGATTAACGTTTTATACGGGTTTTGAAATGACCAATAGGAATATCGATATAACGGAATTACAAACGTTTCGGAAAGTCAACAAACTAGATACGTGATCCTCATACTTACGTGCACTACAAGTCACGTAAGTATCAAGTTACGTGTTATACAAGAGTTACGAGTCAAGAGGTGTTAAATACGTGATTAGTTACTTGACCAACAAGGGAATTACGTGATATATCACTTGTTACGTGACCAATAAGTCACGTAAGTGACACTTACGTGTTATACAAGACAATTACGTGCTACAAGGAGTTACTTACGTGCTAAGCAAGGAGTTACGCGACATAGAAGTAATACGTGACAAACAAGAGTTAATTACGGGCATACAATGGAATTACGTGACTCAAGAGAGTGTTACGTGACCCACAATTACGTGCTCAGCAAGTAAGTTACGTGAGCTTCAAGGAATTACGTGAATAAGGACCAATATCGTGAACCAAACAACTATTACGTGAACCAAACAACTATTACGTGCGTAACAAGTCAAGAGGAAGGAATTACGTGAAGATCATGGCTGTTACGTGACTTATAAGTCACGTAATTCACAATTACGTGCGTAACATTGAAGTTACGTGATCAGGGAGCAGAGTTACGTGCGAAATAGGTTAGTTACGTGCACGTAATCACAGTTACGTGCCGTAACTGGATTTTCACGAAAAATAACATTCGGGATTCGATTTCTGAGTGTTTTAGGCATCTATTTGATCCCATATTGGAACCCTATGTCCAGAATACGATTAGGAACAATAATCTTAAATAAAATTCGAGTTTTGACGGTGAAAAGTGGTATTTTCGGGTTTGAATCAAAATAACAAAGTTTAAAACTAAAACCAAGAAATACTTACCCGATCGTAACGAAATTCGGAGGATAGATAGAGGTGATGATGGTGAACAATAATCTGGTCTCGGATCTGAAATTCGACGGTTGGATCGCCGGAAAATGTAGAGAGAAGGAAGGTGTTTGTGTGTGTTTTTAGAGAGAGAGAGAGTGTGGATGAGAATGATAGAAAAAGACAAATAATCTGGTAGCTAATGAGACAAAAAGTTGGTAGAGGATGGTTTTTGTAATAAAATTCCCCATAGGACTAGTTTTGTAATAAATTCCGGAAAGGGACTAAAAATGAAATACTTTTTAAACGTTAATCTTAATCGTATAATTAAGGCATAATTCCCCTAAACTTATCATAAGAGCATATTAGACTTATACTAAAGGCACTTAAGACTATACGTTCCCGACATAAAGATTCGAATCACATACTATATACCCGATAAACGTAAATACACATAAAATACAAATACGATACCCAATAAAATACGAGAAATACGAATACGATACTCATAAAATACGAATACGATAACTCATAAAAGAAATACAATAGGGTCAAAACACGAACATAAATAAATAAAACGAATACGGAACGATAGAATTATACCTAAAAATTCGCGAATGTCACATTTACGATACACACAAGAATAACCAAGATGTGGTGTAGCTAATTTTACAAGAGTACAATAACATCACGATATGTTTCCTGAATATTTGAGACACAAATAGTTTACGGCGACATACTAAATAGTCATAACTTGTAACAACCAGTTTAACAAAAAATTTCTTTCATTTAATGTTTTCTCAGGTCAAATCACAACGGAAGTCTTTATTAATCATATATCAAGTTCTATGTAAAGTTGTAAACCAAATGCACGTGCTTTTAAAGAAAACGTATGTTATATCAATATCAAAAACAAACATGGTTTAAATATCAAAAACAGCCAAACATTAAAAAAAAAATACTATTTCCAATGTTCTAGTAGTGCCAACTACACTACCTAAACACGCATAAACTAAATCGTGAAATTACTATATTTGATTAGTTTAGTATATAAATTTATATGTATAACAACCCCATATATATATATTTTCTTAAACAAAAAATAATCGTACATGAAGTAATTACACAAACACCTACACATACATTTTCTCTCTATCATAAGAAAAAACACCTTCGCATACATTTTCTCTCTATTGTATGAAAAAACACATAAAACACACACACACCTCCCCTCCTCCCTCCCTTTTCCGGCGACCACCCCACCCCACCGACACCACCACCGTGAACCATCACCACCACTTTGAGCCACCAACAACCACCACGAACCACCCTACCCTTCCCCTTAACCCACAACTAAAACCCAAACACCTCTTAACCCACACTCAAGTAATATAAACACGTACAAACCTTTACTAAAAAGCCTTAGATTTAGGTTTTGAGGAGTTTGTTAAAACCTTTCAAGGTAGGACATGAAACAAATCTAAATAACATAAACTTATACTAACATCTAATCTTTTGTTTTCTTGTTTATGCTTATTTACTTTCATGCAATTTCATTTACGTTATTTACTTTATGTTTGGGGAATCCCCTACTCTTGTTTTCTTTTATGCATTTTCATTTTCTTATTACGAAATCTCACTATATGTACGACTATGCCGACTTGTGATGATTATAATCGGTTTTGTTCCATTTTACTTGATGTCACTTACACATATGGTGTTTGACAAATGATAGTAACCCGAAAACTTGTTAGACTTTCGAATCTAGGATTCTTATGAAATGGCTAATTCGTTCCGAGAAACCGATGGCAAACTCCACCATAAAATGACCAAAGTTTCGGTTTAGGGTTTGGTTTGGGAAGTCACAAATGCAAAAAGGAAAGGGAAAGGGTTGGGAAAGATGAAAAGTTTTAAAACTAAATGGGAGACATAAAGACATGTTTGCATGTCTATTCAAACTCCCCAATTTTTTCAAGAAACCTAATATATTAATTACAAACATTGAATCTAAATACGTTTTGGGACAAGGACCAAAATGGACAGAAAGTGTCCCAAAATATAACCTGTTTTCAAATGGTTATATCTCCCAAACGGCTAAACCAAATCTTTAGTTTTTTTTTCCAAATAGTAGATTGTGGAGTCTAGTTTCAAAAAGTCCATCCACTTGTGCCAGTTCCACTTTTTGAACAGTGAAATGACGTTTGAACCACAAGCTATGTAAACTGCTTTTCTACTTAATTATTTTGTTCAATTTTCACGGATCACAACTTACTACATTTTTTTCCAATCATGATGAGACCGGTGAATAATGTTGGATATTTTTGTTATTTTTGATTTGATACCTATTTCATTCTTTGAATCCAAGTGGACCATTCTCAGCAATCCGATAAAGGCACTGGGGTCCAATAGATTCTTGAACTGTTGAGACCAAAAGTGCGAGGTCATTTGATTGAGACCTTCTTAAAAATTTCCCCAAAATCACGAAATGCTCTTAACATGTTATATTTTGATAACTCAGAAGGTACTAACTTGAATCTTTTTGAAACATATTATTTTTTTTCTTTTTCGAGAGTACATATTTTTGGACAACAACTAGTATTTTCTGTTTTGAACCATAAACTAAGTTTTCTAATATTCTTTATTCATTCTTATAAAACTTGTATTATTACTATACCAAAGACTCACTACATTCTTTATTCCCTTAGGTCCTTTCTAGTATTCCCGAGTCTTCCATTTCTTCTTTTCATTAACCGAGTTTCCCAATGAGGTGAGCACATGGATCTCATTTTCTACTTAAACGTTTTAGGAAGAGAACATATAAATTTTTTCTAGAATATAAGTTAGTCGAAATCTGTTGGGGCAAAAAATTGAATGGATGAAGCTATGGAGTCTGGAAGGAGAGAAGGAATAAAGATGATTTTAGTTTGTGGAGGGTCCGAACTAAAATCATCAAGAATAATCCGAGGTGAAATCTTCAGTTCGGGGAACAAGTTAGTTCAGATACTCTGAACTAAATGAAGTTCATCCGAAATGAAACTAAGCTAAAGAATAAGTTAAGTCAACAAGTCAACATTGAAGATATCAACTCGAAGGCTGAAGACTTTGATTCCGAATTGAAGTGAACTCCCGGAGATGAAATTAAGATGTAGACATGTTGTAATAATTAGTTCGTAGTGTTTTTAGATTTCGTCTATAAATAGTGTGATAGGTTGTTAGAGTTTGTTGTCTTTGAACCCGGAACTCATGTTTGATTTCCGTTGAGCTTTGATGTCAGTTGTAACAAGCTCGATCCAAAACCTGTAACCACTATCAAACGAAATCTTAAACAGTTGCGCCTATCGTTTGTGATCAGCTTCAATTTCAGTTTCGATTTCATGTTTCCTTCTTTTTGATTCCAAACTCAGGTTATGAGATTCCGCATCATGACCTGTTTCAATTCGATTCGCCGAGTGTATAGTGAGTGATGAAATTCAGGACCTGTCAAAATCTTTTTATGAATTACATAAGTTTGCCAACGAATTAGTCTCAACTTAACTTTGCCCACACATGAAATGTTAGAGGACTTTTCGCGAGCCAAATGGATAGTACTATCGGACTTGACCACTCCCGTTCGGACAAGGTAGCTACTATTGGGTAAACGAACACATTGAAAGTTTTGAGGTTGTGTACAAGGGAATTGACTAATGTACTTGTGGGGGCACAAAATGATATTTTTATATCACAACGGTTAATGATTCATTTCATGGTTTATGCAATTATAAATTTCCTTTGCACGTCTTATTTTTACGATTAACTACTTGTGTCGATCATTCAAAACCATGTTATTCACCAACTTTTGTTGACGTATTCTTTTTATGTGTTCTTAGGTATTTATGGAGCTTTATTATGTGTTGAAGGTACTTGATTGCCATGAAGATTGTGTTGCATTAGCATGATTTTGATATGAATTATCGTCGTTTATTTTATTTAGACTTTTAAACTATTTTTCGCCATGTCAAGGGCGTTTGTACTTTATTTACTTATTTACGATTCCGCTTATATTTGTAAACACTTTCAAAAACCCTTTTTTCTTTGGTACGGTCCACGAAGAGACCACGGTTTTACGGGCTTACCTTAAACTATTTTAGTGAAATAATAATGTAGCAATCGTGCATCGTACAATGACGATATCTATAAAAGTTCATCAAGATATTTTGACTGGGATGTGACATTCTGACACTAACTAAGAAAAGGATAAGATGTTATTGAGCAACCTCACGAAGAAGGAGCCAATACAAGATTTTCTAGAGAATTAAAATAGAGCCGATCATTTGATGTTCTATCACCCACTTTAGTTTACAAATAGTCAATATATCTAAAAGACTTAATTGATGGTAAGAATATCCGAACATGAGCCCACAAAATCATCTCCTAAACACGAAAAGTACGTCATCAATGGAAACATGTGACCAACTCGAAGACAAGTTATTTTTAAGTATTGAAATAACCACCGACTAAGTAATGAAGTGACTGACTCATAAATGAAGCTTTGGAATCGTGAAAATTTAAGATTTTTTAGCTCACATGTTGCGGTGAAAAAATTTCTTGTCAAATCAAACAAAAAATTAGTAATTTTTATGATATTAAGTTATCGTTTATAAATAGTTAGAATTTAGAGAAATTTAAGAAATACCAAATCAATTAAAATAACATCTGGGAAAAAAAATTCTGAAATTTTTCTTTGAGAAAACGAAAAACAAGTAAACAAAAAATTTGAATATGTTCAAGGCAATTATAGGTAAGACTCTATGACACTCTTTTACTACGTCATAGACATTTAAAGAAATAACTTACATGGTTTTAAACAAAAAACTTCAATTATAAAGAATTTTTTATAAAATCAGCTCAGTTATTTATTTGTTTTTAATTTATTTTTTCTTTAGAAAATAAATAAATTATAATCTACTATTTATGAATTATTTAAGCCTATTAAATTTACTAAATTATTTTTCATTTTGCATTTAACACATTTAGATATTTCAACTCATGTTTCCTTTTATATGTTTGTCAATAATTAATTTGCCAAACATATTAAATTTAAATACAACTTAATTAAATATAAGAAGAAACTAATACGTAATAATGTTAACTAATAATAATAAATTTAATTATAATATAATAATATGTATAAAACAATAATCAACCTATTTAAAACAAATAACTTGAACATATATTTATTAAAAAATTTCGATGTATAAACACATCATAATTAAAAGGCTATTGCATAATATATATATATATATATATATATATATATATATATATATATATATATATATATATATATATATATATATAGAACGCTTTCAAACACAAAAAGTATTATATCGTTTTGTTATTTATGAACTCCATTAGCAATAATTGACCAATTTTATGTATTAAATCATAAAGTTTAAGTAAAATTTGATTTTTATTTTTAAAGTTTCGTACTACACATCACAAATAAAGTATATTATTTATCTATTTATACGCATTTTCTTATACGAATAGATATGAAGAAAAAATTGTTTACGTCTATGTCTTCATAGAATTTTTATATCTCTATTAAGTAGGAGATAATACGAAACTCTATTAAACGAAAAAATTTCTAAATTTACCTTTGTATACTCTCATTATCTTCAACGTTAGGTGATATATTATATGGTTACATAGTATTTATCTCTCATGGATTATGCAAATCTTTTTAGCCAAATGTCACTAGCGATAAATAGTTTTTGTCAAATGCCGGAAAATGAGTATTTGTGCTAAATATAAAAGTCATTTTTTTCTTTCAAAAGTGTCGTATTTTCGTTCAAGTCAAAAAAGATTTTTTTTGTTCGAATTAGATTTGTTATGACAACTAATAAGATTGAAGGACAACAATATCAAACTTCGACATTTATTTGCTACAATGTCTATTTTCGCATTAAAAACTTTGTGTTTCTTTTTTCTAGAGGAGTTTAACATGACAATACAAACGAATTTATAAAAACTGTCAAAAAATTCGTTTGTTGAGTATATACGTCAAATGTATCAGAAAATTATACATGACGAGTAAAGTGCAAATATATGTAGTTGTTTAATACCACAAAATATATTTTGTTATAATATGTCATATATGAATTTCTATTGCACCTGTTGACTTTTATAACTTATAAAATAATTGTAAAACATTTCACACTCCGTATTTACATTACTATTACTTAAACTCATTTAAATTCAAAAACACCACCTCATACATTTTTAAAAATAGAAATCTTATAGAAACAAAATTGTTTGTTGGAAAACTTCCATCTACATTGTCACCACCACTACAACGTACGAATATCCAACTAGTTTACTTATAAATGAAAATATAAATTTTATCAAGTCTTCATTTTATCTTGATAATATTAAAATTTTAGTGGACAAACAAAGTTTAAATACAAACAAACTACAGATTTTTGGGCTTGTATTAATTTTTTAGTTATCTGACAGACACAAAATGCCACTCTTTTCTTAATCAGTTAAAATAAGTTTATCGTTCATCTAAACCTAATGTCTTTGTCATTATTATATTCACATATATAAAGAAGGGTTCACCATGAGTCCATGACTATCTAACCCATCTAATATTTTGATTATTATATACATATTTTTCTCCAAATTAATTTTTTCTCTTAACCATTTATAGAACTATGGTTTACAGTTTCGTGTTGCATAAATACAGTACATTTCGCAAACTCGTCTCCCGTCCATATGGGAGGGTCCTTATATAAAATTGAGGAAAGTCGACTAGGATAAAGAGCATGAATTGAAGTGTGTTCGTTTTAACCACAACGTAAATTTCAACCTTAGATTATCTATATTTTTCGTTTTAGTTGCTTTTGCTAGGAGTTTTGTTTAGCTGGATTGAAGTGTGTTCGGGTCCTTTCGTTGTAAGGGCTATTTTGGTAGAATTTTTTTTTTTTTTTTTTCAGGTTGGCCTTTTCCTTTTTTAAGGGGTGTTCTTGTTCCATGATGTTATTTGGGTTTTATTTACATCTTGTACTTCTTAGCTCTATGCTAGCTTTTTAATATAAAATTTTGCATTAAAAACACAAAACTATATATATTCACCTGGTAAAAATTTGCATAAGGTGTTTTGTAAGAGTTATATATTTTGCTTTTCAATCTTTTGTAAACAATATATGAAGAATAAAAATGAAATAGTAGAAAACGGAGGTTTCATCTAGGTTGTCACCTATAATATGGAAACATTTACGGTGTGTTCTTGAGTTCTAATTTTGGGAGAAAAGAAAGGATCCATATCATATTTTGTGTTCTATAGTTTTTTTGGAAAGAAACTTAAGAAATGAAATGGAGTTAGAGAGGAAATGGGAGGATTTTTTTGTGATAAAATCTTCGGGTTAATTGTTTGAAAATACATCGAACTTTACACCAAAAACTATTGTATGCATCCATCTTCTAAACCATCTATTGCATTTAGTTATCTTCCAAATTAGTCTAATGTTAGCACAATTTAACCTTTAACCTGCTCCTTGATGACGTGGATCAGGTTTTATATATTTTAATACTTAATTTATGACGTGGCAGCCACGTATCATCAAACCAAAAATTTAAAAATCCTAATTTTTTTGTGATTTAATCTTCATTTATACCTATATTATTATTATTAAATTAAATAATATATTAAAGATAAAGTTTTTTACTTTTTAGCTCAGGTTTTCTTTAAACCTTTTTTTTCTATTTTATTTAAACAATTCATATATATTAACATTAATAATTTTTTCAATGATGTATGATAAGGAGATTTGAGGTTGTTTTCTCCAAATGTTTATCTTAGTATATAATTTTCACGATCACAAGTATTCTGACCACCACCACCATAATAAATTCCGACCATCGTATCCATAAATTCCGGCCATCGATACATTTAGAACTGAAATTAAAAGCCTATTATAAAGCTTCAGATCTGCCATTAACAAAATCAGAAACACACAAAGTCTATCCCAAATCGATACTTAGATTTAATGCAGAACACATTTCAAATGATAATAAAAAAATCAAAACAATCAAAGAAACCAACCTTTAAAATCATACAGACACATTATTTGGTGAGTTTTTTTTTTTCATATATCATTATTATAAGCTGGTAAATATTTTGGGAGTTAGTAATTCGTTATTATATGGTGAGTTTTTTTTTCTTCTGAAATCGATACTAAGATAACCTGTCCACCTTACTTCACCCCTTGGTGGCTGCCGGATTTGGTGGTAAATATGATGGTGGTGGCTGCCGGATTTGGTGGCTCCCGGATTTGGTGGTAAATATGATGGTGGTGGACTGGTGGCTGCCCGATTTGGAGAAAGGAATGGTGGTCGGAATAGTTGTGGGGGTTCTCTGGTGGAATAATTGGGTTGAGAAAATTAAAATTGTAAAAGTCAAACAAATATGTTAATTTGGTGAAATAGTATCCTACATGGCATTACATGTCACTAAAATATATGTTAAAAAATTTATAATTACCGGTAACCTAAAGAGAAGGTAAACACATACACACAATAACTTTTAATACAAGTTTAACGCATACATTAAAACATTTAAAACTTGAATGTATACAATAGTTTTTGGTGTAAAGTTCGATGCATTCTCAAACAATTAACCCGACCCTAAAATCTTCCTCCCATATTTGGGGGAAAAAGAAATGAAAGAAAATAGAACCACATCGAATCAATAAAGCCAATGAAAGACTCGATCTTTGATGAAATCAAGTTATTTTCATTCCTTGATCAAGAGCATGTCCACATAAATATTGATACGATTTCGGTTGGTCAAGACTTGGGGATTAAAACTTTTAAAGGAACCATAGCTAGAGGGGGTTTGCTTAGTCACTGTTAAACATTCGGGAGGACAACAAAAGACGGAAATTCCACTGAAGCATGAATCGCCGCATTCAGTGCATATTGTGATGCATTGGATGGAGTTTTCAGCACTTGGATTCTCGAAGCTTCCCGCTGCGACGCATTTGCTGTATTTTCGGCCAAAAACCAACTTTAAACTTACATTTTTTTGCATTTTTAGGGTTTATTTTGTTTTCCTATATATAAGAAACGTTTTTATTCATTGTAATCGGTTTATGTTCGAATATATTTAGGGTTTTTACCTTTTTCTTTGAATTGATACTTCAATCGTCTTTGTTTCAATATCAGATCGCGTTATTTAAGTTTGATGCGTTAACAAATCAATAGGTCTTGATTGTGTTAACATTAGTTGATTGAATTATATGTCTAATTCAATTAACATATTATCATTTTTCTTTTGTTCATATCAATTTGGTTCATAATTGTCAATTAGTTTGATTTTTTGCTACGAATACATATCAAATACATCATATTTCTCGAATACCTTAATCTCAGTCTACACTTATTATCCTAGCATTAAACACATATACATTAATATCTATGATCAAGCATTAAACACATCTATTGTTGAAAATTTACTTCAACACAATGCATTACACATGTTTAAGCATATATAATTTAAGCTTGTCTGTCATCTCTTATATTTAAATACACGGTTAAAAAAAGGAAAATCCCTTCTCGAAAGTTGTTCTCAACAACGAGCCCTCCAACTTTACTTGTCACCTCGAAAGCTGAAGCACGGTTTTTAAATGATTTAATCACTCACACCTCTTATGTTTTTATTAGGGTTTTTGCATAAAATAAGGATGTGCTAGAAATCTAGAATTTAAGTGGATAATACTATTTCTGTCTTTTTTAGCCACGTAGTACTTTGACCGTCCTACAATAACCACATGACTCATGTGGCCCTTTGGCAATTCCACACCACAAATTAATCGAGTTTCTTATCCTAACTTGTCAATTAACATAATGACCTAAATGAAACAATTGTTCCTTTTACATATATTGTTGTGAAATTGTTAAAATGAATCACCTTTGGGATATTTTTGGTAAAACTAGCTTATAGTTGGAGCTAGTAACTTGTAACTGAAGATGAAAGTTTGAGTTTATATAGACAGTTGAAAGCTAGATCTTTTATTTTCTGTAAATGTGTTTGGAAAGTAGCTGAAGTTGGAGTTAAAAATCTAAAATGACTAAAAACTATATAATAATATTATAAGACAAATTTTATAAGGGATATTTACGTAATTTACTTTCATATAAGCTCAAGCTACTTTTTTAAACTACTTGAATTAGCTTATTTCTTAGGAGCTTATTTTTTAAATAACCCCACAAATAAGCTTCAATAAAAAAAAAAACTTGTTTGATAAAAAACTCAAGCTCCAAATAAACTCTAACTAAGTTCATGCCAAACATAGGCTTGAAGCTTGGTTACCTTTTAATGACATTTTCTAGTAAGTTTAACAACTAACCTACAAAATTTAACAAAAAAAGAAAAATAAAATAATGTTATTAAATGGTAGTATGGTACACTGTTAAAACTTGAATGGTTTTTATGGTTGAAAAAAAGTTTAAGTACCGGAACTTGGTTAATGTTGTTTTATTCGTTTCAAAAACACTGAGCAAGTTTGTATTTATATATGTAAAAACTATTGACTTGTTTTTAAATATGAATATAGTAAGGATGCAGTAACTTTTAATTTGCTCTTAAATATTTTTACCTTTTTTAAATTCTAAAAATAAATGACGGCTTTAATGCAATGACAAAAAGAGTAATCTATTTAAAAAAAAAATACTTCATTACTTGCATTTATCTTATTTGTTTTCAAATACTTTGTTTTTTAAAACGGAGGGAGTAGTAATTTTTAACCACACTTTTATCGGAGGGCTTCTTTTAGCCTCCAACCTAGAAATTAAAGCTTTATGGTATTCGTCAAGATTATGTTTTTCGGAGTCCTTAAAAGATTTGGGATTAAGTTTTAGCAATGTTTTGAAACCCGGGTCGACCCGGCCGGGTCAACCGGTTGGACCGCTTCCGGCCCAAAAAACAGGTCAAAACAACCCGGGTTATAAGGAAACTGAGAACCGGTCGAACCGGCGGGTTTTTAGAAACCCGGGTCAACCCGGTTCGCTAATACCCGTCGGGTTTTGTTTTTTATACTATTTTTGAAAGTTAAAAGGTTATAATCTCGTAAGATTTATGCCATTTGAAGTTTAAAACTTATAATCTCGTAAGATTTATGCTTGGGTATAGTCTTTTGAAGCATAAATCTTGTAATCTCAGTAGGATTTATGCCTTATCAAGTATGGAGTATGAAACTTGTAATCTTTTGAAGTAAAAAGTTGTAATCTCTTTTTTCTTGTTAGTTAAACATGGTTCTTTGATGTTTTTATGCGGCAGAGGTTAGTGTTTTGAACTTTTAACAGGTGATATTGGAAATTTTGGACATGTGTAGAAACCGGGTTGACCCGCCGGTTGAACCGGTTGACCCGGTAACCCGGTGGCTAGGCCGGGTCGATCTTTGACCCGGTTTTCAAAACATTGAGTTTTAGAGTTTTTTTGGAGTGGTTTCAGGAATTTTGTTTCTCTAGTTTAAGGAGCTCGTGTTTTAGGATTGAGGTTTCCATTTTAGGTTCTATAAGGGCTTTGTATTTCTAGCTTTTTGCTAGTTTCTTTTAATGAAATCAATTATGTCGTTAAAAAAAAACCCCTACGAATGACTGGATAGCCTACCTTATTAAACTAACATAATTCAAATAGAGAAAATAAAAAGTAAAAAAGAAATCTTAAAATCAAAATCTACAAAAGAACGAAAAAAAGAAAAGAAAAACACGCTCTATAACAAACAAAATCATGTGATTACCTAGCCGTGTTGCCACCAATATGGCAACAAATCCAACAATGCATGTTCATTTGTTGAATGAATTAAATTATTAATTACAATCTCTTAAAACCTTAAATTCGTTAAAGAATGGCTAGCTAGCAAGATGCTAGGGCCAAAAGTAACAATGTACTATAGAAGAGAATGGTGATATGAGATCCAATCTAACCAATTGTATTGACCCTTTTACTCCTATATTTAAGATCCAATACAAGTTAGAACCATAGCGTCATCCGCTTAAGTCACCCGTTGGGTTCATTTGATCGGAAACCACCCATTTCCTTCTCTATAAAAGCGTAAAGTGGTATGAATTTCTACATCGATACACTTCTTGAAACTTGTCGAATCTTGAGGGGATCTAATCAAGATTGGCAAGACTAGTAATCAAATTCCTCGATTTATTACTAACAGATCAATCTCAAAGATGTTTAAAATGTTGGTTCTTTAATCTTCTATCTTAAACCAGAAACACAATAATTCAGTAGAATAGCTACTTAAAGATGTAATCATTAAATTTTGGTACATTGAGATTTTGAAACAAACCAATTCCAAGACAATAACCCATGTCCTCAAATTCCTCCAAGTTTCGTCCCTTTGTGACCTTTTGACTTTAACACAAAGGAGAAATTGTAATTATAAGATATGTATTTAAATTTTAGGATAATGTTATATGTACCTAACGAGTGGGTTTGTCCCCGCGTGTTGCGACGTGACAAAACTTTATCCGATCTATATTTAGTTGTGAAATAAATAAAAATGAAAATTTTGATTCAAAAGAATCACAAATGTAAATATTGTTATTTTATTTAATAACATAACAAAAAAGAAAGTGTTAAATAATATAATCCAAAGAAAAGAGTAAATGATTTGTAATCCAAAAAGAAAACTAACCCAAAATAATTAAATAATCAGAATTAAGACGTAACTAATTCATTATAACCTAAAAAGAGAAGGTAAAACGAAATTGTTGAAGACAAAAAAAAGTAACCCAAAAAGAAAAGTCTTGAACTAAAAAGTAACGATTATTTGAAATGAATAAGTAGGCACATTATTTCATAACTCAAAATAAAAGTTAAAAAAAATAAATAAGTAGACATATTAGCTGCTTGGAGCAGGCGGTCTGCCTACTTCACTGTTCCTAACGTACATTTCAAAAGGGTTGTCAAATGTTATGTATATACAATATATAATATAATCTAAATATATAATTAATAGAGGATTGAAACAATTGTGAGGCGTCACGTAGTAATCTTTTGAACATACATTTTGCAAAATTTATAAATTTTTATAATAAATAATTTAGAGAATAAACACTAATATAAAAATTTTGCTTTCTATATTGTTGAGTTTATATTTTTTGATGATAACATGATTTAAAGGATAAAGCTAGGCTAATATAATAAATATTGCATATGTATTTTGTTTGCGGCGTTTCATGGCAAAAAAAATTCAAATTTTCTAATTATATAAAATAATTTACTTAGTTTCAATTGCATATTTGCATAACATGTAGAAATTCAATTATTTATAATATTCTTTTTTTAAGACTTAACATTAATTTATGTTCTAGATAAATTTTAATAACATAATTAAAATAAAATATTAATATAAATTTTATAAAATATAATTCGTACATGCCAATTATACTATCTGAATGCTTTTCAATTGTTGTATGTATTTATCATACTCACATACACGAGTCTCTTTTCCTTCCTTTTTTTAGATTTGAGAAAAAATTAATACATGAAGCACTATTATTAGCACTATCATTTTAATTTAATCAAACTTTAACTATGAAATCACTTATTCATATCTTCCTAAAAGTTTTATAAATATAATCGCCTATTCATATATTTCTAATTTTAGTCAAAATATGTAACAAATATACTGGATTTTTATGTAAAGTTCTTAACTATTTAAGATAAATTAAAAACTCTATATTTCATTTAACATTGAATAGTTAATTTTTAAATAACTGTAAATTGTACGGGTAGTAAAAAGTAGTATAATATATAATTGCACCTAATGTTAGGTGTGACAAATTAACATTAAAAACCATCTTGTTTCTATGAATCAAATTACTCGTAAGATAGTTTAACAGGATCACATTAAAGCCTATTGTTATCCCTGTTTTACCGGATATCAAGTATGACACTATAAAAAGCTTTTGGACGCTCATAAAACTGTACGTTAATCGAGTCCAAAAACCATTATTTGAAGATTGTTTTCCAAACGCCCACAAAACAAATAAGTGATCCCCCGTCCCCTTATAGTAATAATGACAAATAAAAGAACATTAGAAAAGTATTAATATCAACTACAAATTTATAAGTTAATTGAGTTTATATAATAATTGGACATAAATATTTATATGGTTCAATAAAATCCTTTTATTGTCAATAAGAGTTCTACCTATATACATACTAGCTAGTAGTTTATTAAATAACAGAGAATATGAGATGTTTGCAGAGACGGAGCCAAAAATTTATGTTGAGGGAGGCTCGATTTTTTTTTCCGATAGTAACGTAAACTGTCTTTTTAGAAGCTATTAGTAACATACAATTAGATCATGAATTTGTCTACTTATTCACAAAAAAGAAAATCTGTATATATTTAATTAAAATTAATGTTAATATGTAATGTAAAAAGTACATATTTTTGTCACCTACCGAGACACTCTTTTGATTCCCACTTCCCCATGAATCTATTATCTACTTTCCTCTTTTTCTCATTTCACATGCTTCACAATTCTTTAAAAACTTCCATAGTTTCCGGTCAAATAAGCTATAAAAAAACAGTTTTTTGCCATGAAGGTAAGGTAGTCGTCAGGTCAGTTAGGGGGGGCCGAGCACCCTCCAACCCCCTACTGGCTCCGTCCCTGGATGTTTGTCAAAGTTGATGACCAATAATGATAAAAAATAAAGCGTTTTTCAATAATGATTTCCATTTGTATTAAATATTATTATACGAGAATTGTTATATTTTACCAACTATTATTCATTATGGAGAGTATGTGAAATTCTATATGCGCCATTAATTATTATTTTAATTACAATTAAATAGTACAATGTCAAAAATATATAATTATTACTAGTTTTCTTGAATAATTTATGAGACATATTTTTACTTGTTTTAGAAAAATCTACATGGCATCATATTTGATTGTCCAATATGTAAATTAGTATAACTTATCACTTAAAAATTACATGAAAAATTCTTTTAAACCCAACACGAATCACAAATAAAGGGATTATACGATTTAACTCGTTCATAGTAATATCTTGAGATAACTGAAAATGATTATAATCGATATATATATTGGTAAATAAACAACGACACTTGGAATTGTTTGTCTTTGAGCTTTTTTGATCTTTGTAGCAAAACAAAGACAATTGAGAAATTGTTTTCGCTTCAGTATGAATGAAAACATACCGTCTTTGAAGGGAGGTCAAGGAATTCTGCAAAATACATATTTTTCCGGAATGTTGACCAATAACAATTTCGACATCGATGGCGTTTAGTTGAAAACCTAAATATGCTTTATAAAATGTTTATTTTAGCATCATCATTTAATTTGTTCTGATTAGTTCCCGGAAGTCTTAGAACCAATTTCTTCTCTCTTTGCAAATCCCATTCTAAAGTCATTGATCAACTAGAAAGTATGAGAAGAAAGTTCTTTTATAGTAGGTCTTTGGATGATAACAAAATAACATGGAGTCCCTGAGGTGTGACTTGAATGGTAAGACTTGGGTCTCCTTAATGGGAGGTCCCAGGTTCGAACCCCTTCCCACCTTTGTGGACACCAAATGACCCCCCACAAAAGCTCAGTTGACCTTGGTCACGACGAATTTGAGAGAAACAAGTAACGAGTTCGGAGTAATCTGATCTCACTCGTTGGTCCAAGGCGCTGAGACAGTGGCGGTCTTCGCACCACATTGCTTGGGGATGGTAGGTGGTAACGATGTCAGTTGATACAAAAGGTACACAAGGTTATGGAGTGTGAAAACCGTCACTCTTCCCGTGTCTAGTTAGTCTAGTATGTCTGCAGCTCATTACCGACTTTATTTAAACTTTTTTATAAAGTTACTTATTACTATGTTGATGTGTGTTTATGATTTGTATCTTTTGTGTGAAGTTGTGTTGTGCTATAGGTGCAGAAGTAGGTAGCCCCCAATCGATGAGCTCCTAGATGATTTAACGAATAAATTTCGTGTTTTATGTTCTTATCATATTTGAATAGGTAAACTTTATTAGACAATTGAGAACTCCCATTTATGAGACTAAAACAACTATATACTTAATTAATGACTCCGAGTTACGTCCATCTTATGATCTCCGCTTTTGAGAAACGTCCGTCGCTAGTACGCAAAAATCACAAACTTTGTGTGCACGACTGCGCCGCAGTTCTCCTCTAATGTGGCGCATCGCGAGTCCAGTTCGGTAATTCTAAATCATTTATATTTCTCGTCCAAACACTCCGGATCTGCACTTCCCTTTACTCCATAGGGCCGAACTTATTAAGTTAATTTAGTGTGTCGAGTCCAAGCCCTAACCCTCCTCCTAGCTGCTTAGTTAACTGGTCCCAAACCCCCAAATCCAGTAGCTAACCCTAGTTCTCTCTCACACACATACACACACAGAGTATTGATGAATGCGTAGTGACTTGTTTAGACAAAACTTAAATAAATATTAGTACTAATAATTTATGTTAATTAGTACATTTTCTAATTTAAAATTTAAAGATGGCAAAACCTAAATATTTCTTTCCTCATTGTCCGTACTATTCCAACTGTCTCTCATTGTTGAAACCACAAAATGTTAAGAAAAACAGCAACTAAAAAATTACCAATGAGATTCATTTGTCTTACCACTAACCAATAAACTGTGCCCAGCACAGAATTTAAAAATCAAAAATTAAAAGTAATGACTACAGTTATATAGTACGCTATTTTAGGAAACTCACTGTCATTATAATAAAAAAAGGAAACCCTAGAATTATTTAAAGAGACCCAAAAAAGGAAGACAAAAGTACAAACATCATGTTTTAGATTCAAAAATAAATCAAAATTTATCCAAATCAAGTCAATTCCCAGATCATATACCTAAGTTTCAAGAAAAAAAAACCCTAAAAATTCAATGGATCCCTTCTCAGAAAGCTATAACAACAGATTCCAAGAATCCCGGGATATGATAAGCTTTACCACGGATGCATCTGGTTCTTCTTCATCATCTTCCCCGGTGGTGGCCTCAACCCCTAGCCGTTACGAAAACCAGAAACGGCGCGATTGGAACACCTTTTGCCAATACTTGAGAAACCACTATCCACCAATTTTTATTTCCCAGTGTAGTGGTGCAAATGTGCTTGAATTTCTTTGTTACCTTGACCAATTTGGAAAGACTAAAGTTCATAACATGATATGTCCCTTTTATGGACAACCAAATCCACCTGCCCCATGTCCTTGTCCACTCCGACAAGCTTGGGGAAGTCTGGATGCTCTAATAGGCCGCCTCAGGGCGGCCTATGAGGAAAACGGTGGAGCTCCTGAGACGAACCCTTTTGGGGTTCGAGCAGTGAAGCTTTACCTTCGTGAGATTCGCGAGATGCAATCGAAAGCAAGAGGAATCAGCTATGAGAAGAAGAAACGAAAACGATTAGCGCCACAACAAGATGACAATAATACTTGATTTTCAAGTAATATAAATGATGCAAGTGATTATCATGTTGGATCCTGTATGGTATGCATTAATCTTTCCTTCATTTTTATATTATTTGATTTCATGTTCTTATTATGTGGAAATATCAAGATTCAATGATCCATTGTTAATTAGGGCCAGATTGAGTTTTAATTTGGGTAGCTGAAAATGAATGTGAACAATGAAGACTATGAATGTGAATAGTGAAGACTTTGAATCCTATTTTTATTAAAGTTAAATCATTTTTTGAGTTATTCACTTTTTGAACTATTTCACTTGACTTTAAGATACAAACTAACATAAAATATAAAGATTGTGTTATGATGAATAAATTTTTGACAAATTTGCAACCATCATAATAGCTGGCAATGTCTATTCAAAACTATTCTTTTTAACAAAAAACTAGATTTTATTTTACTTTTTATATATATATATATATATATATATATATATATATATATATATATATATATATATCTTATAAAACAAAACTTAAAGTAAAATAAGTAAAAAAAAAATATAAAAATAATTTATGATATGTATAATTTTGTATTATATTTATTTGTTCAATTATAATAAACTTTAAAAAAAATAAGTTTTGATATGTATCAAAATATATGTTGTTTAAAGTTTGTGCATCAAATTCATTGTTTTTTTGCAGTAAATATTTAAATTTCAACGATAAAACTACACATTTTTTAATGTACAACAAAACTTCGTTTTTTAAAGTTTGAGGTATGGTAAAAATGAACGATAATACAATTTTTTTAAAGTTATAGAATATTTTTAATTTTTTTTGTACTTATTTTACCTTAAACTTTGTTTTACAATAACCAACATCTATATATATATATATATATATATATATATATATATATATATATATATATATATATATTATAGTTTGGTTTTCGTAAAACAAACTTTAAGTTAAAATAAGTAAAAATAATAATAATTTATAACGTTAGATATTTTGGATTATCGTTCATTTTAACAATATCTCAAACTTTAAAAAACGAAGTTTTGTTGTACATCAAAAAATGGATAGTTTTATTGTTGTACATTAAATTTGAATGTTTACTACACAAAAACAATAAATTTGATACACAACCCTTAAACGACATATATTTGGATACATATCAAAACTTGCTTTTTTAAAGTTTGTTATAATAAAATAAATAAACATAATACAAAATTACACATATATTAAAATATTTTTTCATATATTTTTAAATGCTTGTTTTAATGGTGTAATTAGTTTTTACAAAACTTTGTTATACTCTAGATTAATTAATTTATATTTAATTATGAATTTAAAGTGAGTTTAAAATGATTGGTTAAAAAATGGTTGTTATAGTTCCTAAATATTTAGTGGTTTTTATTTGAATTCACCTCTCTCTCTGTCTCCGTCTCTCTCTCTATATATATATATATATATGTTATAAATTTGGTGTAATTTGATTTCGATAATTTTCTGAATCATGTTTAAAGTTCACTTTTTTCAATAAAGTAATTTTTCTAAATTACTTTTGGGTTACTAATGAATTCTTTAAGTAAGATAATTCAGAAAACTATCAATTAATATTTAAGAAAATGAAAATTATTGATCAAAATATGAGAGAAATCCTTTATTTCGTATGATTTTTTAGAAACCGAAACTTTGAATATAACCATATGTGGGTTATACTTGGTTTTCAAGAAGGAGTACCAACCAACAATTGCAATTGTTAGTTTTAGACGGAAAATTAATTAGGGGTTCGGTGGGGATGGTGCCTCCTAGACATCCCAAAGGTCGTTGCCCCTTAACCCTGTAAGGGGCTGCAACCCCTTGAATCCGCAATTGAGTTGAACGAGATAGCTAGAACAAACGTGTATCTCAAACTCTCTACTCGTAATCGAGTTTAACTCGTTTTCTTTTTCAGTCTCAACTAAGTCACAATATAATATGAACGATAATACTAAGATTACAAACAAAAGAGGGGTTTCTTTTTTGAATTCAAGATAGTGGTTTTACTTAATCGATCAAATTAAGTTTCTAATCTTTTTTTTTTTTTGTTTTAGATCTTAAAGTTCATTTGTATTATTAAACATAGATAAAATATTGGATGGAATTTTTTTCCCACTTCATCAGAAAAAAATAAAAAAGAATTAGAAAGTAAAGACCCACACTCCTACATATTAGTCTATTACACATCATAACACATACAAATTCGACACAACCAACTTGAACCAAATTAAACCTCTAAAATAAATATGTTTTACTATAAAGTCCACTTATTTTTATTTTATCTATGTTTACATAGAATAAATAAAAGCCAAATGTTTTCTTTGGTTACAGATTCACAGGTAGGAATTATTGACTTTTCATGGCAGCAACAGTTGGAGTGAAAGAAACTGGTACTTCAATTGTGTGTAGCAGAAGACTAGCAGTAGTATTTATGGAACTTAGACTTTAAGTACTTGGAATTTGTTCTTGATTTCAGCTAAGATAATTAATATGGATAAGCTTTATTTATTAAGTTATTGAAATTGTAGCAAATGATCTCCAGCTCAGCTGGTTGTGATGTACAGGATTTTATACTCATGTGGCTGAGATCGGGGGTTCGACCATTGTGGTCGTCGCAATAGCGTAATTTAATCCACACCTCTTAAGGCACGCATTACGAATTTTCCCTAGAAACCCCCGTGTGGGACTGGTTTTGCCCGCTAATGCCATTATATTAAAAAAACATGCAAGAAAAAAAAACAAAATTTAATGTATGAATGAGATTGGTACTTACCATTAGTATACATAGATAAGTACTAGCTCTTTATATAATTGTTGATAGTTGATCACCTTTTTGTATATAGTTTGTTTTTTATCTTAGGGCTTTGCTAATGTGTTCAAAAATCCTGGTATATTCATATTAAATAAACTAGTAAATGATCAATTAAGGTATATAATTTTCTAAAGACCACAAGATAAAATCTTGGTCATTGATCACATTTTAATTCAGGGGTTAAGATTGAAACCAAACCCCACTTTTTTTTCTTTTTCTTTTTAAATTAATTTATCTCACAAACCGTTAATCGTTAGACGAAACAAATTACACCGTTACGACCGTCTCGTTTTTATCTTCAATTAGAACATTGGTGTTATTTACTTTCGAAGATTTTTTTTTTTTTTGTCGGTGTTAAAATTGTAATGATAATATCACATGTGATATTAGCACGAATTCGTAAAATTTTATAAAAGAGAATTACTATAAAACGTATAAATTACCAAAATTTAGAAATAATATCGAATTTTGACGATTTTTTTTTCTTTAATTTTTTTTGACATAAATGTGATAGTACGCATATCACATGTGATAGTATTGTATATCATATGTGACAATTTTTGTTTTTCTTCATTTTTTTGACATAAATGTTATAGTACGCATATCAAATGTGATAGTACGCATATGTGATTTTATTATGTATGTAAAATTTCGAAAACTTAAAAGGCAATAAATCACATGATTTCAACTTTAATTGTTAATTTTAAAACACGAAAATACTATATTAGGTATAATCTTATAGCCCCGGAAAAAAATCAAAAATTGACGATCTTTTATTTTTCCGTTTCGGACAAATGTTGATATTCGTAAGGTACAATCACATATGATTTGAACACTAAATATGCATTTCAAAACATATATTTGTTATATTATATACATTCAACTAGAATCAAAAAGAAAAACGGAAAAAAATAAATATGTCAAACTACTAAAATCACATGTGATAAAATCGTGATTTTATAATATAAAATTTAAAAATCTATCAAAAAAACTCGGAAAAACAAAATTAAATTTTAAGTGAGTCTTTAAACTAGAGATTTCTAATTGGGTATTTTGGTGTCAAAATTTTAAATATTCCAATCCTAAATAAACTATGTATTTAATAACCAATAAATCTTAACTATATATTGAAGAGGTGTTTTTTTCAATTCTCCTCAATATATTTTTAACTAAATAACAAAAGTTATAGTTTATTTAATACAGTTAACATATGTCTTTATAACAAAACTAGCCATACCCTATATTTAAAAGAGGATGTTGTCTTTGCTTAATTTACATTCTTCAAAAGAAATTTAATGGTAATCAATATCGAATAACTATATATCTTTTTTTCTTTTTCTTTTTATCTAAGTGGTAGATTAAAAGCAATGTATGTAGCGTTCCAAATTATAAATTAAACTTATTCTATAACCAAATTAATAACTTTAAAAAGATAATGATTTTGTATTTCTCTTAATTATATTGGCAACAAGATTATACTTTAAAGTCCTTAAGTTAAACTATTCAAAAACCGATTACTCAACTAATAATTCTAGCTGGTTAAATCATAAAGTAGGTGTAATTTATTTATTTTAACAAAAAAAAATCTGAATTTAATGACAAGGACTAGCAAGTACCTAGACTCGAAATAAAGTGTTACAAGAAAAAACATCGATTGATATGAGGTCGGATCGCTAACCCAGACAAACCAATCGAGTTGACTATTTCTAAACCTACTAGAGATATATGTTAACCGAGAGACAAGAAGTCATCGCTATTTGTATATATATATGATAATTGTCTATGTGTAAAATAAAATAACTTATATGTATCTAGAATTAATATGTTACTTTTAACCAAACATTTCTTTACATAAACCCACTTATCGATTACTTATCCGCCTTTCATTATATTACGCATGGATTCATCGTATTTCAAATACTTATCGACTTTTATTATTTTACCCATGAATTCATTGTACATTTATCTTCTCTCTTAATTAGCTAACATTTATATATATATATATATATAGAGTTGGTTTCATTTAAGAACCATGTAATTATTTAGGAACCATTAGGAACCATTTTTAGGCAAGGTGGCAATTTTGTAATTAAACTCAAGGTGACAATTTTGTAATTAAGTCAAAATTGAGAGCCAAATTGGAAATAAATTAAAACCACTTTAAAATCCTAATTAACTTTAAATTAACATATCTAGAGTATAACTAGGTTTTAGGAAAAACTAAATACACCATTAGAACAAGCATTTAATTATCTTTCCAACGAGCACCCACTTGATATACTTTTGACGACTTTTTTTTTTTTTTTTTTACAGTGAGTTTCGGTATATACACTAGTGTATATACTAAATATTCACCAGTGTATATACTAATTCACAAAAAACACATCTGAACCATATATACTATACACTAGTGTATACACTATATTCACTAATGTATAGTTATACACTAGTGTATTTATACACTACAGTATTGTATTTATACACTAGTGTATACACTATATTCACTAATGTATAGTTATACACTAGTGTATTTATACAATATACACTAGTGTATACACTATATTCACTAATGTATAAGATGTATTCTCTATTGAATACATGGTATTCACTGGTGTATATTGTATATTCACTTGTGTATATTGCGTATTCACTGGTGTATATTGTATATTCACTTGTGTATATATATATTGTATATTCACTTTTGTATATTGCGTATTCACAATTAAAAGGAAATTAATATAAAGATTCGTATACATTAGTGAATATAGTGTATACACTAGTGTATAGTGTATATGGTTTAGATGTGTTTTTGGTGAATTAGTATATACACTGGTGAATATTTAGTATATACACTAGTGTATATACCGAAACTCACTAAAAAAAAAAAAAAAAAAAAAAGTCGTCAAAAGTATATCAAGTGGGTGCTCGTTGGAAAGATAATTAAATGCTTGTTTTAATGGTGTATTTAGTTTTTCCTAAAACCTAGTTATACTCTAGATATGTTAATTTAAAGTTAATTAGTATTTTAAAGTGGGTTTTAATTGATTTCCAATTTGGGGATTTGACTTAATTACAAAATTGCCACCTTGCCTAAAAATGGTTCCTAATGGTTCCTAAATAATTGATATATATATATATATATATATATATATATATATATAATATATATATATATATGTAGGGTGAGGTTCAAATGAGATCCTCAATTTGCTAGGGATCCAGGGATCCACTTTTCAGCCACACATTTTCCCCTTAATACTTTTTTTTTTTTTTTTTTTTTTTTTTTATGTTTTACTTAACTTTTTTTTTTCAAAATCAAATGTGATTTTTTTGTAAAAAATTGAAATTACATATGATTTTCAAAAACCAAAATTTATAAATTTTAAAATCACACATGAATTTTTTTTTTTTTGGAAAATCACATGTGATTTTCAAAAACCAAAATTTATAAATTTTAAAGTCACACTTGAAATATTTGTTTCTCGAAAATCACATGTGATTTTATAAGCAAAATAGTTTGTAGGTTAAAAATCACATGTGATTTTACCCATAAAAGATTTGTAGATTGAAAGTAAGATTGAAAATCAAATGTGATTTTCGGAAGAAAAAAAAAAAAAAAAAAAAAGTAAATAAAAAGGTAAAAGAAAAAAGTAAAAAAAAAAATTAGAAAAATAGCAAAAAAAAAAAAAACAAAGATATAAGGAAAAATGGGTGGTTAAAAAGTGGATCCCTAGATCTCTAGAAAATTAGGGATCCCATTTGAACCTCAATCTATATATATATATATATATATATATATATATAGAGGTGGGTTCATTTAGGAACCACTAAATATTTAGGAACCATTAGGAACCAATATTCACCAGTGTATATATATGATATTCACCAGTGTATATAAAGCATATGTATATATATATATACACTGGTGAATATTATATGTATATACACTGGTGAATATTATATGTATATACACTGGTGAATATCATATTAAATATACACTGGTGAATATCATATATATACACTGGTGAATATTGGTTCCTAGTGGTTCCTAAATATTTACATGGTTCTTAAATGAAACCAACTCTATATATATATATATATATATATATATATATATATATATATATATATATATATATATATATATATATTAGGGCTGGCAATTTCCGACCCGACACGAAACTCGACCTGAAACCGACACGAAAATAAACAGGTTTGGGTTGAGGTAAATAAATTTCAGGTCGGTTTTAGGTTGACGCAATTGACCCGTTTATTAAACGGGTTAGGTTTGGGTTGGTAAAAATTTAAATGGGTTGACCCGCCAACCCGTTTAATTAATAAAACATTTTTTAAAATATTGTAAATTGAAAAGCCTTTTTGTAAATTGAAATCATTAACTATACATGTTATAGATAAATGAAAAGCCTTCTTGTAAATTGAAATCATTAATCTCATCTAGAAACTAGATGATAATCTCACGCCTCTTTTCACCCGCTTGACCCATTTAAACCGCTAACCTGTTTAACCGGTCTAATTAAACAGGTTATATGGGTCGGATTCAGGTTCAAGGTAAACAGGTTAGGTTTGAGATTTATAACCCGTTTATATAAACAGGTCGGTTTCAGGTTGAATGTTTTTGACCTGCCAACCCGCGAACCCGAACCCGTGAACACGAACCCGACCTGAATTGCCACCCCTAATATATATGTATATATATATATGTATATATATATATGTATATATATATGTATATATATAAGCAAGGTTCATTAACGACGCGTCATGGCGTGCGGCGTAACCTCGACGTTACGAAAACATGCAAGACATCGTTGTTAGGCGTGACGTCCAACTTATTTGATTTTAAATTGGTGACTGTATCTTAGATTAGATGTATATTAAAATTTGAAACATTGATTTTTGTTTAATTGATTACTATATTTAGATTAGATGTATATTGAAATGTAAAAAATTGATTTTTTTGTTAATTGATTGTTTATTGATACAACTTAATAAGAGTTAATATATATACAAGTATATATAAAAATTCTAAAATTTATTAAAATTTTGCCGCTTTGTCACGTCTTGAAAAACGCAATGTTTCGTCATATCTTACAAAGCTTGGCTTGACCTTGCCGCTACGTCACGCCTTACGTTATTTACAACCTTATATAAAAGCATGAATTTTTAAATTAAGACCTTTTTTGAAGAAAAACTGATATTTTAAGCTTCTAAGGCTGGACGGAGTAGATACAAACTCACCTTGGTGAGTTTCCAAGTCACGCGTGACTCCTATTCCGGAGGTAAAACTCACCGTGGTGAGTTGCCACGGTGGAGGTGAGTGTGTGTGTTAAAAATGGTGCAAATGGTGAGTTACTCACCTTGGTGAGTTGTGTTTTTGGTGGGCCCCACGGTGGAGGTGAGTTTTTATATAAAAAAAAGAGAGAATGTCACAAATCGTCCTTGTGGTTAGGCTGTTTTTCACATATCGTCCTTTTGCAGAAAAGTTAGCACTTATCATCCTTTTGTTTTTTAAAATTATCGTCTGTGATCCTTCCGTCAAAATTCTGTTAATTTAATCCGTTAAGTGGCCCCCACATGAGGGTAAAGATGTCTTTTTAGGTGTTATCTCCCCCGACCAGTTTCAATTCCCTTTTTCTAACCCTAATTAACAATGAGCATACACAATTCTTCTAAACCTCCCCTAAAAAGACGATTCAGTTTTACAACAAATTTCACTACCTTCACATATGTACAAATTTTTAATACATAAGGTACAAGCAAATTCTAACTTGTCATCATCAAAATCATCGTAACCTGATTGAAAGAAGCCGAATTGCAGGTTTAGTAAGTAATTTTGTTTCATAAAATTGAAGACTATTACAACTAATTAGTTTCAGATGTTGAGTTTTAATTGAAAACCTTTTTTACAAGAATTGTAAAGGTTAAAAAAAACCTAACCTTTAAGTTTCAAATTTGCAAAATCAAACCGTTTGTTTCTACTCCGGTGTATGAATTACTCCGGTGAAGCTGCTTTGTTTCTACTCCGGTGAAGCTGCCGGCGACACTTCCAGCGAACCCTTTTTCTCCGGTGCCTGAAAATGCTATTTTGTGGGGTAATTATAAATGTAAAAGCTTTAATTGTTTAAACTCAGATCTGGGGTTTGATTTAAAGAAAGAAAAATCAAATTTTTTAAACTATAAAACTGATCTTGATCTCCCCATTTCGCAATTACTCGACATTGCGAGAAAGGCGAAAACTGTTATTCGGTTAGCGTTAGATATAGGTGGTGGTACTGGTACTTTTGCTGCTCATGGTGGTGTTCTTCCTAATATTAACCCGGTTCTTTTGCCTAAGAAGTCTCAGTCTGGAAAAGAGCCTGCTAGTAAATCTCCGGTTAAAGCGACCAAGTCACCAAAGAAAGGTGATGCTGCTTAAATGCTGAAGGAGTAGGTGGACGATTTGTGTGTATGTATTGTTGTTTGGTGAAGTAGGATGGTTTTAACTGAATCGTCTTTTTAGGGGAGGTTTAGAAGAATTGTGTATGCTCATTGTTAATTAGGGTTAGAAAAAGGGAATTGAAACTGGTTGGGGGAGATAACACCTAAAAAGACATATTTACCCTCATGTGGGGGCCACTTAACGGATTAAATTAACAGAATTTTGACGGAAGGATCACAGACGATAATTTTAAAAAACAAAAGGATGATAAGTGCTAACTTTTCTGCAAAAGGACGATATGTGAAAAACAGCCTAACCACAAGGACGATTTGTGACATTCTCTCTAAAAAAAAACACTTTTTTAAACCCACTTTTTATCTATAAATACCCACTAACTCAACCATTTTTAAACACAACATTCTCATTCTATACCAAACTCTCTCAATATATCACTTCACACATTCACTATTTTTAGAAAATGAATTCGGCTACGATTATGGGCCTTGATTTTGATGGAGAAGTAGAAGTTACTAGCCGCCGTCGTAAGATAACTATGATTAAACGAGCGATTTCGTACGTTTACGTTTACGTAAATATTTATTTTTTTAGTTTATAAATAATAGTATTTAAATGAAAAAAGTAAGGTGAGTTGGAGGTGAGTTTGGGTTAAAAGTGGTCGCGATGAGTGCGTGGTGAGTCTTATTTCCTGAGTAAGGTGAGTTTGTTTTCTGTAGAGAGAAAGCTGACGTGGCAAAGTGACTTGAGGGTGAGTTTTGTTGCTTATTCCATTTAGCCTAAACCTCCTCAAAACTTCTTTTAAACATAACCGGAATGATATTAAAGCCTTTCTAGGAAAAAGACAATTATGATTTCAATTTTAGTGTTTTTTACAACCCCAACAAATATTGTATTTTATGAACGTACGAATGTATCTATTTCACATCAACAAAATCAAAATTACTGTTTTGGAACAGTAAGATATTCTTTCCATAAATATTTACCTAACCTTATAGATAATTTTGTCAAGTAATAAGTAAAAATAATAGTAATAATCATTTTTAAAGGGTTAAATTTATGAAAAATATATAGTGCACTTACATTTTCATGAAGAAGTTTCAATTCATTTTCGTATTTAGCTAAAGTTAAATTACTAAATATCTTTGTTTTCACTTGGCTCGGAGACAAAAATGAAGTAAATAAATTGCCAAAAAGTTATACATATAGTGAGAGCACTATTGAAACCATAATCTTGTAGTTATTTCATTTCGATCACCAACATTAATGAACTCAAAAATTTCTATATGAATGGTTAAAACATCTTTTAAATGTGAAGTATTACTATAACCATGAAAACTAGAAATTTAATTTACCCGTGTGGAGCAAAAGAATTCTAAAATGGTACTTAAATTGTATTCATGGGGGTCATATAGACCGACCAAAATTTTATATTATAGTCGACATATAAGAAGAGGTGTTTGTTCTTTACAAAAGTGATAAAAGACCGGTTATATAATCAAGAAAATCACAAAAATGGACATCTAACATTTTACATTTTCTATTAAATGGCCTAGTTCGTAAAGAGGTTTTGTGACAGTTTTGTAATTTTTCTAACGTTGGGAGAATAAATTGTTGAAAGAAGAGGTTTAATTTTTGTAACTTTCTAACGACAGTCTTTGCGTCATTTTGATGTGTCATAATAAAGGGATGAAAATTGTTGGGATGACCAAGTTAAAGGGGTGTGAATTTTTTTTAAACACAAAGTTATAGAGAAGTAATGGTTTTGTGATTGAAATTGTTACGCTTTCATTGATAATGAATGGCTAATATATAGCCAAAGGTATACAACAGACTAGAGCCAATTTAGGCTGAATACACGGATATAATAGTTAGTTGCTAAAGGTAAACTATGACTAAATACATACTAAAAATAACAAATGAATTCAAATTAGTGTGGACTATATATATCGTTAATACGCCCCCGCAAGATGGAGGCTCCGTTAGTGACTCCAATCTTGGATCGAAACCGTAGAAAAGGTTGACGAGAGAGTGACTTTGTGAGGACATCCGCAAGCTGATCCTTTGTACTGATATACAACACTTTGAGAGAGCCATTTGTAACTCTTTCTCGAACAAAATGGTAGTCCAATGCAATATGCTTCATGCCTGAGTGATACATTGGGTTGGCGCATAAGTATGTGGCTCCGGTGTTGTCGCAATATAATGTGGGTGAAGTAGTCTGTTTTATGTGTAGTTCTCGAAGTAAGTTCTGAACCCAACTCGTCTCTGCCGCAGCATTTGCCACAACCTTGTATTCTGCCTCGGTTGAGGATCGGGACACGGATTTTTGTCGGTTTGATTTCCAGGAGATAATATTAGTGCCCAGATATAAAAGGTATGCTGTGGTGGAATGACCGCCATCTGAAGTTCCTCCCCAATCCGAGTCCGAGAAAGTAGTTATGTTGAGGGATGTACCACGATTTAAGTATAATCCAAAGTAAATGGTACCTTTAAGATAGCGTAATACCCGTTTAAGCGCATGCCAATGCATTTGAGATGGTGAATGCATAAATTGTGATAACCGATTAACTGCAAAAGATATATCCGGTCGGGTAAATGCTAAGTACTGTAGTGAGCCAACGATTTTCCGATACGGTGTTGGATCTACTTGCGAAGATCCATCATGTGAATGTAATACCTCAGACGAGCTCAAAGGAGTAACAACCTCTTTAGCTCCAAGCATATTGAATTGTTCGAGAATATCATGTATGTGTCTGTGTTGGGTGAGGAACAATCCAGAATTGGTAGGAATGACCTCAATGCCAAGGAAGTGGTGTAGAGACCCGAGATCTTTTACGGAGAACCGACATGCTAAAGCATCAATAAACTTGGTGAGAAATGCGTTTTTGTTACCTGTAAGAATAATGTCATCTACGTAGACCATTAAGTAACAAGTGATTTGATCGTGATGGTATATGAATAATGAGGCATCTGCTTGAGATTTGGTGAAACCTTGACTCAATAGAAACTTAGTAAGTTCAATGTACCATGCCCGTGGAGCTTGTTTAAGCCCGTAGAGAGATTTTTTTAATTTGCAAATATGGTTCAGATATTGAGTGCTGACATATCCCGGTGGTTGAACCATATAAACTTCTTCTTGTAACGTGCCATGCAAGAAGGCATTATTGACGTCAAGTTGACGTAATGGCCAATTGTGTGCCAAAGCAATCGAAATTATGACTCGTATAGTGACCGGTTTAGTCACCGGGCTGAAGGTATCAAAATAATTCTTGCCATATTGTTGCTGAAAGCCTTTCGCGACAAGTCGTGCTTTATATTTGGATATGGAGCCATTTGGATGTCGTTTGATACGGAAGAGCCACTTATTGTCAATTGTTATTTGAGTGGTTTTGGGAACAAGTTCCCACGTTCCATTTTGAATGAGTGCATTAAACTCACTGTCCATGGCATTCCGCCATCGAGGATCCTTTAAAGCTTGAGTATGAGTGGTAGGTTCAAATGTTTTAGGTATAGGATGTAGAGTTGAAGTATTGACAAAAGACGGGTTATAGTATTTTGGGTTGCGATTTCGGGTACGAGGTGGTGGAGTTTGATGAGATGGTGACGGAGATGGAATGATATTTGGGGAGTTTGGTATAGGTTCTGGTTGTGTCACTGTAGGTGGTGATCTAGGGGATTGAGGTGATTGAGTGAGAGAGGTATTAGGGAGATTTTCAGAATCAGTGGAGGAAGATGATGAGGATTGATGAGGGGTGTGAGGAGTAGATGGGGTAGGGTGATGATTTTGGGCAGGAAGCGATGGTAGGAATGGAGTAGGAGGTGAATTGTTTGTAGTGTCATTTGTGGATGATGTTGAAGGTGGCGATGTTTCGGATGCGGGATGTGTATTTTTGTATGGAAAATTATCCTCAATGAATCGAACATGGCGGGAATGAAAGAGACGTCGAGTTTGAGGATCGAAGCACTTGTATGCTGATTTTGACGTTGAGTATCCAAGGAATACACATTTTGTGGATTTCGGATGTAGTTTAGAGAGCGAGTACGGTTTTAGCCAAGGATAGCAAAGACAACCGAATGGCTTGAGGGTAGAGTAGTTTGGGTTTTTGCCATGAATTGTTTCAAAAGGAGTTTTCGATTTTAAGATTTGTGTAGGAAGGCGGTTTATGAGATATGTTGCTGTTTGGAAGGCGTGAGACCAGAAATGAAGCGGAAGACCAGCATAATGAAGTAGGGAGAGACCGGTTTCGACTATGTGTCTGTGACGTCTTTCGGCGGTGCCGTTTTGTTCCAGTGTGTGAGGAGGTGTTGTGAAGTGTGAGATACCCATGGTTTTGAGGTATGATGTAATGCCTTGGTATTCACCGCCATTGTCGGTGAACAGAGAGATTACAGGTTTTTGAAAGAATTTTTCAACCAAGTTTTTGAATTGTGGAAATAGTTTGGACACATCGGATTTATGTTTCATAGGGTACAACCAAGTGTATTTGGAGTAGAAGTCCACAATTATGACATAATACAGAAAACCGTCTATGGATTTTTGAGTAGGTCCCCAAACATCAGAGTAGATAAGTTGTAATGGTTGCGTTGCAACAAATGAATTTTTTCCAAAAGGAAGTTTATGACTTTTATTAATGAAACATGATTCACAATGGCTATTATTATTCAACATAATATTTGGACTGCTATTCATATTTCGGATGATAGCTTGTAGGACTTGCACTGATGGGTGTCCAAATTTGTGGTGCCAAAGAGAAAATGAAGCTTTAACGATGGAGTTAACTTGTGGAGATGGTTGAAGATTAAAGTAGTAGACATCATGGATGTTCTCCCCCCGCATTATTGGCGCCCCCGTGCGTAGATCCTTGACAAGAAAATAATGTGGAAAAAATTCAACGGAAACTCGGTTAGTTTTGCTAAATTTTGCAACTGAAATTAGGTTGTTGCGAATTTTCGGAACACATAATACATTTGAAAGTGAAAATGAACGAGATGAGGTTTTAAGAGTTGCGTGACCTGTGTGGGTTATAGATAAGCTCTTACCATCTCCGAGTAAGATTTCATCGGGACCTCCGTACTCTGAAAGTGGATGCAAGTTTGATTTATCCGTAGTAATGGGATGTGAAGCTCCACTGTCGAACATCCATGCTTGTGGATTTGCATTCGACCTTGGCGTAGTACTGTTTGCCATTGGTTGTTGGAGCGTAGGAATGTTGTTTTCCCTGAGGAAGCGGGCTAGTTTACGACACTCCTTTGTGTAATGACCCGAGATTAAGCAATATTTGCAATAGTTGTTGTTGCGGTGATTACGAAATCCTCCGGACTGGTTGTTGTAGTTCTGCCAGGGGGTTCTATTATTGCGCTGGTTTGATGTAACACGTCCCAAGCGCTGGTTGTTATTGAAGTTTTCATTGGGATTTTTAAAGTTGGTTCGGTTTTGTTGTTTTGAGTGGCATTCACTGTGGTAATGGTGGGAGTAACAGTTTTTGATTCTTTGAGGCACCTCTCAAAGTCGACTAATTTATCGAACATTTCATAGTAAGAAATAGGTGTTTCTCGAACCTTTATGGCAGCGGCTATCGGGTTGTATTCTTCTCCGAGTTGGGCGAGAATATGAACCATAAGATCTTCTTCGTCTACCGGGCTTTGTACCAGCGCGATTTCATCAGCAATTGCTCTCATTTCCTGTAAGAATTCCGATATGGGGCGGCTACCTTTGGGATTTTTGGTGAGTTTCGTTTTTAATGAAATTATGCGAGATCTCGATGAATTTGCATAGCTTGTAGTCAAGCGTTTCCATGCTTCACTTGAAGTTTCTGCAGAGGATAACATCGGTTGTATGGCCTCTGAACAGCTTCCAAGAATGGCAGCGATTATGATCTGATCTTGGCGATACCAATAAACATATTCGGGATTGGTTATCTTTTTCTCCTTGTCGGTAATGGTTTTCGGTGGTGCTGGTATTTCACCAGTAATGAACTTTTCGAGGTCCAATCCTATGAGAGTTGATTGAACCTGTTTTCGCCATACGGGAAAGTTTGTTGTTGTGAGTTTGATTGGAAAATGGTTATTGGTGGTGAGTTGAATGATGGATGATGATGAAGATGCCATGAGTGTTTGTAGAGGTGGCTATGGGATCAATGGCTCAGAGGAGCAATGGACGCTCTGATACCATATAGAGAAGTAATGGTGTTGTGATTGAAATTGTTACGCTTTCATTGATAATGAATGGCTAATATATAGCCAAAGGTATACAACAGACTAGAGCCAATTTAGGCTGAATACACGGATATAATAGTTAGTTGCTAAAGGTAAACTATGACTAAATACATACTAAAAATAACAAATGAATTCAAATTAGTGTGGACTAGATATATCGTTAATAGTTTTGTCATCTATTAACATTTTTCACTATGTAAGATAATTACAAGAAGTTCCTAATTAAAGGAATGGAACATAGTGATCAAAAGAAAAAAGGAAGATAATTATAGGGTTAATTGTCTAAATCTCTATGTATTATCTGTTTTTTTCTTTTCAGATTATCGAATAATTTTATTTTTTAACTGGTCATTAAAAGTTGCCAAATTATCTCTTCTTTATTTTTTCTATTACAATGATTTACAAAACAACCACTATAGTTTGTATAATAACGAAACTTGTCCTTACTGGATTTTCTTTTATAGACATCGTCGTTAATTTCACTATTTTCTTGTGGTTTTATTCTTTGTTAAACTTAGCTAGAATACGACGAAGATGATAAAGTAAAAACTTCGGATATTACAAAATCTAATAGGATTCAAATATGTAACGAGGAATAAGGTAATGTGTTCGTTGATAGTGTTATAATAAATGCGAAATAGTAAATTTGTTATTTAACATACTAATTGTTAAGTTTAACAAACGACAGACTAAATCGTAAGAAAATAGTGAAATAAATGACGATATCCATAGAAACAAATTAAATTAGAGACAAATTTCGTATTTATATAAACTACATGGGTTGTTTTGTAAATTAGTTTAAAAACAAAATTAAAATATGGACAACTTAACAACTTATAACAATAAAATTTTACGATGGTATGAAATGGACAAAATATAAATTAGTCTAGAAGGAAAATAAAAAAATGGACAATTTAACAACCTATAATGACTCGTTAGATAATAAAATTATATGATGATCTGGAAAAGACAAAACATAAAATATATAGAGATTATAGACAAATAACTTATAATTATATGTTCAATTTTAGTCAGAAAAAATTCCGTAATCACAAATGTTTTGAAAAGAGAACTAATAACCAAACCTTATAATTGAACGAGCCAAATATAACCTCCAAAAAGGAAGAAAAAAGAAGAAAAAAAAAAAACATGTGTATAATTTAAATAAATTGAACATATAACTTTTGTTTTCATTAAAGATCATACAGAGACCTCTACCTTAATAAAGAACCTCAAATATATTTTAATTACAAGCTTAAAATTATATGACAGTTCTATCATTTTCGTCTACATATATGTGTGAATTTAATTAAGGACCCTATATTTTAGTTATTGTACGGGATATCTAAAATCTTAGATTCAACCCTTAACAAAATAAGACAATCGATAACTATAATTTTTTTTTTTTACGGTATCATTTTATTTCAACTATTCTAATAGAGTTAATTACACGGATGGTCCTTATCCTATTACCCAAATGGCACTTTTTGTCCTATCTTTTGGATAAGTACATGGATAGTCCTTTGTTTGGAATTTCTGCACATGGATAGTCCTTTGGTCCGTTAGGGTTAACTCAATTCTGTTAGTTATATCATAATGACCAATTTACCCTTTTTGTCTTATTCGCAAAGGACCATCCGTGTAATTAACTCTAAAATTTATTAAAAGTATATTCATCATCCTTCTTCTCCGGCGACAAAGATATGTAATTTCTCTCTTGTGTCTCTCCATCCCTTTCTCATTTGTCAAATGAAGAATGTTTTTCAAATCATCATAACCAAAATCAGAAACACCTAATTTACTTCCATCGATCTTCTTACAATCATTATTCTCTCTAACCGAATCGAAACCCCTCAATTCGACATAATCCAAAACACCCATATTAACAACAATATCAAATTCACCTTTCAGATCCACGTCATCGGCTGACGTAGGTCACGAGTACGGTAACAATCAGGTCGGGAGTGACCCGAAATGTTTTTGCGGACGAAGATCCGAGATCTAGTGCGAGTGAACCTTCAGCAAATGGAAACTCCATTGATGGCGGCGGTTGGCCGGAGATGGAGGAGGTGTTTTCGGATAATGATGGTGGTGGTGTTGCCGGATAATGATGGTGGTGTTGTTGCCGGATAATGATGGTGGTGTTGTTGCCGGATAATGATGGTGGCGGTGTTGTAACCGAATCTACTGCAGTGTGACTTTAGAAATGGTTTTGTGAAGCTCATGTGCGATGCATACACCCATTCGAGGATCCGGTCTATTCAAACACAAGGTTTGATGCAGCCAAGGTTTTTGACCATCCCGATGTCATTGCTGAAGATCCATGGTATAGTAGTTTTTTTTCCAGTCTGAAACCGAATTGAATCGTTTTATTAAACAGATTTATCAAAAAAAATCGAGATCTTACTGTGTTTGTAGTTGTGGATTATGATGACAGGATATATGCTGATGAATGATGATATAACATATAGGCAGTCCCTTTTTAAGTTTTTTTTACTTACTTTTGTAAATTCATAAAACTGTGGCGAGGTTCACTAATCTGTGAATTTTGATGACAATAATAATTTGTGGCGAGGTTCGCCGGAGAAGAAGGATGGATTCGTTGAGGAGACGAGTGAGGAATTTGTGTTGGTGTAGAGATGATGAATATACTTTTAATAAATTTTAAAGTTAATTACACGGATGGTCCTTTGTGAATAAGACAAAAAGGGTAAATTGGTCATTATGATATAACTAACAGAATTGAGTTAACCCTAACGGACCAAAGGACTATCCATGTGCAGAAATTCCAAACAAAGGACTATCCATGTACTTATCCAAAAGATAGGACGAAAAGTGCCATTTGGATAATAGGATAAGGACCATCCGTGTAATTAACTCATTCTAATAAGTAACAAAATTTTAAGTTACCTTTTAAATATAATATTAACGAAATAAAAGTTTTTGACATTACATACAATAACAATCGGTTAAAATTCCGTTATATTTATGCATAATTTTCTTTTCTTTTATCAAATCTTAAGTCACATTTTTTTGCCGTCCTATTTAAAGTTAAAAGTTTTAGATCAATATATGTTATTTTCCTTTTTATTTCGTCCCCTTAAAACAGTTGAAAACTTTATATAAATTTACTTTTAATCCAATCGAATCAATTCCCACCGTACGTATGGGCACGTGTGATGTCTGGGCTCAGGGCCCATTTCGTCAAATTGTAGTCAAGTAATTGCAAAAAAAAAAAAACCTATATTGTAGTTAAAATACTAGACATGTATAGTTTTTTATAATAGACTAAACCGATTTATATATTTTTGTGGATCTTATCTTTTATTTATACGGAGTATATTTTTAAAAATTTTATTTTTATGATTTTATCACGGTTTATGAAATTATGGTTATCAGCACTCATTCATAATTATTTATAATTATTATTTGGATTTAAATGAAAATATTATATATGATATGACTAGTCTAAAGTTTAATTTTAATTATATTTCAGTTAAAATGGGCTATTTTTATCTATTAAAATTTTTATCGCACTTATTAGACATGTAAATCGTCTCTAGTCTTCTAAAATCTTTACAAACTTTACAAACGAACTTTGACGGAAATTCTTTAAAAGTGATATTCTAGCTTCCATCATACATTGGAGCAATTTATTATTATTGTTTTTTTTTCGACAACATAGAATTTTAGTAAAAAATTCATTGATATGGGCCATTTGAAGTCATAAGTCAAAGGTGCCAAAGTGACAAGTCAAACATTAGATACATACTCTGTATCTATATTTCTAATAGCAGCTATATAAATAGAATAACAAGGCAGTTAGTTAACTCGTCTAAAATTCAGTTGTAACAGACTCGAGCGGTTAGACTTCCATAGTGGCGAGCTGTTCTTGCCAACCTCAATTCCGCCATTGTTAACCTGTAACTCCACAAGCTGTTCTTGTGTGAAATTTATCAATTGAGCTGTTCTCAATTGATCATCTATCATTTCTCATTTTAAGTGACAATCTAACTGTTTATATAACCGATTCGTTCTACATTTGAATTCGTTTAATTCAATCCTTATCCATTCATTCTAGCAACAGACTAGAAACCAGAATTTTACATTGGGGGGCTACTATCTTTGATCGGGTATTCCAACCAAACATACGAGTTTGAATTTACTATTCCATCCAAAGGAATTTGAGAACCTTGACGTCATCGTACAACATAATGAATTTGGGTTTGTCGATGTTGAATGTCATTGCGTTTCTATATCTCCAAAGATTGTTACTACTACTCCTATTGCTAATATTGTTCTACTTAGTATAATAATATTATACTTAACAATAATATCACCAATTAAAAGATAATAATCATGGATCATGGTTAGGGTTGGTCTAGTTAACTGATCCAAAACTACTCGATGTCGGTTTGATTGTGTTTTAAAACCAGCTTCACATTTTTATCTTCGAAAGCAATTTTATACAATGAAGATACAATCCATACACATAGGATACAACTTTTTGGGCCAATTAACTGAAACTATATTAAGCACATTGATCAGGTTATTGCTGTGGTCAATCTTGGATTCACCTTACCTTCCAAAGCGTCGATTAGGAGATTCATCTCGCTAATTTCAAACCGGAAAAGAAAGATTCTGGAACTCCAAGGGCACGTACATATCTGCTTTGAATGTTCAAGACAAGAATACTTGTCGGGTGAACATGGACAGCCAACAGCAGAAAGATACAAATCGTGAAAGCATACAATACATTCGCGTTTCACCAAACAACCAAAATCTCCTTCCATCTTGCGCGATTGTGAAGCGTTGCTTAAGAACTCTCTCTTGAACGTTTCAAGCTTTAGGCGTGACTGTTTCATAGAAAGAAGTATTTTCCATTAAAATTAGATTATAGGTAACAAAATGTAGAAATCTCAACCAATCGACTTATGAATGGGTCGTTTTGGGTTGGGTTTAATCTCAAAACTGTTCAGAGTACAAAAGCTTATATGGAACAAAAAGTCCATTTTAAATGAATATAACCTTCTAAATCGTTTTTATTTACAACTTTAGATTATTTTAGTAATAATTAATTTTATAAGGGATAATTACTTATTGGATCACACATATAAAAAGCATATTATTCCAAAAAAAACAAGGCAAAATGGTTAAAAAGCTAAATCAGTATGTGATAAATTTGGGTCAAAACGTCAATTTGGATTTGGCACTGGGTCAATTTTCCTACACTAAGAAATCATATTATTCAAACACACTAGGATTGGCTTACTAGGGGGACTTATATCTATCGTAATTTTCTCATACACTGTGATAAAAATTTTATTTATAAAGGATTTGATTTCTATACACTCAAGTTCGTTATAGATTAACACAAATTTTTCTTACTGAAACATTTATTAACAGAGGAAGTATAAGGATTTACCTTAAGAGCTTTTGTAAGCCAACCATCCTTTCCACAAGCATTATTCCACCCTCGCATTCGAAACTCCCATGGTGATTTGGCAGCCTCTCTGGCTCCCTCAAATAACAATCTGTCATAGGAGATTGACGTTTTTCGATGCAGTTCACTGTAACTTTCTACAGACAGCTGTCCATGTGGCAACCAGTCAAGGGGTGCAAAGTTCACTTTTTCGGAAACATGGTAGCCAGTATCAAATCCTGAATAGTATGCTCCAGGAAAGATAAGTACAAACTGCTTCGGATTCTGCACACAACGGTAGACAGGTATGCCCTCTGATTTCAAGGTAGATGGCGCAATTTGAGTGACCTGTACAAGTCCTTATAAACTTATTAACTAAGCATATATACTAATGCTCATTGCAATATATGACTATATAGTGAGATCTTTGTATATCAAATGCCAGTATACTCTTTTCCATCCCCAGAAAATTGCGAGATTTGATTGTGCAGAGAGTTATTAGTTATAAAAACCAAAATTACCTGCAGGTGTATATTCAACTCGTTTACTTGTGAATGGGTTGATTCAGGCCATATTTATCTCTAACGGGTCAAACTACATAATAAAAAAGAAACTACCTACAAAGGAAATGGATCTAAATTCGCCCAAAGTATATTTTTAATGCATATAACTTCTTGAAACCATGCTATTCCAAAATATAATTATTATTATTGATAATTTTTGTAGCTACATTTTACACACTTAAAAAAAAGCCAAGATGTGTTTCGGGTCAACCCAAACCCATTTTGACCAGCTACCCTGCCTACCCACCTACACAATCTGCTCTTTATTCCACCTCCAGAAACAACTTACAAAACAAGGTTATCTTGGAGACCCAAATCCACGACCAAATTACTATTAAAATGGGCAAACTTTATATATGGTAACCATGGTTTTCTGGTATAAATATTTCCCCAAAAGACCAAAACTAAAGATAATAAATGAGATTATCATTTACTCACTAGCTTGTGAAACAATTCATTATGCCCCGACAACTCTGGGAAGTTTTTCTTCAGTAGTGCTTCACATTTTTTATGATATTTACCAGGAACACCATACCAGATTCTTGAAGCACCAAGGTGGATGTAACTGAGCAAGTACAAATGATGCTCTTCGACTTTCTGGAGAAACAAAAACAAAATTACATTAACATTATTTCTTCTAGATAAAACAATAAAGACGTTGTACACACTTTAATACATGTTTAAGACCCACTTCCTTTAAGCTATTTTAATTTCTCCATGTCACTCATTTTACCCATTATCAATCAAATACAGCCTAGCTGTTAAAAAAAAATCAAATACAACCTATATTGATCCGTTTCCATATAGATGAGATGAAACTGCCATTTAGCTAGTCCTGAGATATCTCAATGTTTGGGTGCTCAATAAAGAAATTCAAATCATACCCAACAAAGGGATGAAAAGCACATTCCTACATCCAAACGTGGCGTTGAAAGGGCAGAAATGTCAGAATCGAAAGCAAGAAGAGAACCAGGAAGCTTAGGGGTATTATGTAAGTTCCAACCAGATTTCGAATATGCAGTTTGATCAACATTAACATCATCATGAAGTGATGGTAAAGGATTGCGAAGAACATTCGGATCCAGATTATGAGCAGACAGCACCTATGATACGTTGGCATATGAAAGTAAGTAATTAAAAAAAATCTTATTGTTCCAATATTTTTACTAATCCAATTTATTTTAACGAAATTTAGGTGTCAATATACCTGGATTTCCTCAGTTGGATTTTGAACAATCCGCCAATATTCTCCTTCAACGTCCTCCCAAAGTGGAGCCCCAGCATTTGTAAAGATGCCTTTCTTATAAAAATAGTTACGTTTAAAATGGTCTGCATATTGCTTGAATGATGGCAGAGTAAAATCTGGACCAGATTCAAATTCAAAGCCATGAGACTCTTGATCCGATTTAGTATGTTCAATGATTTTATTAAGTTGTCTCTTTGAAAGCAGATCTTTGAGTGTATCAATCTGTTGAACATGGGAACCGAATTTGGAAGATTCAAATTTCTTTCCCCTTGTAAGTATTGGTTGCTTCCATGAATCAGGAGGAATAATACGACAAATTCCGTATGCTTCAGCTTTTGGGCGTATTTTTGCAATATATTGAAAAATATCTTTAAATTCCTGTCACAGAAGACCACAGTTTAATTATAAAGATAAATGAGTGTCTTGTAATCATTAATAATGCAGAAGACGGAGACAATACGCAAAGAAACACAGCAGGGAAAAGGATATTACCCCTTATCAAGTAGAGATGGAAAATTTAATCTCACTTACTTATGAATGGGTTGATTTAGGTAGAATAAAATCTTGAAAGGTTCAAATAAAAAAATAGCTAAATGGAAAAGGACAATGGATGGAATGGCTCGACGAGGTTGACAGACGGCCACATTCTCGATTAAAGCATACACCTCCAATATAATATTATCAAAAACATTATTATTGTAATAATATTGTTTATGTAGTCATAATTAAAACATTATTTATTTATTTGAATTTTAACATGGACAGAAATTACGAGTCAACTTGACCCAAACAGGTTGGTATTCACCCATACTAAAAGTGACTCGTATCAATCTGAACCCATTACCCGACCTGCCTATCTTGCTAACATGAATCACAAAAATAACCTGTTCAGTTGGATTAAACACGGGAGTGTATTCTACTACAGGCCTGCAGGACTGTTCAGGACGCCAACGTGCAATAACCTGTAGGAGTTACAATCTAGGGTTATGTACAACAAAGAGAGACGATAATTCCTTCATTAAAGTTAGAAAATAGAAATGCTACATATCCAATTGAAAGCAATTATTTAAAACCTTTTGGCAGTTATCGCAATCTGAACAACCACGAATCACTCCTTTTGGAAGGGTTTTCTCCAGAGAAATATTCTGCAAGAAAGAGTAAATATTTGCTACTATTTAGGTTCACCAGATTTTCAACGAGCCTTACAACAGCTAATCATAAAGGAGATGAACACATGCTGTTAATCTGCTAGCGAAATAATTTCTCAGTTTGGCAAAGAGAGATAGAGATCTCATATTAACGACATTTGTAATAATACATTCTTTTGTAATCGTGTGGTTGTCATCTATCTTATATATCCCGTGTAACGTGACTTTGTTTGGTTTTAATAACCAAACTATATTCAACATGATCAAATCATAGAAACTACATATGGAAAATTAAAAAGCATTTGAGATAGAGAAGACAAAGGAGATAGATAACCTTAGTAAGATGTTTCGTATCGGGTTTTTCAAGTTGAACGAGTTGATTATTAAGTATCCATGGCCTTTGCTTGACAGACTTCTGAAGTTTTTCAACATCAGCTATCTGGAAAGAAGCTTCAATGGGCTCTGGTTCAATGCCAGCCATGTTACCAGTTTCTTCGTTCTTTTTAACCCTCTTTAGTGTGAAAGATGTGAGGGATACAAAACCTGGTGGGGCCAATATATCGTCTTTGTTTTTCCTTTTAGAATTTATGTCTTCACCTGTCATCATTACTGTGTAAAAAGAGACATATATCAAGTAAATAAAATTTAATCTCATTACTCACATTAGGAAGAACTTGATAGCCTTAATGAAGATACTATACGAAGCTTCACGCATCATCAACACAAGTATAAAAAAACGGAAAACGGAACTTATAGCAATATTGTTTCCAAATCATTACAGAAACTTCTGAGTAGCTTCTAATAACATATTCTTTCTCATATTAGGTCTTCGCTTACAAATCACAAAAGGTTAACTAAATTAGACCAACTCCGAAACGTGATCGGATTCAAAAGATGTAAAAAGCCTATGTCATTCAAGATAATGCCAAAACAAATACAAGAACGTAATTGGTTTGTGAAGACGTTCCACGTTTTGGATATATATACGCGCAAAATAACACAAAGTTCCTTTATCAATCTGTTCCCGGTCAATCATTTAGTTTCCAATTTCAGCAAATAATTAATGAGACATAAACAATGATCAAAGCTTGAGGTATGCACTACGATTTCTCACAGTATTTCCAAATCGAAACACCTTTAGATGCTCTGATAACCACACACACACACACACACTTCAATTATTAGGGTTTAGAATGCATAATAAGTAGTTTTCCTAAATTAAACTCTCATTTATAGTAAACGAAAAGCTGAAACCCTAACGAGTCATATAACGATCATTAATTAAAAGATTTCAACACTAGATTACATTATATATACACAATTTCTTACCTGATCGTAACCACAATGAAAATTGCAAAAAATCACACACACTTAAAAACCTAGCATAACTTGAACAGTTCTTCGCGAAACGAACTCCGGTGCTGCGAAACACACAAAAACAATTCAATCACACTCAAAAATTTCAGAAATTACGTAATATAAACAGGTAATGTGTAATCGGTAATAGATAGCGTAAAAAGTTTAAACAATGGAAAGCTTACACTCATTGATGAAGTGTATATATAGCGTAGAGATGACGGTGACGAAATGACGACGGTTGTGGTGAGGTTACGGTGGTGTAGTGGCGGTGTAAGAGAATTATTAGCTATCTCTCTAATTTAATTTTTCAAATGTAAGACACCCCGCCTCGGTTTGTTTGGTACGGTTTTTCTAAACCGGTAAATTAAGAGGTTATATGGAGGTCAGTGTGCGTCATACTAGTCAAGTGTTGAACCGGAATCATATTTGTTGGTATTAGGTGTTTAAAATATTTGTATTGGAACGGTTTTTCGGATTATTTTAAAATTTTTGATATCCGATTATCTGAAAATCAAAAATAAATATTTTTTCTTTTTAGTTTTCTGTAGGTATTTTTTAGATAAATATAAATATTTGGGTGATTTGGTAACATATTTAGATAAATATATGTAAATATCAAATATTGTGGATAACAAAATGTATGATAACATTTGAAACAAAAAACAAAAGAAATATATATTTTTTCAAAATTTAAGATTTTCGGATATTTTGGATATCCGAAATCGGATATTTTGGATATCCGAAATCGGATAGCTGAAAATTTCGGAGTCATTTTTGGTTACTCGGATATCCGATTTTGAACACCCTTAGTTGATACTTGTTTTATTTTAGTCATTTTTTGGTATCAAGTATTGTATCAAAATAAATTGATTCAGTACTGGTTGATATGGTACCATATGAAATATCGGGAAAAAAAATAAGGTAAAATATCGGTACGAACCGGTACCAAATTGTCTCAATTTTTTAATAATTATATTTTTTAGATTATTAAAGTTTAAATACTTTATATTAAACATTTCATTTATAGTTTTTAAGAAAAAAAAATTGAATCATATATGTATGTTTTTACATAAATCAAAAACCAACACGGACATACACAATTCCCCCAAAACCAACTTTATGGACACTTTGGCGACGCATCAACTCCACATCATTCATCTCTTCAAACTTTTCAAACTCTCTCGTTTAGGATATACTCGATTTTCCAACTTTATCTAGCTTTTCTAAATATTTAATTTCAAACACTTACCAAAATACAGAAAAACAAATAAAAAGTCTAAAGTTAAAAGAAAAAATCGGCAAGTCCACCAACTTGCCAATCATCCTCGCCGGGTAAAAAATGCAAGGGGGCATGATGACTTGCCAAGTTCGACTACCTCTTGGCTAACCCTCTAAATTTAAGCATGAATGCCACACGATCATATTGCTTTGGGTTTCTCGGCTACGATTTGGTGTTTTAATTTTCGATTATTATACCAAAAGAACCACAACATCAAACCTATTTCTTGAGTTTGAGTTCATTCTCCCTTTCCCTTTCTTTATCTCTTTTTGCTTTAAGTGAAAAGATTAAATGACATTAAACATAAGGTCTAAACATGTTATATATGTTTGCTAGATTATGATGGTGGCTTTATTTAGAAGAAGTTGAATTAGATATAATTTTTTTGATGTTGACACTAATATACTAATAAGAATAGAAGGGCTACTGTTTGAAGTGCTCTAAATTCATAACTGGTAACCCCAACAAAACAAAATTTGTTAAACAAATCCCAAGTAGATTTAAACGTAAACGAAACCCCAAAACATAGCCCCGTAACAAATCTACGAGCCAAAACTGTTGATAATCATTAGCTCCATGAAGCTACGTGAAACGCCATTGTTTTATGTTTTATGTTTTTATAACATCTTGGTACCGTATGATCAATATGCATTGTCCCTTTTTGTTCCTCTTAATATGAGGGATGCAAAACCCGGTGGAGGCGGTATTTCATCTCGAGGTATCCTTGTAGATCGGTCTTTCATTTTCATCATTTCTGTGTGAAAGCAGATAGATCAAAGTCAAATTTTGATTCTGCTACTACTCAAGTTAAAAAAAACAAACAAACATGAAAACAGACAGATCAACTCAGTTGGTTCATTCAGAGGTTCAAAAACCTTACGTTTCTTTTTAGATTTGCATGAGTCGGTGAAGTCATCAAAACATTGTGACCTTGTGCTAGTTCGCTTGATATAATCGTGAGAACACATGGCGTATATGATGCAGTTAGTCGATCTTTTTGGTTTTTCAGAATGAGATCTTGTTTATATTCAATCTCCGCCAATTTTATATCAGTCATATCCATCCTCTCACTAAACTTTCGTTCCATATCGTTCATCTTATCTACAATCTTCTTTTCCATTGTATATGCTATCTTATTCACTATCTCCTCGACCTCACTCTCTACCCTTTCCCTCTTCATCCCATGTGTTTCCGCCATTTTCACCTCTACAATCTTCTTTTACATACTCTTCAATCTCTCGTTGAACACGTTTTCAATCTCATTTACACTGTTAGTCATAATCTCCACAACCTCCTCGATCTACCATGTCTTTTCTCGCAGCTGTGTCTGCAATCTCGTTTTCCGAACTCTCATTAAAAAACTCCCTCCTTTTAGTTACATTGTTCTTAGTGAAAAGACTATGCAACTCTTTCCTTAGCATTTGATGGTTAGGTTTTGAGGACCAACTCAACATCCTTGGAACCATAGGCCCATGATGAACCCATATTCATTCCCGACCGCCTTAATTGCCTCATACGCCCAATATTGTAATGCTGGGACATAGCCATACAAGTCGTATTTGGCTTCTTTCTTTGTTGGCAGTTTCCTTTAATCTCTTCATCACATATTTGTTTATAATGTGAGCTGAAGTAAAATACGTAGAGTTGAAAACATGTTTTTTAATAAGCAAAAAAGACGTATGCATGTAATATTTAGCATTGAAAATACTAGTTTACATTTGAGATAAGTGTCTAAAAATGTATCTAACTTTACTCTGAAAACTATAGTTATATGAAACGGGCTATAGGGGTGTTTGTTTTAGCTTATTTTTTGGGCTTAGCTTTTTTTATTAGTGTTTGAATTGGCTCGTCTTATAAAATCAAGAAGGAAAATGTTACATAAACACTTAAGTCACAAAAATCAAGCTTATAAAAACCCCAAACATTTGTTAAAAAAAAAAAAAAAAAAAAAATCTTACATTCATAAGTAAGCTTATAAGCATATACAAACACCAAAATGGGGTTATATCACATCAAACAAACTAATAAGCTCGTAAACCCCAAACACCGTCTAAAACAAACAACTCATATACATCAAACTTTTAAATATCGTTATTGTATATATTCGAGCTTAGTCGTTATGCCAAAAGCATAACCCGTAAACAATTGAAACTTACATGCTTAAGTGGTGTGGATGACGCTGCTGAAATGACCACAGTAACAAAATTTACGGTTTTGGGGGCAAACTTGAGGTGTTTGGGATTGTATATTTATTATTTTTTAGAATTGTGTTTTAAAATAACTAATAAGTGTGTTTTTATAATTGCATATTCATTTTTTATAAAATTACGTTTTGAAATAAATGCGTTCTAATAGAAATATTTGAAAAATAATTTTAAATAAAAGGGTTACTCCCTTCTTAGAAAAGAAATCGGTTACTGACTTAAAACTTACACATTTAAAATTTAAAAACAAAAGGTTTAAGGGATTTTATCCCAAAGTTTAATAATATTTATTTATGATAATTAATTAATGTTTGTAAATAGTTAACATCCCACTGAATATACCAGATAAAACAGGGGTTGGATGATAATACAAAACTAATTAAGCAGAAACCTTGCGGCAGTAAGAAAGATGTTGGGTAACATTACAGCATCAAACTCGACAGACAATTGAATTCTAATAACTTTTCTCTGTTACAATCACGAGTCAAAATCTACCAAGGATTATGAAAACATGATTCATTGACTGTTTGTATCGCCATGTCTAATACTTCTAAATAATGTATCTAATTGCTCGGTTTTATTATGCCGATTTAATCTTGGCTGATGTTGAAGCAAGGTGGGCAAGAGTGCTGTGTCCCACAAACATCAAGAAGATCCCTAAAACTCCCAAGGTTTTCAACGTGGTGAAAAGATCCAACTGTGGCCAGTAAAAAGAACAGAGAATATGATTATTATCAGATCCGACTTAAAATGTAATTTGTCTATTGGTTTGAGAGATGTAAAACTGGAGACGTACCTTCAACCAGAAAAGCACATAGAGGATGAGCACAGCTGCAATGCCACCGTGGAAGAGGATGGCAAATGTCGCGGGGACAACTGATGTAGGGAAGTTCTTCAAGTTCACACCGAGACGTAATAACTGTGATAAAAACATTAAAATGATTAGTTTAAAAACCATGAAAAGATTATTTAACCCCATGAGGTTAGGTGGATTTCAACTTTGAGCTATAATACACTTTTGAGAAGAGTTTATCTTGACCCATTGGTCGATTTAGTTATGGTTAGCTTTCTATCGATTTGGTTAAAGTTTAAACCAAAAAAGTAAAGAATTCATATGAATCAAATGAGTCAAACAGGCAGAGAGTCACGAGAAGTCGTGAAGAGTAATCAAATGTAATACGACCTCCTACATCGCTTTATTACAAAAAGATCAGTTTATTTTTTTAGTAACGAAGCTTCTGTAATCATATTTAGCATGTTAGATATTAATAAAAGTAAGAGTTGGAAAATGCGACTTACCCCAACCAAGAATGCCAGGAATGGAACAAGAACCAGACCCAAGAAAGCATAAGAAACCTCCTGAGAAGGACGTTTTTCTGGAACCCGGAATATGTGGGCAATTTCTTCCTTAGGTGCATATCTCAAGTAAGGATTAACAGCTTTTGGAGGGGGGAGGGTTGCTTTTTCAGGTGCATTGGGAAGATCCAACTCAATAGAGCCCAGGGATTGTAAGAAAGAGTTCTCCTGAAAAACAGAAATGTAAGGAAATTTCCAAACAATATGCTGACAAAAGTTATTTCTATTCTAGAATGTAACATTTACCATCACGGCATCACCCACTGTCAGCTCAATGCCATACTGACCAGAGAGGTAGTAGAACTTCTCAACAAGACCAAGAAAATCCTGAAACACGGAATATGAAATAATGTAAGAATAAAGTCCAAGTATGAAAAGTGATTAGAAAATATTTATCATGTTCGTCCCATGTGGTAACTGCAACGCAGTTACCTATAAAGGAATCAATATGGGTTATGTTTTATCTCTAACGGGTCAAATGGGTTAAGCTAAAAGACTTGACTAAATTGAGAACTGGGTAAAAGTAAAAAGTCATCCGAAGTGTATTCAAAATTTCAAATGCATAAAAACCTCCGAAATCGCTTTACCAAATAACATTACATTGATAATCTAATAAAATAATAATTCCTTAATTATATATAGTTTAAAAAAGGGACAAGGTATGAGGAGTCCACCCAATATTCAGTTTTTTTCCAAAACTATTAAACTACTTGAGAGCCCACCCAAATATGTATCTGCTTTTGTTTATACCAAATCATGCAAAATGGTTGGACAGAATATAGCCTTAAGATTTTTTAATGAACTAAAATACAATTGCTTAGTTTTTCTATTTTGCAAAAATAAAATATTATAGAACACTCAAGGTTGAATAAATGTTTTTTCTTAGATTGGGTATCAACGAAACTAGATACATACATGGGTGGCCTATAAAGTAGCTTTTTATTAGCTTGAAGGCCTGATAAAAAATCTCCGCAAACTTTTTTGATGTTTGAGAACCAACACCATGATAATACTTGAATGCAAAAATAAAAAATGTAGAGATCAGCTCGACCTATATCTAAGCTGTAAGAGCAAAGCACAATAGAACCATATGTTACTAATTTTTGTATATATGTATCATGTAATTTTCATAAATCATTAACTTAGAAATTAGTGGGATCATTATAAAGATCTTTCCAAAATACATTAATATATCAAAATCGATGGTTTTAGAGAATTTAAAAAAAAATTAGAATTATAACTTGTGCTGGAAAAAGTTCATAAATTTATCGAATTATAATTGTTATTTTAAAGAGTTTATAAATTTATCGAGTTATAATTTATAGAGGTTCTACCGTAGTAAACTTGTGCTGGTAACAAAAACCATTTCTCGTAGAAAGTACAAAATTAATATAAAAATAGAAAAGAGCTTGACCAGAGATATCTCAAACTGCTTCCCAGATTTTCCCAACACAAAGATATGTTCAACTCCGGTTTCATGCTTCAACTTTAATAAAGCCTGCGAGCAAACATAACAAAAATAAGATAACGCGGACAAAAGACTAATCAAATACATAGTCTAGGAGCTGGTTAGAGACCTGATGAGGCTTAAATGATTTGCCAATAGGGGTTGTCAACAAAAAGGATAAGTACAACTTTTGAAGGTGGTTTGCTGATAGAGTCGCATCATTCTTTCCAGGTAAATCAAGCCTAACAAATCAATATTTAGACAACTCAGATACAGATATGTCAGGTTTCATGTGCACAATAAAGATGATCACATAAGCACAAAACATGAGGATCCAATTAATATCTTTTATAGTGCATTATAAGAGAAAGGGATAAAGAATAAATGGGGAGAACAGGGTTTTTTTTAGATTCAAGTGATGTGACATACATCTTTTCGGTCTCTACGCTATCGCCCTCAAGCACTGCAATTTTGGCGTTATCAACTTTAACGACGCCTGTAACATGGACTGGCACTTTTGTTCGGCCTCCAGTTGCAAACTTTCCTTTATGTTCGGGATCAGAAAGCACAATCTAGCAGAGAAGAAAGTAAATTAAATCAAAGGCACGAAAGGTTTATGTTTGTTGCTAGGGAAATACCAAGAGAAAAAAAATATTACCTCAAAAGCAAAAACATACTCCCCAACATCAACACCTTCTGGGAAAGCATCCATGGTATAGATTGCTTCTTTTGGATCAAAATGAAGTTCCTGAAGTAAAAATCATAACAATTTAAGATAGAAACTCAAGTTGAAGGATAAACTGCATGGGTTAAAATTGGGGAGGCGTAGACCTGTTTAAGGAGGGGAGCATCCTTTGAACCAGAGCTAAAAACTTGCATGAGCTTCACAGACAAAGGAGGAGCGGTAGATCCCAGAACGGTGTTCACCTTGACCTATAAGCAACACTTATAAGTAACAATCTGGAACTTAAAGGCCACCCAAGTATGTATCCAGACTGGAACCATAAACTCTAAATGAAAAAGTTCAAGGTTCACATAGTCACACTGTTTTATATCCAAAACTCTATATACCTTAAGCTTATCTTTAGTGGTCAATGAAAGCACGGTAGATGGAAGTGATAAAATTAGAGGAGCTGATACACTGCAACAATAAATGATTATGGGATTATTTTGAGAGAACAGAATATACTCTGCTGAAATCTGCACTAAGCTCCCAGACTAGACTTGCCTATTGTTTTCTAAGGAAGATAAGGCATCAATCTGGAAATACAAATCCTTGTTGTTGCCAGGAACTCCAATTCCAAGAAAATATCTAGCCAAACCCATAATCTTGTCCTCGGGTATCTGCAAAACTTGAGCAACATTAGATATAAATTATGATAACAGGAAGATGATGTGGCTTGTAGAAAAAAACATGGGAGTGTATCGCACGTTCAAACTTCCAGAAGTGGATGCAAAGGCTGTAAGCCCTCGAACAACTGCTGAGGTGGCTGAAAGTGGGCCTTGATGTCCACTTGCGTCAATGTGTTTGTCATCGAAGTAATAAGCCCCATCATCTACAAATCAGTATTTATATCATCAATCATTAGACAATCATTTATCAGAATAATCATGCAAGGCATAATTACCTCATAATCACAAATTCCATGTCACTCTTGGCAACAATTCCAAAACAAAACTGAACTCTCGGATTTTTTTTCAGACAAACAAAAATCCCTTTGATACATATTCAAAATATTATAATTACAACACGCAAACCTATTTAAAACATGCTATCATTTTTTTATTTGATTTTCCAATTTCCAAGTACAATTAGGACGGATCGCCAATACCAATATTTAGCAGCTAAGGAAAGATTTGGTAGTCTCGATCAGAATATGCAGATAACTTAATTGAAAAGCTTTCATAGCTTCATAAACATATATTCGATTAAGCCTAATTATATACATCTCATTAATGTTAACAAGCCCCAACAATTACAATAATATCAGTTTCCTCCAAAAAAAAAACAGATTAGAGATTGATTTTATTGACAAGGCTTACGAAACTGTGGAATTTTCCACTTTGTGTCAAAACAAAAAAGAAGAGAACTATCCGATAAATATTAGGCTGGGGGTTATAAAAACAAGCAGAAAAAAGAGTAGGCATGCAATCAAAAATATAAATCATAGACAATTTTAGTCTGATAGAACTGGTTCAGCCCTTGACATTTAATATTCAAGTTTCTTAAAAAGGGAGGAGAGAACTATGTACTAACCATATTTCTCAATACTGTCAAAGAGCTTCACAATATCCTTTTTCAATGTACTAATCTGCAAAAAGGTATTCAAAAGTTAAATGAGAGCACAAACTTTCCATATTTAGACAACGCATCAAGCAGAATGTAAGTTAAGTTACCAGATTTTCATCAATTGAAGAAGCTGATAAGGATATAACTCCAGAAAGGGTTTCAAATGCTACTCCTGAGTAAAGTTATAATATGTCATGAGTAACTGACTAATTAAAATGAACCCAAAATGCTTAACCAGGTTGACTATGATCAATAGTTAGCAGTAAAACAAAAGAAAAATAGAGATTTCAATTAAAATAGTGTATCAAATATAGACATAGACCTTGATTGTCGACAAAGCTTACCTGCAGCGTAAGTACTAGACTCAGGATTGTTAGAGCTATGGCGCCACCTTCCATCACTTTGGCTGAGAGCCTGGGTATAATGACAAAATCAGCCAAGACGTTCACAAAGGGAAAGTGATAATGTAGAAATTCTGCTTAAAGAGAAATATGCTATCCTTTACCATAGAATAAAAATACAAGTGTAAAACCAACCTTAATGGAACGTATAATACCATCAGCATTCACAAGAAGTACATCCACTTCAGAACTCTGATCCTGCACACGAATTAGAGAGAAATCATACCATGAAATAAAGGTAAACACAAAGCTAATACACTTATACACCAAAAGGGAAAACGGTTTATAATAAGCGCCCAAAATTGTCCTAGCCCAGGTAGTTTCAACATGTCAAAAGAAACTCTCTTTTAGATACTTGCAAACATGAGATATGCAAATTTAATCACTGACTTAATGAGCTTCTCCGGAAGATTGTTTACCTTGATAAGTAGCAAACCTCCTACTGAATGATGATAATCAATAAGCGATGATGCGACTTTAACGGCATCCTTAAGTCTTGATACAACACTCTATAGAAATAAAATATTAGTATAAGAACATTTAAACCTGTAAAAGATAAAAACAAAGAGATTTCAAATTTATAAGCAAAACTTGACTAATCATACCGTTAAAGCAGACGTACTGATCTTGCAGTTTAATAGCGCATTAACTCGTAATGCATGGAACAAGTCCTTTGTGTTTGAAGACGGTGAAGAAAGAGTATCCACGACTGATTTACAAGTGTGGTCCTTTATATCAGCCTTCTTTTCTACTCCGAGAACCTCAAATGTCCTTAAGGCTTCATATGCTTCTTCTAAGCTGAACCAGATAACTCTTAATCAAATATCTAATAGGTATTCCAGTCACATCACGATACTACACTTTCACATTATATAAGTTACAGAAACAATAAGACAGACACGAGCGTTCTTAAGTTTCTAGCAAATTATAATTCCAGGTACGCCAATAATTTATACTATAGTTCGTCAGTTAAATCGAGCAATTACTCTACATAATTCACACCAAAATATCCAAATATAGAGGTTACTATTAGCCTCTAGAATTCTCATTGTTTTAGTTCCTAGCTAATTCAAAACCGATTCTCGATAAACAAACCAGCTAAACATAATCTATATCCTCTACAATTTCACTTCAAATCCAAATTTCAAACAGCACTATAATTTCATCTATCCATAACAAATTAACATCCTATAGACCGCATGACACGTATAAACCGATACATATATTATTCAACGCAAACATATATAACAAAACAAAATAAAAATTGTTTAATTACGATTTAACCGCACCTCGAGAACGATCCAGCTGCCGGAGAAAACAGCTCTAGTGCTGCGGACCGGTGAGATTCAGAGATCGGATGAAATAACGCCGTGGATTCATAGATCGACGTTAATGCTAGTAGTACAACGATAAATCCTAATTTATTCGCCATTGTTGCCGGAGCTATGAGAAAATGATGAATTGAAAATGAAATTAAACAGTGTAGATATGATCGGAGTTATAGAAATTAGGATTGAATCGAGATCTTACAGATTTGAAGAGATGCGAGATTTCCACACTAGTCAAGTGTGTGTGAGTTTCTGAGTCTACGCCTGAATATGCAGCTGCTGCTTAGGTATCGAACGGGTAATGGCTTTTTTGGTTTTCTAATCCTTTTACAATGTTTTGGTACAAAACTAGTCCGTGTAGTTTTTGAGATATTTGGAAACCGTTTAATGAGCTCGTTAAATTGATATTTTACCGATCCGAACTTGAAATAGATTAAGCTTGAGTCGATAGGTCGACGAGCATTCATGTTGAAACCTCGAATTCATTCCAAAAATACTTATATATTGTAATAGTTATGTAATCTTAATTAGTAATGACAATGGTCACCCGATCCATTGGATATTCGCCCGATCTGATCCACTATTAGTGGATATGGACGAACTAAATTGATGATTATTGGATATGGATATGGATGATTAGTGGATCGGATATGGATAACAATTTTCCATCCATGGATCACCCATTTACCACCCGAAGTATAATTAATGAGCATATTAATATATCTTTCAAAATGTTAATGTGTGACAAGAATTGTGATCGGTATATATTCATGTCCAAAGTTAGATAAATCACTTAAATACCTATATACCTATAACCCAAACAAAAACCTACAATATATAATCAACTATTTCAACTTTAATTTTGAAAATATAAGTGTTCGGAAATCTATTTTCTAAATATAATTACGTTAACAAAAAATAGTAAAATAAATTGATCATTTAAGTCTCTTAAAGAAGAACAAAAAGTTTAATATAAGTGTGTAGTTTACTCGAAAATCTACAATGTAACCACAATCAAAATGAAATATATAGTGAAATGAACATACAAGTTTGCTTCGAATAGGTTATTATTGTCGTACATCTAAGACGCGGTTTATTATGAAGATTTAATTAAAAATCTAAGTATCCAACGGATATAAATTTACATGCATCACCCACCAGATATGGATATTGATGGATGATGTGTGGTTAAATGGATATTGTGACAGCCATGTTTCTGAAGTATCATTCTGGTGTTCCGTTTGACTTTTTATTTTTTGATATTTTGTTTTGACCCTATTATTATTTGTTATTTTGTTTTATCACGCATTATTACTTAGTTGGGTTTTATATTATTGTTTCATCCTTCGTGAGGAAACGTTGTAATACCTAAGTGTCTAGTAGTTTTAGTATGCTCGTACGATAAGTATGGGTGAATTATGCCTTCGATTATACGATTAAGATTCACGTTAAAAAAAGATTTACAAAGTTAATCCTTTAACGAGGTTAACGTTAAATTCTGTTGGAGCAAACAAGAATGATGGTGAAGCTTCCAAAATATCCAAGTCATAGTTTAATGTAGTGTAGTTTCAATTCGGGTGAACTGTGTTCATCACCCGGATTGTATAATAAAATGTAAACTTAGGAAGGATTTAGTTCCGGTGAACTAACTTTTCACCAGAGTTAAGTTCAAGTTTATCCGAACTAAATCTAACTAAGTAGTAATTTTATATTACACCTGAAGTGTTTTTTAATTAACATAAGGTCGTAGTAATGTAATAGTTAGTTAGAGTAGGCCTATAAATAGAGGTAGGGATCACGCAGGAAAAAAAAAACGTTAATGAAATATAATATATGTAACTGATTTTCTCGCCATCAAAGGCTTCTAATAAACTCTTTCATTCTTCATTGATTTCGTATTCTGAATCTATCAAAACTTAGATCAATTGCTAATAATTATGCGATTAGTAATTGTATCAATTCATTGATTGTGAGCTATGAAGATTTCAAGACCTGGCAAATTCATTACAAATTAAGTCCTTTTAACGGGCAATTAACAAAAGCTAACTGCGAAGGACTGCGACGTAGTCGGGGCCCTGACAGATAATGTTAAAACGACTTTTTCACCATTTTTGAGATTCCCCAAACTTACAACCACTTAAAATCTTACTGGAAACTTCCCAAAATGATATTAGATGATCAAATTGTGGATCCTTGACCATTCTTCATCTCTCGTTCCTTGTTTCAACATTTACAATTTTCATCCATCTTCATATTTCATTTCGTCACTCATCTCCCTTCGTACTCTCCTTTTCTCTCTTCATTTCCAGAAAAAGTGAGAGTAATAAACACCAAATTTGAGTGAGATTTTGCCACACAAAGAGTCTTACATCATACACATCTTCTTCTACTTGATTCTTCTCCATTTGGTGAGTAAATTTCCAACAAAATCTCATATTTCCCATCTCTTATTTTCTCCTTATTTATAAAGAGAATATTAACATGAGTTTTATATATTCTTGCAAGGATTCATCCACCATCTTCATATTCCATTTTCGGTTTTGTTTCACCACCATGGAAACTTGTTCATCTTGAAGATCGGTAAGCAAAAACACTCCTTAAATCTTATTCTAATCCTTATTTCTTCGAGTTCTTATTCTAACAAGTGGTAATTTGTGTTGGAGCTTGGATTCTCAACACCGCCACTTTTGGGAGCTCATTTCCGAGAGATTTTGAGACTGTTCTGACGAGTTGGGGTAGATTTTGCGGAGGTCATCGGTACTCTCTAAAAATTCATAATTTCTCCTTTTCGTTTTCTTAATATTCACTAGGTTTTCATCTAACTAACTTATATACAAAGTGAATATAGTTAAAATGAAAAAAAACATAAAACTTGACATATTATACATATTATTATCATATTTGTATGGTATTAGTTATCATAACATTAAAATGGTATATTATGAACATACATGTAAAAATCGGGTAATTTCAAGTCATATAGGTATTATTAGTAAATTCCTACCGAAAATGTGATTATCTTGGACTCTTGGACTAAAACATACAAAATATTGTTATTTGAAACCCTAATTAGCATTATCATTTATTATTATGTATAAACTTACCTATATTATATATATATATATATATATATATATATATATATATATATATATATGGACATATATACATATTTTATAAAAATAACACTCTGGACATATTCATATAAAACTAAATTTAGCGTAACGATACTAAAGCGTAGGCCTGAGCAGAAACGGGCCGACCCGTTTTTAAACCGGAAACCCGGCCCGAACCGGCCCGCATAATAAATTTCGGTCCGGTCCTCGGGTTTGATTTTAAGGATATTTCGGGTATCGGGTCGGTCCGGTCCGAACACGATTCAACTCGGGTATACCCGACTAGACCCGATATTTTTTTTTTTTTTATAAATTTTTGGGTTATATACTAAAAATTGTTAAATTGTTGTAGCCAAGATTCGAACCCGGGTTGCCCTGCTATAGGGAAACATGATTTACCACTCAACCACTTAGTGTTTTGATTATAATTTTGACCCAAAATCTATTTAATATGACAATGTTAATAACATCTCATTTAACCCTATTTCCAAATAAAAACCCTAATTTCTAATCAAACTTTAAAAAAACACAACATCAGCGTGCAACCACCATCATCATGAATCCCTTGCCCATTTGAAACCAATTTTTTTGGAACAATCTACACAGTTGTGGATACATATGAAGTAATAAACTAGCAGGTAAAATATGAATCCCTTACCAATTTGAAACCAATTTTTTTTTCTTTTTTAAAAGAAGGATGCCTTGCTGTTACTGGCTCCGTTATCTGCTTTCTAAAGGACTAGCATGATATATTTTTTCATATTCTAACTCAAGATCGTTCTTTCCATATCCCAGATGAAAAGCTTCAAAATGCAAGCAGTATTGGTATCCGAAACAGTTGAAATTCTGCATCCAAACAATCAACATTAAAAAAAAAAAAAAAAAACTACTGCACAGTAACACATTTCTGACCCGGTCCGTCGACGGTTTTACCCGACCCGAACCGTATCATACCCGACCCGGCCCGGTACCAACCGGTCCGGTTTTCGGTCTTGGATTTTAGGCTTTAACGGTCCCGGTCCGACCCGGTCCGGTCCGGTCCGACCCACTTTGCATTGGGCTACTAAAGCGTAAAGAGTTAAAAATTCATTTTGCCGGTAGCTATCTACTGCGTCGCAGCGGGCTTAGTCACAAACTTGGTGCGACGCACTGAAGTCCTTGTGCGCCGCAGTGAGCCTCTGGTTTGAAACTTCGCGTATTTTGAACGAACATAAGTATATATATATACATATATTATTATACCTAAAGTAGTATATACTGACAAATATACGTTTTTGCTCTAAAAACGTAATCGCAATCATAAACACGATATTTATTAATATAATATTTGCTAAACGTATACATTTCCGATAAATATATTTTTTCTCAAAATACGATCGAAATCCTAAATTTTAAACTTTATCTTTCATTAAACTTTTATGGAATTGTTTTCAAACTATTTTTACTCAAAATATTTAAATTCTTCAAACGATTTTAAATTACTCAAAATGTCGAATGTTGACTTTTAGTTGACTTTAACTCCTTTCGAAATCGTTGACTTTGACCAAGTCAACTATCCTTTGACGTTGATCTTGGTTGACTTCGACTAAACTTTGGTACCAATATCCTATCTTCAACCGATAAACTTTGGTATTATTCCTTTCTAATCGTCATTATTGACTTGAATAAACAATATCTTCTAGTACTCATTATTGACTCTAAATATCGTTATCTTTTATTCGTCGTTTTTGACTCATATATCTTCTAGTAGTTATTATTGACTCGAAATATCGTTATTTTTTACTCGTCATCTCTTACTTAATATATTATTCTTCGAACACTTTTAAATATAATATATATTATAAGGTTAATCATTTAAAGGCTAAACCTTGCCACGTTTATAGAGATACTTAGACTTTCGATGTCTTTTATGCTAGGACACTTAGGCGATGGAGCGTTATTCTCCTGATTTTGTCCACCCGACGTATTTATCGATGATTCGTGAGTTATTCGTTGCCCTTTTTTTTACCGTTTTTATATTTGGGCATGATAAGCGTGATTTGAACTTAATAATATCTTGATTTATGCAAATGTAGATTATGATGCCTTTAGATTAACGTTATCTTACTTATATGGCCTTAGTGGTAGTATAAGGCCTCGTATACACGGCTGTTAACTCTTTTTGAGCAAGCGGTATATATATATAGATCTATATTCGTTTTACAAACCCTCATCGATGAGATGATATTTTTTCGGTGTGCGGTCCCTATGAGTCGATGTTATGACCACTTGTTATTCGAGAATGACCTTAGTTTAACTCACTAAGGTGGGGGTTGTTGCCTTTGATTGTTAGGTTCAGGTGCATTATTTATCTAAGGGTATGCATGCATCTCGTTTGTTTATAATTCAAGATATCTTTACTAATGGTTTTATATATTTCAAATTGGGTCAAAATCTTTTAAACTTAATGTTTTTATAAAAATGCGAATAACCACCAACTTTATGTTGACGTCGTATTTTTAACGCTTTTCAGGGGTTTGAGGTTGCTGATTATTGATGATATGCTTTTGTGAGTACTTGGTCTTTTGTGTGGAACTTGGTTTGCTTTATTTAGTTCCTTTAGGATCCATATGATGTCATTGTATTTTATTTATTCGGATTTATGTAAAAACCTTGTATCTCGAAATTTATATTTAATTCGATGATTTTTTTGCTATTTAAAATGTTGTAACCTTTGTACCTCTGATATTACTGATACTGTTTACACATCGGTTTCCGTCTGAGCGGGGTGTGACAGAGATTGGTATGAGAGCCAATGGTTATAGCGAACTAAGTGGCTTATACGTGAATCACTTAGACTATGAACTTAGGCTTTAAAACGATTTCTCTGATTTATTTATGTGCACATTTCCTTATTTGGGCCTTTATGTGTTTGCCTTGCCTTTGTGAGCTTTTGCCTTATTTTTATACTTTTGGCCTAATTATTTTTTAGTCGCACGTTCTTATTCTTGTTCCGTTTTACGTTCTTAGACGATGCCGCCTAAGAAGGCTACGACTGCGAGGAAGTCGAGGAGGCGAGGTCGTCCTGCCGTAACGAGACCGAGCGGTACGACTCAGAACGGATAACCATATTTTATTGTTTTAAAATGTACACTCTTAACCATACTATTTGAGATGATTGTTAAAAAAAATCCTCCTTTAAATTTTTACTAGTTTATTTTGCGTGTATACGCGGATAACCGTATCGAATATTTGTGACCATTAACAATGTAGGACAACATTAATTATGATACCAAATATTTGTCGTTTTCGTTATATGGACGTGTTTTTCATGTTCAATTTTAAATTCATATACGTATAGAACTTTATCGAATATAATACAAGTATAACAAATAAAAAATAAATAGAACATTGCCTATAAAAAGAATCACTAACCATGGAACATTAAATATATTTTCAAATATTATTTCGTTTCATTTATACGCATGTATTTTTTATTAAAAAAATATATATTAAAGTGTGTTATTGAATATAATGTAGTTTCGTTTAAACTCATGTTGTCGACTTCAACTTTATATATAAGTTCGTACTTATGTGAATTAACAAAGAATAATTTTTTTTTTTGTAAGATATAACTTATATATAAAGTTATTTGTTGTCTATGTAAATATATAGAAAAGCGTCGAACGTAGAATAGAAAATTAAAAAATATATTATTAACAGACTTTTGTAATAATTTGAAATGTATATATGTCTTTTTTTTGTTCGCGATTATATGTTTTTATTTACTTTTATTTTATTTCAAAGAAAAACCAAAAGAAAAACGACTTTGTTCTTATTATTATTTTTAAAAGTCTATTCTCACATCAAAAGGTATAAAAGACCGAGTTTAATATATAATTTTTTTAATATATAATTTTTATAAAAAAAGTTTAATATATTGCATATATTTTAGATTCAAAATAATGTTGTCAAATTATTTTTAATTAAAAATATATTAAAGTTATTGGTTATAATTGTATTTAAAATAGAAGAGTTAAAATAAAAATAGTCAATAATGATGTAATATGACATTATCATTTTGATTTAAAAGTGTAAAATTAATGTTGAAAATCATCTAATGGCCAAGACTTCACCACATGGATTTTAATACATCTCTTTCAGTATATATTAAAAAAAAAAAAAAAAAAACTAACTTTATTCTTATTATTTTTAAAAGTCTATTCTCACATCAAAGGTATAAAAGATCGAGTTTAATGTATAGTTTTTATGAAAAACGTTTAATATATAACATATGTTTTAGATGTAAAGTAATGTTGTCAAATTATTTTTATTTAAAAATATATTAAAGCTGAAGGGTTAAAATTATATTTAAAATAGAAAGACTAAAATAAAAATAGCCAATAATGATGCTATATGATATTATTTTTTTGATTTAGTCTAAAATTAATCTTGAAACTCATCTAATGACTCATAGTTCGTCATGTGACTTTTAATGTTTCTTTTTTACTATATATTATTGAATTATTGATTATTGATTATTGATACTGATTATTAAATTAAAAAATAAAAATAAAAGTGCTTAGAATAGAAAATCTTATAATATGATTCGGTTGACGTGACGCTTACTTAGCCTGTCCACATAGGATTGTTTTTAAGTACGATGATGTCATAACTTAATTAGATTGTAATATATTTTTTTATTTAAAAATTAAGATTAAATTTGTTTTGATTTTGAAGAATCGATGGCCTATTTTTCTGTCGTTCTTGTAAAAATGGAGCGTATTGAAGACGTTTTACAAATCTTGGAATCCTCAAAGGTTTTTTTATCCGACTCTCCAACTTTTGATAAATAAAGAAATTTAAGTTTCCAAATTCTACTACTTATCATTATCGATTCTTCTATCTTTTTTGTTCATATATATTATCAAAAAAATTGAAAAAAAAATAGTTTCTCCTTTCATATCTTTAATCTTTAATATATAATAAAAGAGGGGCCTTAAATGCCACATGGCGAAGTAAGGTCTCTTGGATGGGTTATCTTCTTTGATTTCAGCCGTTAGATCAGATTGATGATGTCATCAAAGACTATTTCTATTTTACACCCTCTTACAATATATAATTACATTTTCTCTTTCATTTACATCTCCACTGAAATAAAAAAACGTAAGTTTAATTTACTTATAAGTCGTTCAACTTAGACTATGATTTACAATATTGTTATTCTAAAATCTCCTCATAAAAATATCAAAACATGTATATAAACGTAAAAGTGTATATATTATTTTAACTATCAGCAACATAGGTATAAACGTAAACGTATATATGTTATTATACGTATGACATTGTCTTCTCATAATAACTTAAAATCTACATAAACAAAAATTTACGAGTCAAACTTTATCTTTGTTCGCTCTATTGCGGGATAATAATCTAGTATATCATTATTCATCAATATGTAAGGTTGTTTGATCACCCTCTTCTACAAGATGCTAAATAGGTACAATATGATTTTTAATCCTTATCTTTTGAAGATACTTAAGGTTGTTTTGTTCTTTTTATATTTTAATTTCAATATAGTGCCTTGAATACAACTAAGGTAACTATCAAATATACTTTGATTTTTGAGGATCTTTATTTGTTTAAGTTTTATATACTCCTATTAAAAAATTTGTACTTGTAATGGGGCTATTATTGTTGTTTGAGCTTTAAAGCCTACTACTATTGCTGGTAATAAATATGCATTTAAACCACTAATCATTGGGCTTATTTTTTTCTATTGTTTCATCTAATGATATCCTTCATATGCTTATGTTCTATAATGACATACTTCAAATGCTTCGGTTCTATGATTTGTTATACTATACGGCCCCTCATGGCCATCTTTTGTTTTAGGTCGGGACTATTTGCAGAGATATATGGTATGGTTTGTATTTTATAACATGGTAATTAGTAAAATGCTTTTATTTATCATTTACAATTTACCAATTGTTCTTTTGTAATCTTTTGACCAGATTGTAAAGCTAGCTGATGTTAGAATTAATGGAATGGCTGAATGGTTGCAGTGGTCACAACAAATAAAGAAGGTCCATAATGTCTTTTTCACATGATGATATGATTTTTGCATTTTAATCGGTTAATATGATTAATGATCAAATTTTTTTAAATATATTTGATGTGTATGTATGTACAAGGTGACATTTTTAGAGGGAAAAGAATCGTAGTTAAGAGATTTTAGCTGGGTTGCAAATGAACTTAATCGGTTATTCAAATCGAGGCGGGCTCTTTCTTACTCATATCCGTTTGCATTTTATATGTTTGGTGAAGAGCTGTTTAAAGATGAGATGACAGAAAAGGATATGGAGCTAAAACAACATTTGCTTAAGGATCAGCAACAACAACAACTTGAAACAAATGTTGAGAAGCTATCTAAGTTTATTGGGGAACCATTTGATCACTATCCCGATGATAGAATCATGGAAATTGTATAACATCATTTACTTTGTTTTTATATGTGTTTAACTAATGTAGATTTTTTAAACGTTAATGTGTTGCATAAAAGAGATGCTACGCCTTCAAGTTGATTTATATTTTGCTAAACATAACTTTACTGATTTTTTATATGTCACTTGACTTGCTCAAGTCTTTGTTTTAACTTAGTTGGTTTAGACGAAAGTGATGAAATTATCAATTTTACTTATGTATATATAAGATATGATATTAAAATTAATTACCGAATGTTACGGTTTAAATTTACATAAAAGTTTATGATTTATTGTTTTATCGTAACTTTTTATATTGTGGCTTTCAACCTATTTGTACGTTAAGAACCGTGGGATTAACGTATAGTGTCAACTGATTTTGTTAATTTTATTACTTTTAATGGATGGTTTGTGTTGTGTTTTCAAATTGTTGATCATCGGTATTTAGTGTTTGGAGGATGAAGAAACAATTGTTAAATGTTAAAATTGGATTAACAAGAAGCCTAACACAACCTCTTTTTGTTTATTTAGTTCTAATTAAACACTTAAAATCGAGTTTCGAAATATATAATTCCGCAATTTTACATAATTTTTTTTAAACAATCCGTGTGTAACATATCACCACTGGTATTCACAAGTGCCAACAAACCATGCCAACGTGGTCAAATCAGTAGCAAACACGTGTCCAAATAATCTAGGTACACGTCACCATAGCACAAAACCAAAAAAGTACAAATACCGACTTCGACCCGACACAAAACCCGAATCAGCCGAAAATGGATCCAGAATCAAGCAGTATCAAAGTAAATGGCATGCAATTCGGATACAGTGGCGAAAATCCCATTTTTGTGGATTTTAATCTCAAAATTTCACCTCGATCACGAGTTCTTCTTGTCGGCGCCAATGGATCTGGTATTTTTGCTAACCCTAATTTCATTGTTCTGAATTAGTATTCATTTTTAGAACTTATCAGTTTTAGATATAAATTTTGATCTTGTTTATACTTCGTAATAAACTTTACTCTGAAATCATTAATATATTGTACAAACTATTGTATTGTTTATAATATGTATCCAACTTAAAACTAGTACGTTGAAATATTACTTTTGTTCTTTTTTAAACATGTGACGTGACAAATTATCTAAATTATAAAGTTTAGATTTCGGAGTACAGTTTATACATTTTGATATTAATTTTAACAAAAAAAAACTTATGATAAAAATCTTATAAGCTAAATTGCTGTAATTTTTCAAATAGAAAGGGTATTTTGGTCATTTGATTGGTAGAAATGTTTGTATGTGGATCATAAGAAAGTACGTTTTAACATGTCTATTTGTAGGGAAAACTACTTTGCTGAAGATTTTGGCTGGAAAGCATATGGTTGGTGGGAAAGATGTTGTTCGAGTGCTCGATTTTTCATCTTTTCATGACACACATTTGGTTTGTAGTGGTGATTTGTCTTACTTGGGTGGATCTTGGACTAAAACTATCGGTTCCGCTGTAAGTTCCTTAGCCTTATTATTATGGCGTCTATGTTACATTCTTCTGTTAGTATTGCTGTATAATGTTACGAGTCTATTAAATAACTTCAGGGAGAAGTGCCACTACAAGGCGACTTCTCTGCGGAACATATGATATTTGGAGGTAGGTTACCACTTGTTGCTTACATTAATTTATATGTTTTTTACGCTAATACAAATTTTTGTTGAATCTCGATTTTATATAGACCATAACTCGTAGATGCTAGATAAGTTAAAAAAAAGAACATGAAATCCCGATAATTGATCAGAATTTATATAGGCAAAATGGGGTTAACTTAAGTTCCTGTACATTTTTTTTTCTGCAGTTGAAGGGATTGACCCGGTTAGAAGAGAGAAGTTGATTGAATTGTTAGACATTGATCTACAATGGCGGATGCATAAAGTTTCTGATGGCCAACGACGTAGAGTACAAATTTGTTTGGGTCTCCTTCATCCTTTTCAGGTAAGTTTAGTTTCGTATCCCTTTTGATCTTATTTCAGATTAAATACGGCTTGTTTAGAATTGTCCAGGCATAATGAAAATCGTGCTGCTCAGGTTCTTTTGCTAGATGAAGTGACAGTCGACCTCGATGTTGTTGCAAGGATGGATTTGTTAGAGTTCTTCAAAGAGGAATGTGAACAGGTACATTTTTTGATATATAACAAACAAAAATCAAAATATCTCGAGTTTAAACATTTTTTTAGTAAATTTCGTAATTGTAACAGAGAGGATCTACAATCGTGTATGCAACTCATATATTTGACGGCCTAGAGTCATGGGCGACGGATCTGGCTTACATACAAGATGGCGAGTTAAAAAGGTATGAGAAGTTGGCAGATCTTCCCGAAATGAAAAATTCCACCAATTTGCTGTCTGTGGTTGAGTCCTGGCTACGTGCTGAGACGAAGAATCCAAAAAAGAAACCTGTTAATTCTTCACCCTTATCTTTCAGATCATCCAGGCACATGGCATATTACCGATGATTTTTTCTTCTAACGATTCTGTCAAATTACGAGTTTTTAGAAATAAGCTTTTGTTTGTCTATTATCTATTCTTTACTTGTAAAGTTGTTTCTTATGTCTTTACGGGCATTAGGATCCAATTATAGCTTTATAGGTACTTATGCCTAATGTGTGTTGTTTGATCTCCTTGTAACCGTCATTGATATTTTGTATTGTGTAATATGTTTTTTTTTCCGGCTTAATATACATGTATACTTTTGCTTATGTATGTACCCTTAACAACATCGGTTTTTGGTAATGGTAGTTGTGACAGAATGTTCATTATTAGGCTGCAAGGGAATTGAGCTCAAGTTTATGACTTTAGACTAAAGCTTGAGCTTGTTTTGATATTGGCTCGAGCTCATATTGAGGAGGATTCGAGCTTAACAACCTAACTCGTTTCGAAAAGAGAATTTTTTTTTTGACCATAAGTCAAAAACCAATAGTGTTTCTTGATTGTTATGTTTCTCCAACTCTTAGAAGGAAGTCTTGGTTGCCTACCTCAACTAATGCACACTTTTTTGGACTTCTAAAGCTACCATTATAACTTTAATCCAAATTTACATGTTAATTTACTTAAGCCGATTTAGGTGTTTTGTAATTAAACGTATAAAATAAATTAAGAGTTAATTACATAGATCGTTCTTATGATTATATTTATAGGTTTGACTCACATCGAAAGCTATGTAGAATGTTGACATTAATTTGTGTCCATTACATATATCAAAACAATCGTTAAATAACGGATTATCGGTGTAATTGTAAATTATAAAAGATTAAACTTGGAATTTTGATGTATCCACAAGTAAACTCATAAATTAATTTAGAAAATGAAGAATAAAAAAACTTAAATGGGTGAAAAAGAGTGTAACACTAAAGTTTTGTTATTAGATTGATACATCAAGTACTTATACTTACAATTAATATATGGATAAATAAAGTATTTGTATAGATCACCAAAAGTTTGTAATATAGTGGTATTTGAGTTGCCAATTAATCTAAAGGTTATTGTGAATATTTGTGTAATTGTTATATAAAAATAAATCGAGTCGATCAAGACTAACCGACCAATGCCAAATCATATAATTAAAAATCCGCATGTAGTGTCCATTTTTTCACCTCTAAAAACCCTCTTCCGCTTTCATCTAATATTTGCTCATACGTTTTGATTTCCTTTTCAACCTTTCCCATAGTAGCGGGGCAACATATATTGAGTTGTTTGTCGAAATTCGACATTAAAAAGGCTTTTTATTTCGTTTTGGATCTTGGCATCTTCTAAATACCACTTTTTCCCTACTTTTATATTTAGTGGCTTAATATAATATTTTTATGAGGCAACTAAAACAGTAACGCAAAAAACCATAAGTTAAATAATAAAATGATAGTTACAAAAAAATTGTTTAATGGATAAATAGATTTTGTTAGACAAAAAATCATACACACGAAATTGTTTATTTTAACATTGCAACACCTCCACGTCGTTTAGACGTGCTTGTGCAGGCTAGGCTTATCTAATTAAAGTTTTTGTTTATAAAAAAACCCATAATAATATATTAAGATATCACTTAAGAAAAAATGGAATATCCTTTTAAGTTAATGATGGAAAGTATTTAAAATACTTAATCAACAAGTTTATTTTATCGAAACACATATAATATTGGTTATTGTATTTGTTACGTCTTCGTTCAAAAGGTATTTGGCTGAATCTGTCAAATACAATGAAACTTACGGATCGAGCTTCAACTGAATTTGTTACGTCTTCGTTTATGTATGTATACCAAAACCAAATACCTTACCTGTGTGGAGTTAGTGACTCCTAATCCTAATCAAAAGAAAATAACAAATCTTACGTATGATTAGCTAATGATAAGAATACTAACTCAATTAGTACTCCTAACCGGTTAACAATTTTCATTTTATTCAAAATATTAGATAATTTCTATAATAAGTGTCGTCACGTAATACTTGAACTTCGAACATGAAATCATTTTCGCGAACACATTAGCATCATTTCTTTCCGTATCAACCTTAACCACTTCAATTACTTTAAATTTCACGATTTTTCTAGTAAAGTGTAAGCTTAATTTGATTTGTTTCGTTTGCCATGAAATACTTGGTTATTCGAGAAATAAATTGTGTTTTGATTGTCACAATTCACTACTAGACATCTCGAGTTTACTCCCAAATCAGTTATAAGGTATTTAAACCATACACTTTCTGTCACCATTTTCGTAAGTGACACATATTTTTTCTTTATACTGGTAGATAAAGCAACATGTTTCATTTTTTCTTTATACTGGTAGATAAAGCAACATGTGTTGAAACGTACCTCAAAATCCACTTCATTACCACTCGATGGTCGCCTTTCAACAACGATACCAATATACACTATTTATAGTCTTTACTTGTTATTCAAATGAAATGACAATAAGATCATTAACTCCTATCTATATACATTATAAAACATTTGGGTATAAAATGTTAAAATCTAAGCATAATAAAATTACTAATTTACCCTTTTAATTAATTAACAATTAAATAATAAAATTACAACTCTATAACACACTTACCATATATACTTAAAAATCTAAATAATTGAGTTTTTTTTTTCTATAATAAAAACAATCAATTTTATTATGTAAAATTTCAAATAAGTGGAGTTAATCTTTAGAATTTTAAAACTAATAAGATGTTTACAAACCGAAAATTTTGATGGCTCATAAAATTATTTATAATAAAATATGTACCACCGAAAAAATTATTCACTGAAAATTCAAATAATTTATTACCACCGCGACATCACACAAATATATTACTGGTTATCTAAAATACGTTAACCCTTTTAAATAAAAAAAAATTCAATAATAAACAAGTTGTTACACCAATCACCAATATAAAAAAATTAACCTAAACAAATGATTGACATATCGTACTTCATAAATCATAACATAAAAATGTACGTAGTATGCACGAATTACAATAATTAATTTAAAACATTATTATATTTTTCATAAATAATTATTGCAAAAGAAAAAGAAAGAAGAAAAAAACTACCCAAGGTATATATATAACCACGAAAATGGCGGATTAATTCTGTATCTATATATATATATTCTGTATCTATATATTTTTTACATACTCTAATTTCCATATTCCTTTGATTTTCGTATATTTTCCGGATCAAATCAATCAATTCAATTTCTTCCAAATAATTTCATTTTCATCAATGTAAGTTTAAATTTCCGATCAATTTCAATATCAATTCTGTCAAATTTCACGTTTCCTAATGAATTATATTATTGTAAATGTAACTGCAGAAAATTGGATGTATATGTGTATTTAGATGTGTGATTTAGGGTTAGAAATGAATTCATTGGGTTGAGGAGGTAAATTTTTGATGGATTCTGCAAGGAGTTGGTTGCATAAGTTTCAACCTAGAGATCGGTTGAGGTCGAATACTACGCGAAAGAGAGACGAGGAGGAGACGACCATGGGGGACGGTGGTGAGGATTCGAGTAATCCTGTTTTGGATGAAGAGGCGTCGAATATTACTAAACAGAAAGTTGCTGCTGCTAAGAAGTATATTGAGAATCATTATAAGGAACAGATGAAGAATTTGCAAGAGAGGAGAGAACGGTATGGTATATGTTACGTTACGTGCTTTAATGATGGATTTTTAGATGTATGTGTTGAATGTTTATAAGAGTTTTTTTATTGGATAGACGGATTCTGCTTGAGAAGAAATTGGCGGATGGTGATGTTTCGGAGGAAGATCAAAATAATTTGCTTAGGTTTTTGGAAAAGAAGGAAACTGAATACATGCGGCTTCAACGGCATAAAATGGGGGTTGAAGATTTTGAGCTACTTACTATGATTGGAAAAGGTGCTTTTGGTGAGGTAATGGTTTCTTTATCTTGTCTTTGTAGGTTGGCTGTTAAATCGTTCCTAGATATTACTGTGTCTGTTTTTAATGTATTGACCGTTTATGATAACGGTGATTGGAAGTGAATAGTAATTTGAATATGTTAAGATGAAAGTTTCCATAATCTGACTGTTGACTTCCGTGTTTTTGACCCCCCTTCTTTCTATCCATTATCGTGGTGGACTTCGTATAGAATGTAGTTGAAGAACTTTCCGCCCAACCTATATTAAGCTGAAGACGCCTGCTGAACAGGGGTCACTCTTTTTGGAAATATAAGCATTGAAAAACTTCCCAAAGAAGATTTTTCTATTATAACATAATATTACTAATTTTCCAAGATTGGAAAGTTTTCTTGATGGTAACAAACAAACTTCAAAGTGCTATTGTGCATCGTGATTGTTAAAAGATTTCTCGTATATCGCGATTCAATACTCTCTTTGAATATTCATTGTAACATATGTTTTATGTTTATGGAATTGAAATAATTTAATAAATATTCTACGCTGTAGGTCAGAATCTGCAGAGAGAAGACAACGGGTAGTGTATATGCAATGAAAAAGCTTAAGAAGTCGGAAATGTTACGAAGAGGTCAAGTATGTGATTTTGAAATATAAGATGATATTTTTGTGTTCGTTTACTCTTTAAACGTACTTATTTGTTTAATCCAAAATTTAGGTTGAGCATGTGAGAGCTGAAAGGAATCTACTTGCTGAGGTGGACAGCAATTGTATTGTTAAGCTGTATTGCTCTTTTCAAGATAACGAATTTTTATATCTCATAATGGAATATCTACCTGGTGGAGATATGATGACTTTACTCATGCGAAAAGATACATTGACTGATGATGAAGCTAGGTTTTATGTTGCCGAAACAGTTTTGGCTATTGAGTCCATCCACAAACATAATTATGTGCATAGGTATGCTACAGTTAGTTACTTAATCAATGTTTTATCATGTAATAAATCCGACTTATTTGCTATATTGTATTGCAACAGAGATATCAAGCCTGATAATTTGCTTCTCGATAGATATGGTCATTTGAGATTATCAGATTTTGGACTGTGTAAACCGTTAGATTGTAGTACTCTGGAAGAGAAGGATTTCACTCCGGTGGATAAAGCCTCCAATTCAACAGGCGAAGGGAATTCTTCCCCTTCGAAACGCACACAACAAGAACAACTGCAACATTGGCAGAAAAATAGGAGGACACTTGTAAGCATCAACACATTTTGTTAGTGCTTATTGAGCACCTCTTTACTTTTTAGAGTTGTGGCTTCTCTGGCATGATAATTTAGCACATTATTACGTGATTAATGCTATCTAAGAACTTTAAAAATTAAAAACTAATTAATCTATTTGAATATTACCTACTTTGTGTCATGTCATAATTGGGAGATGTTTTTTAGCTGATATTTCTTTTAAATCTTAATTTGGGACCGTTTCAGGCTTATTCAACTGTTGGCACTCCTGATTATATTGCTCCAGAGGTTCTACTGAAGAAGGGTTATTCACTGGAATGCGACTGGTTAGTAGTCTACATTATTATTATTTTCGGGTCATTACGACCAAAATTTTATAATATTTTTTTAGTTTGTTAGATTCTTAGAGATATACTTTGCGACAATAATGGAGATGAAGTCCGCCAGTTTTCCTTTAAATCAAATATGTTGTGTTTACAAACTGTCTTGCTTGATTCCTATCAAATGATTATATGATTGTTATTCTTCTTCAGGTGGTCTCTTGGTGCTATTATGTATGAAATGCTTGTGGGATATCCACCTTTCTACTCTGACGATCCAATGTCAACTTGTAGGAAGGTAACCTCTTATTTGCACTCATATGAATCTTTATGAATTTAGCACCAGATCATTTTGCAACTAGTAGTAATTTTTTTCTAAATGCTGTTTCCTCACCTACCCACCTAGTTTAAACATTGCTTCCTCCACACATTAATTTTTATTCTTAATATTTTGTGTGCTTTAGCAGAATCAGTGTACTTTTTGTGAGATTTGTCTTTGAGTTATCAATTTTTTTTTTGTTACTGCTAACAATTGTATTACAGTTTTTTGAATAATTAGATTGGCTCAATCAAATTTTAAGGTATTTTTTGTAAATTTCTCCTCAAACCTAGAGTTTAAGATATTTAATAGTAATTTTGATCCTCGTGGAAGATATAAATTGATTCATAGCACTTTATATGTCAATACAGTACAAACTCTCTTACCCTGTAAGTTTTATTCAGAGGTATCATTTATTATGAAATGGAGTATTTAGGCTTTTTGCAGGGTTGAAAATATATTAAGTTATATTACTTATGGTTTTTGCTTTGTTACACTTGTAGATAGTACACTGGAAATCACATTTGAAGTTTCCACAAGAAGCACAGCTTTCTTTAGAAGCCAAAGATCTCATCAGCAAACTGCTATGTAACGTGAACCACAGGCTGGGTTCAAAAGGCGCAGATGAAATAAAGGTGTTGTATGGTGTGTCTTACTCTAAGTTCATATATTTTTCATGCAAGGAATTGCAAATAACACGACTCTGATGTTTTATCATGTTTTAGGCTCATCCCTGGTTTCAAGGTATTGATTGGGACAGAATATATCAAATGGAAGCCGCATTCCTTCCCGAAGTTAAAGATGAATTGGATACTCAAAATTTCGAAAAGTTTGAAGAGGTTTTTTTGCTTTATTTTTTCTTTTTGTATTAATGATAGGCAGCTTACTATAATTTGTCTTTTTGGCTTGTTCTTAATATTTCAGGCTGAACACCAAATTAAGAGTTCATCAAGATCCGGACCATGGAGAAGGGTAAACTTTCTTTCTTAACCACTACAAATGCTATTTAATATAAATTTAAACAGGGGGGGTGAATGGGGGTCTTACATGAACGGCCAACATTGCTAATCAAGAAAAAAATGGCTTCAACATGTGTGAGATTATATGCTTTCTGAAATATGCATATTTGAGATGACATTAATTTTTTTAGTGTAAATCTTTTTACGTTTTTAATCTTAATTTTTGGTGTTCATCCATAGATGCTTTCGTCCAAGGATATCAACTTTGTTGGCTACACCTACAAGAACTTTGAGATCGTAAATGATTATCAAGTACCCGGAATGAGTATGTCTCTCTCTCTCACACACACACACACCCATACCCACATACTTAAATTATTGTTTTTTCAACCCATTTACTTATGAATGGGTCATTTCAGGGCATGTTTTATCTGTTATGTGTAACAGGTTTAATTAGTAAAATAAAGCATCATTTTAAAAGGAAAACAAAAAAACTGTTTTAATTTTTTACAAGAAATAATATTCAATCGTGTTTCTGGTTTGTGGTACAACTATACTTTAATATAATGATCAACATATGCATGCATGAATCCATTTTTCAACCAGTAAACAGCAATAGTCTGTAATAACAAAAATGGGCAATTTGGTAATTTAAGCTTAAGATGCAATTTTCGTAGAACAGACGCATTTCTCATTTTCAGTGAATTGTTATTTGATCATCCTCTTAATCATGTACTTGTTCATGGTTGCAGCTGAACTGAAAAAGAAGAAAACCAAACCAAAGAGACCAACAATCAAGTCACTGTTCGGTAAGCCTACTATTTCCATCTTCTTTATGCTTCCAATACTTAATACTTAATTACATCTTTTGAACCCCAAAATTTGACTGAACCAAATCAAACCGGTCGATTTGACCCGATCACGGGATGTTTGGGTTAACCATGATCTGAATTATTGATTCTGTAAAATCATTCAGTTTTATATATCTATAATAAAGAAATAATCTCGAATTAGTGTTATTGCTAATCTTGTTACTTTACTTTGTTATACAGAGGAAGAACCGGAGCATGAATCTTCATAAGGGCACTTCAGAAGTGCTTGCAAACCTGTCAACCCTCTTCGATACGCAGTTCATACAATTTGGTTGATTGAAAAATTACATTAATTTTTTGGAGGTTACTTTCCTTTTAATTTTCCATAAAAAATCTAGGGGTTCGTTTGCTAGTTATTTTCATATCTTTGATCATTTTTTATGCTTTTCTTTAGCCTACCGAAATCCTGTGTATAAAAGAGCCATACCTTGAATTCACCTTAGTGAAATTACTAGTCAAATGCGCATTTGCATTTGTGTCATTTTAATATGTTACTTCTTGTCTAAAATATTATGCAATTTCGTACATTACCGATAGTATTTGATTATTGTAATTCATCCCAACTGAACCACCACAGTGGAATCATAATTAGACATGTATTGCGTTTTCTTTGTTCATTTAGAACTTACATGTCTATCTTGTTTCCCTCGCTTGCGAATCTGTTAGAATGCAAAATGTACATTTTATCTTAGTGCTATTCTACACCTCATAGGTAAACAAGGCACGTTTCATGGTGCGCCTTTGAAATGCATCCTAGCAGGCGACTCTATATTCATAGTGATTAACATGACGCCGCTTTCCAATAAAAAGGGATATATGGTTTATTTGGTTGGACGAATTCCACTCCTGTGTAATTCTTTTTACGCAGCATTTTCCCATCGTCTTAAAGATTTTTTACCAAACAATGATACATCGATGCCAATATTACTTTGAAAGATTTGATACCAATTCGCTAAATGAAGGTAAATCAGTAGCGGAGGTTTCAAGTTCAAGGACACGTGATTTACCTTGATTGTGAGACAGGTTGATGAGCACACACGATATTTTTTGTAACGCAATCCATTATTTCCAATAATAAAAATTCCAAATAAAAAGGTCAAAACTTTTTATAATCTTCACCAAGATGTCAATTATTCTGTTAAATCTTTTACAAAAGAATAAAATATATATAAATGAGTAATTATCAATATAAATAACTGGAACAAATAATAATTATCAAAGCTATATTATCATGTAGATTTTCAAATCAGAATGAAAATTAATATAATTATGGTAAAATAATATTTTGCAAACTTTATAAATTTTTTTTTTATTTTTTTATTTTTACGATTTACCACGTTAATTTGAGTAAGTCATTTAATAATTTCACTATATATACCGTGTAACATTTTCAACCAAAACCACAAAATTGTTCACTAAAAAAAGTTTATAAAAGTATGGCACGATTCATGGCAATGTGTAATGCTATGCTTATCATAACCCTCATGTTTTCGGGTAACTTTTATTACTTATTATCGATTTTATACGTTCTAAATTACTATGCATCGTTAGTTAATTATTATGTTTATGATAATGCAGTTGAAATGATATCGGCAAAGGTTGATAAATGTGTACATGAAGACTTGTTACCACTATCGCCAAAATGGTGTGATAAACAAGACGATGTTTCGCCTGATTGTTGGAATGCATGCCGCGCAAAATTTGGCCCGACGGCAGTAGCAGGGTGTTGGCCTCAACCGTTACTTCCTGGCCCTAACAAAATGATTTGTAAATGTTGGTGGCCATGTTAAGTAATCAATTTTGTCGTGCGATATTAATTATATAAATGAGATGAATTTTGATAAATTTTGTGTCAAATTACTAGATTACGTTGCCAATTTTCATCATCCTTTCATGAATATGTTACTTTCTCTCAAATTACGTCGATTAATCTATGTTTTGTTTGTTTATTTTCATATTATTATTTTGGTCCCGAGAACCTTACAAAAAGTTACAAGTGAAATACTACATACATTAGTGTTTTAAGTAAAGTTTGATACATTTTCAATCAATAATCCGTTCAAATAAAGGGCTTAAACTACCCTTAAGAAGAATAAGCTAGACTTCAACATTTATCAAGCTATCAATCCATTCTCTTTTCCAGAGAGTTGCACCTGATTACCATAAACATAATAATTAACTAACGATACATAGTAATTTAGAACGTATAAATCGATAATAAATAATAAAAGTTACCCGAAACCATGAGGGTTATGATAAGCACTGCATTACACATTGCCATGAATCGTGCCATACTTTTATAAACCTTTTTTGAGTTTCCACTCATAGTCAATACTTCCAGGGCGGAAAATCGATGATCTAATTTTCTCAAAGCATGAAAATAAATTTCCTCTGCTGGCTGTTTAAAGAATCTGTAGTATAGTATACTAAAGAGTTGAAAACAAAGGTTGTCGTCGAGATTCGTTACCTTAGGAAGATCATTTTGAGTGTATTTGACGTAAATAGCCGAAACTGAAGTTGGAGCGTCTGAACTGAATCTAGAGCTTGAGTTTATGACTGTTTAAAAATGAAAAACTTGTTTACTAATTAGCTAAACTTGTAAGTGTAAAAGATATCTTAGGGTATGGATAACTTTATATTTTTATAATTAAATATTAGAGACATTTATTTAATTATACTTATCAAAAATCATAACATTTACAAAATTTACGAACCTGTAAAACCCTCTTCTCTTTAAGCAGTTCATACAATTCGGTTGATTGAAAAATTGAAGAATTACATTAATTTTTTTGGAGGTTGTTATTTTCCATTTGATTTAGCATCAAAATCAAATCTAGGTGTTCGTTTGCTAGTTATTTTCGTATATTTGATCATTTTTTATGCTTCTTTAGCCCTACTGAAATCCTATGTATAAAAAAGGCAGTGATATTACTAGTCAAATGCGCATTTGTCATTTCCATATGTTGTAGCTAGTTATCCCGAATCATTTAGAACTTACATGTCTATCGCATTTGCGTCTCATAGAATGCAAATGTACGTTTTATAGCCAACCTACACATTTTCAATGTTCTCATTACTTGCACAATCAATTGTTTTCAATAATAATAATAATAATAATAATAATAATAATAATAATAATAATAATATTAAAAGAAAGTCAAACTTAAATTATCACGAAGATATTATTATGTTAAATCTTTACAAAAAAAATAAATAAAATAAATAAAAAGTATGAATATAATAAAATAAATAGAAACAAATAATTAAAATCTTTTATATGAATAATTATCATAGTTATATTATCATGAAAATCCTCAAATCAAATAAAAATTAAGACGATGCTAGAAAATATTTATAATTAGGGTAAACTTAAATTAGCAAACTTTATACGAAAAAAATAAAAAAATCTTTATCATAATTTTTCATTATTTCCCACCTTAATTTTAGTTAGCCATTTAATGATTTCACTATATATATCGTGTAAAATTTTCAATCAAAACCATAAAATTGTTCTCTTCTTAAGAACAAATACATAAAACATAAAGTATGGCACGATTCATGACAATGTGTAATGTAGTGCTTGTCATAACCCTCATGTTCTCGGGTAATTTTTATTATTCATGATCGATATTTATACATTTTGAATAACCACGTATCTTTAGTTAATTGTTACTATGTTTACGATGATACAGTTGCAATGATGACATCGGCCAAGGTTGATAAATGTGTACATGAAGACTTGATACCACTATCGCCAAAATGGTGCGATAAACAAGACGATGTGTCGCCTGATTGTTGGAATGCATGTCGTGCAAAATTTGGCCCGACGGCAGTAGCAGGGTGTTGGCCTCAACCGTTACTTCCTGGCCCTAACAAAATGATTTGTAAATGTTGGTGGCCATGTTAAGTAATTGTTTTTGTCGCGCGATATTAGTTAAATTATATAAATGAGATGATTTTTGATAAACTTTGTGTCAGATTACTAGATTACATTGGCAATATACATATATTGAATTTTACAGCAAAATCACAACTTATAGCTGTAAAACTATACAAAATACTCTACTTTTGACAGTACATTTTATTTGTTTTTACTTATTTGAATTATCTTCGTTTTAGTCAGAGCTAATTAGCGATTAGGCTGGTAGTTTAGGGTCCCAAAAACATAATGTACCGTTTTTCTCTGAATGTTAGAAACGCAGATAAAAAAAAAAAAAAAAAAAAAAAAAACTCAACGAAAAACAAAGATGTCTAGAGGTCGTAAAAGGTCCATGGAGTGATCATGGAGCAGTAAGCAACGTTTTCCGGCATTGAGAAACATGGCACAAATTAGTAAAGCAAAAAAATGCCACCAATATATATATATGATGAAGATACAAGACATGGTTAATTACAACTAAACGGAAAGTTAAAGCAAGCTAGAAGAGCAAAGTTACTTAACCTTAATTTCCGTCATGGTCAGTACTGTAATCTCCACGTACCTGATGAATCGTCATCGCTATCTCCAAAGCCTTCTGAGGAACCGAGTGAAACTAAACTTTCAACAAAGGTGTATAAGCTGTATAACATTGATAATCATTTTGAATCTCTAAAAGTGAAGCATTCTTGGAATCATATAGAAACAGTTTCCCACCGTAATTTAGCAAAACTTCCGCATCATTTAAAATACACAAAGGCGCAAAAAAGTAAGGCTTCCAAATAAGAGATGGAAACCAATTTAGTCCAAGAATCTTTCGCTCCATAGACTTTCATCACCCATACATCCGCTTGGGTCTCCAAGGTAAAACGAAAGCACACATAAGCATTCGCCTAAAGCCCCGAATGTCAAACCTTTATCACCCTCATCATACTCAGGTTGCAAAACTTCACCATATGTCTCATTAGCTAAATCAAGAGAAATAAAGTTGAAAGATAACTTGTTAACTTCTTTTTTTTCTTTTTTGAAAGACAAATGTTACATTATACCTATGGTTGGCGGTACACGATATGAAACCCGACACAAAAATTAGCATATTAGGTTGTATAATCTTGACTCGTCAACCTACCAGCCTGAATTATTTTGAGGTTAAGTCTGAGTTGCTTATTTGGTTTAATGGGTCAACCTAACAACCCGAAAATTTTAATAAAGTATTTTTCATATATAATAATATATAAAATCTAATATATATCATACCATATTTATATAAGAAAAAACTCCTTATCTTAATCTTAGTGATAGTAATTTATCTTTTCTATATGTTTTCTTCTATGTTAATAGTTGTAAAAATGAAATATAAACAACTTAACTCACTCATAAATGAAACCTAATTGACCCGAAACCAACTCGTTTGACGTGAAAACAAACTTATCAACCCACAAACATGTATAATAAACCGGTTACACGAATTCGGGTTGAGAAATTTCAACCCGCTAATGTGCTAACCCACACCGGCAAACTCGAATTCGACATGAATTGTCACCCCTAATTGCACCACACATATATTTACAATTTCACACTTTTGTTTCTTGTCGGACTCGAACTCATAACCGCTAGGTTAATGGAACACTATCATATCGCTACTATAAGTTAATTACAAAAAGAGAAAGGGCGAACAAGTGTGCAAAATTTGATTCCAACTAGTAAGATTGACAACTCGAACCACGCGCGTCCAGACCTATAAAGACCATTTATTTTAGGTCTATGGTATTGAAATAATTAGGTTATCTATACCCTCGGGTTCATGTCGATTATGGTTTTGGTTCAGTCCGGTCCAAATCCAAATGTTTTACATTTTTAATGAAACAAAGGTTTAGAGTATTCGAAGTGATACCCCGCTTGTGGTGGGTTGTCACTGTCACGTTAGCAAAAACACCCCGTAACCTACAACCTGGTTGTGGAATTTTGGTGGATTGATAACCCGGTTGTGGGTGGGCTGTCAAGCTTTTTTTTTTCTTCTTTTAAATGTATAAAAAAACATTATATTAAATAAACTAACACATATAACTAAAATAAAAAAGCAAAACATATAATTAAAATAAAAAAACAATACATATAATTAAAAAACTAAAAAATACATATAATTAGGTCATTACATATTCCTTCCGAATCCTATTTTTTTCGTTCCCGGTCCACTCCGCATCTTGTTCCGACATCCCCTCCACGCTCATGAGAAAAAACGCCATAACATTTTTCCATGCACTTGCATAAAACTCTTGTTGTTGGACAAGAGCAGTTTTTCATGGACGAGAGGCGGTTTGTTTTTGGGCTTTAAGCGTTTCTTTTTTGGTTTTGACGGTTTACTTTTTGGTATTTGGTTAGTTTTTTGAATTGTTCAAGAATTGATCACACATCATCGATGATTTTTCTTGTGCGTTTTCGAACATGAAGGATGATTCTTTTCTTTTATTTCCTCTTGTTTTTCCGGGTGGTCGTGGTGTCGTATTATCGGCAAAATCATTGTCAGATACATCAAAGTCCTCAAGGTTAATCATGGTAGTCATTGGTATTTCAATTTTTGCAAAATTACGCCATTTTGACCTATCATTCCAAATCAACTCTGCTTTTGCATATTAAAAGTCATCATTTTCACAATTTTCATACATTTTTTTCACAACGATCAACGCCGTATCATCGCTCCCGCTTTCCAGAATACGTTCCGCCTCCGAGTAGTGTCCAATAAATGTTTTTACTTGAGTATTCATCTTCGTAAACTTGCTATTGAGTTGATCTTTGTTCTTTTCCATAAAACCAAGCAATGGTGCTTGTTTGTTGTATTCCTCGACAATTCTTACCTAAAATCGTGGTCCTTTTTTACTATTCCCGACGTCGCTATATTCGGCAACGTGTTTTCATATTTTAGCCAATAATTCTTCTTCATAGGTGTTCCATTGTACTTTTTTGAATACTTTGTTCGTTTTTTGATGAAGACGTCCAGAAGGTTGAACGACTTCTTGTGTTTCTTATACGATTTCACCTTCTTGTTGTTGAGGTTATTGTTGACGTTGTTCTTGAGCTTGTTGTTGTTGTTGAAACAACATTTAATTCATTTGTTGTTGAATTAAAAATAGACTAATCAAATCGTTACTTAATGGAGAGTTTATGTGTTGTTGTTGTTGCGAATAACCGTTTTGTGGTATTTGTTGTTGTGTGTGGTATTTGGTTTTGTTGGCGAAATTTGCGAATCCAGAAAGTTGGATGTTTTGTGACTGTAGTGTTGAAGGTGTGTTTAGGTTTGATGAGAGTGCGTTCGAAAAGGATTGAGACATTTTTATGATTTGAGAGACTAATAGATTATGAATAATAAGATTGAGAAATTGTTTGTATTTTTGAGAAAATATATGTTGTATTTTTAGATTAAAAAAAATGAAAAGAAAAAGAAAATCAAAAAACATCTACGGTGACAAAAAAAAGAGTAATTTGAAAAAGAAAAGTAGTTTTTTTTAAATCTGACCGTCATAACGGCTATATTTTAAGTTTTTTTTTTTTAACCGTTGCAAATTAGAAAGAAAAGAAAAGCAACTAGCCAACAACGACTCGTTAGCGAGACATCGAGCCACAACGCTCCTTGTTGTAGCACGAACACGAGAACAAGCCCTCTTCGTGTGTACAATAACTAATTCGGTTTGAGACCCAAACAGTTGTAAACTAAGTAGTTGTCTCGACACCAAATCAATAACAGAAAGAACCCTAGTCCCAAAAATGGCACTCCAAAAGAAAAAACAACAACTAAAAAACCTTTCGTCCCATGAAGATTCTGAATCGATTCCTACGCTTCTGCCGGAAATCATTGTCGAAATTCTCCTAAAGCTTCCAGTTGAATCCCTGTTAATTTGTATCTACGTTTGCAAACTATGGTATTCTTTAATATCCAATCCCCATTTCATAAAATCTCATCTCACTTTATCATCTCGTAACAATAATTATACAAATCATAGACTAATTTTCACCACTTTTTCAAGATCAAACCTCAAAATATGTCCTCTTTATGATGTTTTGTTTGATAATTCTGTTGAAAATAGTTTAGAGCTTGGCTATCCATTGAAACAATACGCTTTAAAGCCTCCGCTTTCGATAGCCGGTTCTTGTAATGGGCTGTTATGCATTTCTATTGAGGATTCTACTCCTTTTATTTGTAACCCGAGTACTAAAAGATCGAATAGGGTACCGTATTGTGGGTTTAAAATGCGGTCTGGTTGGTATGTGATGTATGGTTTTGGGTATGATGAGAGTACTGATGATTACAAAGTAGTTGGGATATCTCGGTGTTATCAAAACCGAGCTAAGAATGATAACAAAGTGAAGGTATATTCGTTGAAAAGTGGAATTTGGAAGGAAATCGATGATTTCCCTCTTGGTTATCTGTTAACTGAGTATGGTAAGTTTTCGAATGGAGCTCTTCATTGGATGGCTACTGAACATTATGGGTTATATTATCCGTGTACGATAGTTTCTCTTGATTTAGCAAATGAGAGTTTTGGTGAAGTTTTGCAGCCTGTGTATGACGAAGGTGATAAGGATTTGTTATTGGGGGTTTTGGGAGATTGGTTGTGTGTGCTTTGTAATTATGGTGGAAATCGTGCGGATGTATGGGTCATGAAGGTTTATGGAGTGAAAGATTCGTGGACTAAATTGGTTTCCATCCCGTATTTGACTGATCCTGGGAGAGAACGATTTTCAGTGCCTTTGTTTATTTCAAATGATGAGAAATTTTTGTTGCAATTAGGGTCAGAATTGGTTTTGTATGATTCCAAGAATAGTTCATTTTCAGAGATTCGGGGGTTTGACTTTGATGTATATAGCGATGCATCTACGTTTGTTGAGAGTTTGGTTTCACCGGGGTTTTGGTGATAACAAATATGATGGAAGTTTAAGGTAAACCCTGCACTCCTAATTTGGTTTCAGTTCAGGGTTATAGTTATAATTAATTCTTGGCCGTTATCATATTACACAGACCATGAAAATCAAACGAAATGTCTGATCTTTCTCGTGGTATCTTAATGAACATACTTTCATGATTACCTGCAAATCTTTCATATTTTGTTGTAATAAAGTAATTCTTTTCCAAAAAGAATTAAGAGAACCCCGTCTATGTAAACAATAAAAAATTTCATCAAGTATTTGATAATCAAGCGCCCTTATTTGCTGTGTTTTAAGCGTTTAGAAAAGTTCATATATACGTTTTACGGTCACTGCCAAGACTAGAAATCTGCATTTGGTTATTTAAACTGCCGAACATGTATACAAGTAACTTATTGCAGTAGGTGGCAATTTCGACCCATTTACTTACGTTTGTCTAAGTTCTAAGTTTTACCCCATTTACTTACGAGTGTCTCAGTTCTAAGTTTTGCTTTCAACAGGTTAAACCGTTGTCAAAGCGGTGGCAACAATATTAATTTATGTAGATGAAGATTTTACTGATGTTCTAGCTAAAGGTTTGTAAAATGATGTTCTTGGGACCAACTCAAACGAAAGTGGGAGTAAGTAGTGGAGTTGGTTTCCATCAAAACGATTGTTTTTGATTTTCTTAATCAGGAAGAAATGTAGGGTTACAAGGTGAAGTAGCACTACTCATAATATAAATATTATGTAGATTAAAAGTTTGGTTTTGCTTGCCAATATTATTATTTAAGAAAGTAGCAACTCGCAACTTCAACCCATTTACTTATAAAATGGGTTAATTCGGGTTGGGTTTTTCTAATATTATCATCCAATTTATATTTATAATAAAGAAAATAAACCCGAAGAAAATAATAGTACATTACTTTCGAATTTTGAAAATTGGAACTATCTAAGATAAGTGGAATATGAAATGCTTCAAAATTTATGCTTAAAGGTTAACTAGGAATAAATACCTTGAATTATAAATAAAGTTATTCTGTGGTTTTTTATATTAACTTCGTTGCTAGATTATAAATTTTATACAATTTAAACATGAGCTAACAAATCAAAATATAGGAAGTAATATACGTAAGTGTTAAAAGAAGATTATGTTGTGTTTTAGTTGAGATAACATTTTTTTTTAGATAATAACAGTCTTATGAGTTGTCTTTAATAAACTATTACATGTTTGACTTTCTTATACTTATAAAACAACACCTTTTGTATTTCGATAATCACAAATATATTAGGTATGTAAGAGTTTTCATTATCAAAACTCTTATAAAAGTACGAAGTAAACAAAATAATAGTTTTGATAACAACGTGGTTAAAAAACTAAGATACGCATTACTTTTACAATTTAAATAACAATTCTATGCATTTAGGGAATCACATCCTACTTTGAAGGAAAACCGATAACGTACAAAACTTTATTAAATATCTTAATTTTTAAATCACGAGGGTTGTGGTTATATACACTAATAAACTAAATATAAGCCCGAAGACCAACAACTTCCTTACAAAGATTTTGAGTTAATTATATTTTATGTGGCTTGTTAGATATTACAAATTCAATCCTTGAACTTTTCTTTTCTGTATCTTGTCCTTGTGGTTTCAATCCATTATTGATTTGGTCCCTCGTTAAGTCTGTTAGTTCAACATTAAATGTAGGGACCAAATCTTTAACAAATGACAAACCACAAAGACCATTTATTTAATATACTTATTTTAAATAATTAAATGACGTTTACACATGCCCTCACAAAGGAATACACACGTTGTCATTTCCTCTCAACCATACAAGTAAATTTATTATCTATATTGTCGGTGGAGTTACATTTTTAGATCTCAAACGTGAAGGTTAGGGTTTTACTAACATTACCAACTCTTTTTTCTCGTCCATCTACAATCAAAACTACAACCATATAGGAGTGAGTAAATTACACCGTTCGTCCCTAAGGTTTATATGCAATTACGGATTTCGTCTCTAACTTTGAAAAGTTGCATAGATCGTCCCATTGTTCAAACTAATTACTCATTTCGTCCCTAATTTGGACGTCCGTTAATTTCTACCGTTAGCCTTCCCTCACGTGTAAAACACGTGAGGGTATTTTAGTCATTTTGCATTCTCAAGAAATCAAATTACAGCCTCTTTCTCTTTCTCTTTCATCCCATGTGACAACCGTCAAAAATCTAGGTACTTGTTCAGCTACTGCATCGGTTCGAATCATTAGTCACTCTTTTATCGTATTCGCTTTGTTCTAGTTCGTAACTTTTGAGTCTGTACTTTGTCGGAACTAGTGTCGGAATAACTTCCGGAATCAATTATATAAGTCCTAATACCAAGAAAACATCTATTGAACTTTCCTAAGTTCATAACTAATCATAATTAAGAACTTTCAATTAACAAAAAGGTCCAACGAAGCAATAACGTAAAAACGAAAAATCAGAAAATGCTGAAAAAGCCCCGGTGCGCAGCACCTGCTCTTGTGGTGCGCAGCACCTCACCCCAGTTTTCAAAAATATTACATTTTTAGTCCTTGTCTCGATTTTTACAACTCTCAACCAATCAATCTCGGGTATAGGTCAGTAATCACTGCATTTTTACATACCCAACACACTTCATTATTATTACCCTATTTCCATTTTACTTATTGATTTTCATAAACCAAAAACACACACACATTTGCATTCTCTCTACTCCCCTCAAGAACATAACCAAAAACACCTCCATTTCCAGAGACTTTCCACCATAGAAATCCATTATTTATCCATACAAATCGTCCAAATCGTCTAGAGAAGCAAGGGGGTGTCGTTCATTTCGAAAAGGACCAAGTTTGTAAAGATTTTGGAGCTTTAATCCGACCAAAAACATCATCCAATCAATCTCCTTCGGTAGAAACCTTTCTCCTATCTTTATTTACTGTTTTTACTAATTGCATGTTAGATCTAAACAATAAAAATGAGTTTTTATAAAGATTTATATCACTTTCTCTACAAAAACGATTTTTATCTAGGTGATACTTAGATCTATGTTTTTATGGATAAAAGTTGTTTAGAAACTATTAAAATGGTGTTTTATAAGTTATCTACTGGTTGCATGTCGAAATTTTTGAGTCACAAAACGTTTTTAGCAAGAAAAACACAAAACGGGAAAAAGACAGCAGCTGCGCACCTGTGTCCAGGTGCGCAGCACCGAGCTGCTGTTCTCCCGAAAAATCGTCGTTTGTCCGTTTTAAACTTGTACACACCTTCTGGACTGTTACTAATATTATTATAAGACTGAGATAAGTAAAACTAATAATAATGATGATTTATATTGGACTCTTTAGACTTATTTGACTTGTTTTGGAGTTATTATGTGTATATGCATGTTTTGTGAGCGGAAATGGTTGTAGGTTTTGAACATGAAATTTGGGCGCGGAAGCGCTGCCCAAATTTCACCCGAAAATCTAAACCATTTCAGTGACCTAAACATGTTTACCATATTAATAACTTTAACATTGAGCTTTCAAACTAAAAATAAACGTTAACCGCTTCGGTCCAATTTTTGAGACAATTTGACTTCAACGCATAATCATAAACAAAAGTTACCTAATCTTATATAAAGGACCTAATAAGACATTAACTTTTGGACAATCTTGGTATTCCTAGGCATTCCGTGATTCCCGGCTCCCTTATCCGACCGGTTCCGAGTTCACTATCTTCGCAAACCGTGAGTTACACCCCTCCTTACTTTTACATTTAAATATGCTTTTTGGGGGAAACATGAGATCAAATTGTTTTTGGACTATGGCATTTATGTGAAATTGCTTATCAAACTATTTTGACTTATTGAATTTGTACGACTATTTTGACTTTTGGGTACTTATTGAACTATTTTGACTTTGAACTTATTGAACTATTTTGACTTTGAACTTATTGAACTATTTTGACTTTTGACTTATTAAGTTTTGACTTTTGACTTATTAAGCTTTGACTTTTGACTTATTAAACTTTGACTTTTGCACTTATAAACTATTTTAAACTTATATTTTGAACGACTATTTGAACGACTTTCTATTTATGGAAACTATTGAACTAAAGGAACTATTTTTGTACGAACTATTTTGGACGACTTTGGACTATTTTTGGACGACTATTTGGACTAATATGCGTAAACAACATCAACTGTTCGGATTGGCTTACCTTAGACTCCCTAGGTTTGCCTCTTTGGATACTTGAATAGACATTGATAGCTTGGTTGTATTTAAGTACTAAACCCTAGGTGAGAATATAACGCCGTAAGTGCAGACTAAAAGACTTTTAAAAATGTTCGACTAAAAGTCCCACAATTTACTTGGACGACTATACACACTATTAACACAAGCCGTTAGCATATATTATGGGTATCGATACTTAGGAGCGGTCACTCCTTACCAATGGGTAGCGACCAAGGTACATATTGCTAAGTCCTCGCGGACTCTGACTTTAGACTTGACTAGTGGGCAGGTACTTGACTAGAATCGGATTAGTGTGTAGACTAAATCTTACGTATATTAAGCTTAGCGGTTGGTACAACTCGAGGATCATAGGTCTATATTACGCATATACTTACTTATTGTCTTGCACATGTGGATTAATCCACCGCTGAGGTAATGACTACAACCCTTTTTGCTCGCTACACTATTTGACCTTGTATTTGACTTGAACTCATTTGAACGTACTTGAACTTATTTTGAACGTACTTGAACTTATTTTGATCGTACTTGAACTTATTTTGAACGTACTTGAACTTATTTTGATCGTACTTGAACTTATTTTGAACATACTTGAACTTATTTTGATCGTACTTGAACTTATTTTGAACATACTTGAACTTATTTTGATCGTACTTGAACTTATTTTAAACATACTTGATCTTATCTTGAAATTCTTTGACCTCGAACGACTCTTGGACCTTTATAAATCTTGAACTTGTCTCGGACTCTTATGAGCTTTTAAATTGAACTTTTCTTCAATTCAAACTGTAACTCACTCACTACGTTTTCGTAGTTGACACTTTATCTCATGTTTCAGGAACTAAGCGTAAGTTATGAAGTGCATTGCTCAGGCGGGTCAAGTCCTTTATGTGAAGTGTACCTTGGGAAGAAGACCTTATTTTGGGAATTTTATTTAAAAACATTTTGGTTATGTACTATGGTCTTACGTTGAATCTTGGTTGTATCTTTGAATTGTACTTTTTAATTTAAATCTTAATGACTCGAACCGTTAATTTTAGTGTAACCCGTGAAATGATTCTTTGCTCTTCACATTCCGTGTTTCCGCTTTAGCGGGGTGTGACAGACTTGGTATCAGAGCACGGGTTATAGTGAAAACGGTTTTAAAATCTTTCAAAAAGTTTTCGAAACCAAAACTATAACCAAGGCTTTTCAGAAAACGTCATTTTCGGGTTCAAACCTTAGTATGTTATTTTCCGCAATTGCATGATTAACTTTTTCAACTATGCGTGACTTGATCAACCACCCGTAGTTCAAAATGAATTATGCAAGAACGGAAAATGAAAGGCTATCGTTAAACGGTTTTGAGTCCATAAATTCCCGGTCTTGTCAATTCCCGACACTCACATGATTGACCCGTGCATGCATTTTACTTACGTTTTTCCTATCCTTAGCTTCCCCGTACTTACGTAACTCTCTATTCGCAGATACGCCATGTCTCAGTCCTCGAACTCTCGATCCCAGACACGATCACTTCCCCGAGCCGCCTCCCCCTCTCACGAACCCTCTGAGGGCCACACCGCATCCGAGAGTCAGCGTCACCAGACGACTGACCCAACGGAAGACACGTCCCAGACCATCAGTAGCAGTAATGGGTCCAGCCCAAGGACGGTACTTCCACCTCCTAGGTTGGTGCCCGTTGCAGCACCACAGCCCCGAGGACCCAATGCTGGAGCACCTATGCATCCGCAGTCGGGCCCGTTCCGACCCGCGCCTCCACAGTCTTTCTTGGACCCCTACGATCCCGCTTTTCGCACTCCGATATCGGAGCGTTACGCATGGGATCGTCAGTTCATCGAGGAAAGACGGCGTGCGCAGGAGTCCGGACCCTCCCGACCCATGATGCCACCTACTCACCAGCCTCTTCCTCCGGACGCCTTCCTCAACTTGCACCGTCAAGTCCGTGGACTTGCCGAGGAAGCCCAGGAGCAGGGCCTTCTTCTATTTGAAGTCTCCGATGCTGCGAACGAGTTAGCACGGCAGTCCCGGCGGATCATCCTGACGGCTCAGGCCACCGCCCGGACCGTCCAGTGCCTCGTCAGAGCTTGCGTAGTCATGGGAGCACTTGTCGTAGCTCTCGCCGCCATGATGTTCTTGGAAGAGCGTTATTAGACATATTTCCCTTTTCACTATACTGTACCGGCTTAGTCGTAATTTTCCCATTGTACACGACTTAAGCCATTATTTATTATTTCTCTATGTATTGTACTTACATTTCTCTCAGTGAATTTGTCATGTGTACCGAAACTTCTTATTATTAATGAAAATTCTACCTTTTATCATTAGGTTTATCGTATCTTGTGGACTTTGTACTTGTTGCGAACACTATGATTCTAACCCTTAAATCATAATCTTGCGTGAACTACTTGATCATTCGTGTTAATCTCGTGCTATGACTATCTATGGTCACTTAAATCGTAATTCTTATCATATCTCATCCGCGCGTTCTAAACCCAACCTAAATTCTTTCTGTTGCAGAATCATGGCACCCCCGCACTTGAGTGCTAGTGACCTCGCCGAGCAAGTCATTGCCCAGATGAACGCAGCAATACCCGACTTGATCGCCCAGGTAATCGCCGGAGTGAGCGACAGGATTTTCGGAGGCGATAACCCCGACGCCTTTTGTCCGGAGGTCAATCACGACGACAACCCCCCTTCTCCTCCAGCCCCCGTCACTCGAAGGAAAAGTGAGAAGCGTAGTGCTACTCACCAACCCATAAGGGGCAACCACGACAAGAAGCCCGCCATCAGACGCCGAGAGTATGCCGGACCGCACCCTAAGTGCGGTAAGTGCCACCGGCATCACACTGGGGACTGCCACGCGTGCTACGCATGCAACAAAATCGGGCACCTCTTCCGACATTGTCGCGAATATGCTGCTAGGCAGGACGAGGACCTTGGAACTAACCCCTTACCTCCCTCTCCTGCTCTCTTCCAACGAAGGGAGAACAAGAGAAGGAAACTCCGCCACCAAATATCCCGGACTAGTATCACCCAGGGATACCCCACCATACCTCGAACCCACACTGGACCGCACACCCAATGCAGCAGATGCCCCTTCCACCATGTCCGGAAGTGCCCGGTATGCAGACTTTGCAACACAGTAGGGCACTACCCCTGGTGCTGTCCAGAAAACGCGAACAGAAAGCTGCTATGTCTCGAATGTGGGAGCAACCAGCACCTCCGTGAGGATTGTCTCTTAGAGCATACCACAGAGACCCTCAGCGCTCTCGCAATCACAGCCGAGGAAACTTCCCAGAACCTCAAAGCAACTACTGGTACGTTCCCTGTCAAATGACCCTTCTTCCTTCCGCACTATTTGACTCAAGAGCTGAAGAAAACCTTGCCCTTTAGATATTAGACATCTCATCAGTTTAGGACCTCAGGACTTACGGATAGTTTTCCTTCGAATGTGCCAACGGCCCAATAATCGCAGCTACCAATGCAAATTTAGGATTCCCAGTACTTCGTCTGCCTAAAATTCCTCCATCGGCCCAGTTCTTACCGAACCATCAAGCCTTGACGCTAAGCGTCATGAACTCATCAAGACCGACCGTCAAGAACCGATAACCATCCCCGAGGATCGACAACCGGTCCGAGTAGTTGCAGGATGCAGCATACCTCTCAAGAGTCGACCCCGCCCGAGTTATCACCAGGTTCGCGACATTTTGACCAACACTTCCGAGGACCGCATCTTCTCAAACTCGATGCAGACCACCCAAGCCTTCCCTCTGTCAGTACGCCTAAACAACACATCGCCGGTATTCATGGAATTAATGAACAAAGTGTGTAGGCCGTACTTGGATGATTGATAATCATACCCCTCGCCAACACTCACACCTACTCAAGGAAGATCCGGTGAGCATCCCAAACTCACCCTAGAACGCTCCCGAGATCAGAGGTTGTACGCCCAATGCTCAAAGTGCAAATTCCGACTCTGAGCAGAACATTTCCCTGGTCCCATAGCCAACCTTTCACGAGCCGAACTCAGGTCGAACGCAACTTGTTGCGCCAAGCTCCAAGCACGAGTTCCGAAATCCGAAGGTATTCGTGAACCCATTCCCGTCAAGGGCCATCGAATTGTTATTCCACCTACCCGGGATCCGACTTGCTATAACAGGAGTTCCCGAGAATACTATTCTGGCCGAACATGTGTAAGGACACTACCCTGTATCCCGCGAAGTGCCTCACTTACGTCGAGGTCAAGGCAGGACACCGAAACTCACCCCTCTATTAGTCGATCTACGTCCCCCTCTCTTTGGAGTACCCTCCTGAGAATCGCCAGGAACGCGACTAGACCTCATCATCTCTCACTATTCGCCTTCCTTTAATCGGGTACACTTATGTCACGGACCCCGTGCCAGCACTAAGTGTGCACCCACCAGTCTATACCTGGACGCAAGTGTCAAACACCGTCCCATCGGCTAGAAGCTGACGGTTGACGACTTGCAAGGTCCTACGTCTACCTCTACTCGCGAAGGGCCGGAAACGTTCCCGTACCCGGCCAAGGAGCCGCATGACCATCTAAAAGTAAAGCCTCAATTCCTTGGATGGAAATAGGATATCCCTTAGGATATCGCCACTGAAGGAGGACAGTATGCTTCAGGAAACGCGGCAAACTAAGCCGAAGTACACCGGTTCAATCTAAGCCTCGGGATATACCGATCCGACCTCTCATCGCTTTTAACTTTCCCAACCGTCTCCCAATGTTCTTACGTGCTCCCTCCTCACACTTGTAGAGTGTTCATCGGATGAGACCTTTGTCATCCCCCTCTAAACAAGTTCAAACTGCTACCGAATCAACTCCCTTGTTGAAACGCTTAGGTTGTTGACTTCAAGGTCAAACAACCTAGACCGAACCTTGTTCCCACCTCTGAGTTCAGTGGAACCTCCGACGTAGCCCCACAGCCGCGTGGAAACGCAGGGACCGAAATCCGTCAGGAGAATCCACCACGATCCGACGGCGAACTTTTCCCCATGAGACGAACTAAATTTCGGGACGAAATTCCTTTCAACCCGGGGAGAATGTGACAACCGTCAAAAATCTAGGTACTTGTTCAGCTACTGCATCGGTTCGAATCATTAGTCACTCTTTTATCGTATTCGCTTTGTTCTAGTTCGTAACTTTTGAGTCTGTACTTTGTCGGAACTAGTGTCGGAATAACTTCCGGAATCAATTATATAAGTCCTAATACCAAGAAAACATCTATTGAACTTTCCTAAGTTCATAACTAATCATAATTAAGAACTTTCAATTAACAAAAAGGTCCAACGAAGCAATAACGTAAAAACGAAAAATCAGAAAATGCTGAAAAAGCCCCGGTGCGCAGCACCTCACCCCAGTTTTCAAAAATATTACATTTTTAGTCCTTGTCTCGATTTTTACAACTCTCAACCAATCAATCTCGGGTATAGGTCAGTAATCACTGCGTTTTTACATACCCAACACACTTCATTATTATTACCCTATTTCCATTTTACTTATTGATTTTCATAAACCAAAAACACATACACATTTGCATTCTCTCTACTCCCCTCAAGAACATAACCAAAAACACCTCCATTTCCAGAGACTTTCCACCATAGAAATCCATTATTTATCCATACAAATCGTCCAAATCGTCTAGAGAAGCAAGGGGGTGTCGTTCATTTCGAAAAGGACCAAGTTTGTAAAGATTTTGGAGCTTTAATCCGACCAAAAACATCATCCATTCAATCTCCTTCGGTAGAAACCTTTCTCCTATCTTTATTTACTGTTTTTACTAATTGCATGTTAGATCTAAACAATAAAAATGAGTTTTTATAAAGATTTATATCACTTTCTCTACAAAAACGATTTTTATCTAGGTGATACTTAGATCTATGTTTTTATGGATAAAAGTTGTTTAGAAACTATTAAAATGGGGTTTTATAAGTTATCTACTGGTTGCATGTCGAAATCTTTGAGTCACAAAACGTTTTTAGCAAGAAAAACGCAAAACGGGAAAAAGACAGCAGCTAGGTGCGCAGCACCTGTGTCCAGGTGCGCAGCACCGAGCTGCTGTTCTCCCGAAAAATCGTCGTTTGTCCGTTTTAAACTTGTACACACCTTCTGGACTGTTACTAATATTATTATAAGACTGAGATAAGTAAAACTAATAATAATGATGATTTATATTGGACTCTTTAGACTTATTTGACTTGTTTTGGAGTTATTATGTGTATATGCATGTTTTGTGAGCGGAAATGGTTGTAGGTTTTGAACATGAAATTTGGGCGCGGAAGCGCTGCCCAAATTTCACCCGAAAATCTAAACCATTTCAGTGACCTAAACATGTTTACCATATTAATAACTTTAACATTGAGCTTTCAAACTAAAAATAAACGTTAACCGCTTCGGTCCAATTTTTGAGACAATTTGACTTCAACGCATAATCATAAACAAAAGTTACCTAATCTTATATAAAGGACCTAATAAGACATTAACTTTTGGACAATCTTGGTATTCCTAGGCATTCCGTGATTCCCGGCTCCCTTATCCGACCGGTTCCGAGTTCACTATCTTCGCAAACCGTGAGTTACACCCCTCCTTACTTTTACATTTAAATATGCTTTTTGGGGGAAACATGAGATCAAATTGTTTTTGGACTATGGCATTTATGTGAAATTGCTTATCAAACTATTTTGACTTATTGAATTTGTACGACTATTTTGACTTTTGGGTACTTATTGAACTATTTTGACTTTGAACTTATTGAACTATTTTGACTCTTGACTTATTAAGTTTTGACTTTTGACTTATTAAACTTTGACTTTTGCACTTATAAACTATTTTAAACTTATATTTTGAACGACTATTTGAACGACTTTCTATTTATGGAAACTATTGAACTAAAGGAACTATTTTTGTACGAACTATTTTGGACGACTTTGGACTATTTTTGGACGACTATTTGGACTAATATGCGTAAACAACATCAACTGTTCGGATTGGCTTACCTTAGACTCCCTAGGTTTGCCTCTTTGGATACTTGAATAGACATTGATAGCTTGGTTGTATTTAAGTACTAAACCCTAGGTGAGAATATAACGCCGTAAGTGCAGACTAAAAGACTTTTAAAAATGTTCGACTAAAAGTCCCACAATTTACTTGGACGACTATACACACTATTAACACAAGCCGTTAGCATATATTATGGGTATCGATACTTAGGAGCGGTCACTCCTTACCAATGGGTAGCGACCAAGGTACATATTGCTAAGTCCTCGCGGACTCTGACTTTAGACTTGACTAGTGGGCAGGTACTTGACTAGAATCGGATTAGTGTGTAGGCTAAATCTTACGTATATTAAGCTTAGCGGTTGGTACAACTCGAGGATCATAGGTCTATATTACGCATATACTTACTTATTGTCTTGCACATGTGGATTAATCCACCGCTGAGGTAATGACTACAACCCTTTTTGCTCGCTACACTACTTGACTTTTGCATTTGACTTGAACGTACTTGAACTTATTTTGAACGTACTTGAACTTATTTTGGTCGTACTTAAACTTATTTTGAACGTACTTGAACTTACTTTGGTCGTACTTGAACTTATTTTGAACGTACTTGAACTTATTTTGAACGTACTTGAACTTATTTTGAACGTACTTGAACTTACTTTGGTCGTACTTGAACTTATTTTGAACGTACTTGAACTTATTTTGAACGTACTTGAACTTATTTTGAACGTACTCGAACTTATTTTAAACGTACTTGAAATTGTCCTAAGACTAAATTATTCTTGAATTTTAAGCACTTAAATTTAATTAAGTTATTCTTGAATTTTTAAGTACTTGATCTTATCTTGAAATTCTTTGACCTCGAACGACTCTTGAACTTTTATAAATCTCGAACTCGTCTCGGACTCTTATGAACTTTTAAATTGAACTTTTCTTCAATTCAAACTGTAACTCACTCACTACGTTTTCGTAGTTGACACTTTATCTCATGTTTCAGGAACTAAGCGTAAGTTATGAAGTGCATTGCTCGGGCGGGTCAAGTCCTTTATGTGAAGTGTACCTTGGGAAGAAGACCTTATTTTGGGAATTTTATTTAAAAACATTTTGGTTATGTACTATGGTCTTACGTTGAATCTTGGTTGTATCTTTGAATTGTACTTTTTAATTTAAATCTTAATGACTCGAACCGTTAATTTTAGTGTAACCCGTGAAATGATTCTTTGCTCTTCACATTCCGTGTTTCCGCTTTAGCGGGGTGTGACAGACTTGGTATCAGAGCACGGGTTATAGTGAAAACGGTTTTAAAATCTTTCAAAAAGTTTTCGAAACCAAAACTATAACCAAGGCTTTTCAGAAAACGTCATTTTCGGGTTCAAACCTTAGTATGTTATTTTCCGCAATTGCATGATTAACTTTTTCAACTATGCGTGACTTGATCAACCACCCGTAGTTCAAAATGAATTATGCAAGAACGGAAAATGAAAGGCTATCGTTAAACGGTTTTGAGTCCATAAATTCCCGGTCTTGTCAATTCCCGACACTCACATGATTGACCCGTGCATGCATTTTACTTACGTTTTTCCTATCCTTAGCTTCCCCGTACTTACGTAACTCTCTATTCGCAGATACGCCATGTCTCAGTCCTCGAACTCTCGATCCCAGACACGATCACTTCCCCGAGCCGCCTCCCCCTCTCACGAACCCTCTGAGGGCCACACCGCATCCGAGAGTCAGCGTCACCATACGACTGACCCAACGGAAGACACGTCCCAGACCATCAGTAGCAGTAATGGGTCCAACCCAAGGACGGTACTTCCACCTCCTAGGTTGGTGCCCGTTGCAGCACCACAGCCCCGAGGACCCAATGCTGGAGCACCTATGCATCCGCAGTCGGGCCCGTTCCGACCCGCGCCTCCACAGTCTTTCTTGGACCCCTACGATCCCGCTTTTCGCACTCCGATATCGGAGCGTTACGCATGGGATCGTCAGTTCATCGAGGAAAGACGGCGTGCGCAGGAGTCCGGACCCTCCCGACCCATGATGCCACCTACTCACTAGCCTCTTCCTCCGGACGCCTTCCTCAACTTGCACCGTCAAGTCCGTGGACTTGCCGAGGAAGCCCAGGAGCAGGGCCTTCTTCTATTTGAAGTATCCGATGCTGCGAACGAGTTAGCACAGCAGTCCCGGCGGATCATCCTGACGGCTCAGGCCACCGCCCGGACCATCCAGTGCCTCGTCAGAGCTTGCGTAGTCATGGGAGCACTTGTCGTAGCTCTCGCCGCCATGATGTTCTTGGAAGAGCGTTATTAGACATATTTCCCTTTTCACTATACTGTACCGGCTTAGTCGTAATTTTCCCATTGTACACGACTTAAGCCATTATTTATTATTTCTCTATGTATTGTACTTACATTTCTCTCAGTGAATTTGTCATGTGTACCGAAACTTCTTATTATTAATGAAAATTCTACCTTTTATCATTAGGTTTATCGTATCTTGTGGACTTTGTACTTGTTGCGAACACTATGATTCTAACCCTTAAATCATAATCTTGCGTGAACTACTTGATCATTCGTGTTAATCTCGTGCTATGACTATCTATGGTCACTTAAATCGTAATTCTTATCATATCTCATCCGCGCGTTCTAAACCCAACCTAAATTCTTTCTGTTGCAGAATCATGGCACCCCCGCACTTGAGTGCTAGTGACCTCGCCGAGCAAGTCATTGCCCAGATGAACGCAGCAATACCCGACTTGATCGCCCAGGTAATCGCCGGAGTGAGCGACAGGATTTTCGGAGGCGATAACCCCGACGCCTTTTGTCCGGAGGTCAATCACGACGACAACCTCCCTTCTCCTCCAGCCCCCGTCACTTGAAGGAAAAGTGAGAAGCGTAGTGCTACTCACCAACCCATAAGGGGCAACCACGACAAGAAGCCCGCCATCAGACGCCGAGAGTATGCCGGACCGCACCCTAAGTGCGGTAAGTGCCACCGGCATCACACTGGGGACTGCCACGCGTGCTACGCATGCAACAAAATCGGGCACCTCTTCCGACATTGTCGCGAATATGCTGCTAGGCAGGACGAGGACCTTGGAACTAACCCCTTACCTCCCTCTCCTGCTCTCTTCCAACGAAGGGAGAACAAGAGAAGGAAACTCCACCACCAAATATCCCGGACTAGTATCACCCAGGGATACCCCACCATACCTCGAACCCACACTGGACCGCACACCCAATGCATCAGATGCCCCTTCCACCATGTCCGGAAGTGCCCGGTATGCAGACTTTGCAACACAGTAGGGCACTACCCCTGGTGCTGTCCAGAAAACGCGAACAGAAAGCTGCTATGTCTCGAATGTGGGAGCAACCAGCACCTCCGTGAGGATTATCTCTTAGAGCCTACCACAGAGACCCTCAGCGCTCTCGCAATCACAGCCGAGGAAACTTCCCAGAACCTCAAAGCAACTCCTGGTACGTTCCCTGTCAAATGACCCTTCTTCCTTCCGCACTATTTGACTCAAGAGCTGAAGAAAACCTTGCCCTTTAGAGATTAGACATCTCATCAGTTTAGGACCTCAGGACTTACGGATAGTTTTCCTTCGAATGTGCCAACGGCCCAATAGTCGCAGCTACCAATGCAAATTTAGGATTCCCAGTACTTCGTCTGCCTAAAATTCCTCCATCGGCCCAGTTCTTACCGAACCATCAAGCCTTGACGCTAAGCGTCATGAACTCATCAAGACCGACCGTCAAGAACCGATAACCATCCCCGAGGATCGACAACCGGTCCGAGTAGTTGCAGGATGCAGCATACCTCTCAAGAGTCGACCCCGCCCGAGTTATCACCAGGTTCGCGACATTTTGACCAACACTTCCGAGGACCGCATCTTCTCAAACTCGATGCAGACCACCCAAGCCTTCCCTCTGTCAGTACGCCTAAACAACACATCGCCGGTATTCATGGACTTAATGAACAAAGTGTGTAGGCCGTACTTGGATGATTGATAATCATACCCCTCGCCAACACTCACACCTACTCAAGGAAGATCCGGTGAGCATCCCAAACTCACCCTAGAACGCTCCCGAGATCAGAGGTTGTACGCCCAATGCTCAAAGTGCAAATTCCGACTCTGAGCAGAACATTTCCCTGGTCCCATAGCCAACCTTGCACGAGCCGAACTCAGGTCGAACGCAACTTGTTGCGCCAAGCTCCAAGCACGAGTTCCGAAATCCGAAGGTATTCGTGAACCCATTCCCGTCAAGGGCCATCGAATTGTTATTCCACCTACCCGGGATCCGACTTGCTATAACAGGAGTTCCCGAGAATACTATTCTGGCCGAACATGTGTAAGGACACTACCCTGTATCCCGCCAAGTGCCTCACTTACCTCGAGGTCAAGGCAGGACACCGAAACTCACCCCTCTATTAGTCGATCTACGTCCCCCTCTCTTTGGAGTACCCTCCTGAGAATCGCCAGGAACGCGACTAGACCTCATCATCTCTCACTATTCGCCTTCCTTTAATCGGGTACACTTATGTCACGGACCCCGTGCCAGCACTAAGTGTGCACCCACCAGTCTATACCTGGACGCAAGTGTCAAACACCGTCCCATCGGCTAGAAGCTGACGGTTGACGACTTGCAAGGTCCTACGTCTACCTCTACTCGCGAAGGGCCGGAAACGTTCCCGTACCCGGCCAAGGAGCCGCATGACCATCTAAAAGTAAAGCCTCAATTCCTTGGATGGAAATAGGATATCCCTTAGGATATCGCCACGGAAGGAGGACAGTCTGCTTCAGGAAACGCGGCAAACTAAGCCGAAGTACACCGGTTCAATCTAAGCCTCGGGATATACCGATCCGACCTCTCATCGCTTTTAACTTTCCCAACCGTCTCCCAATGTTCTTACGTGCTCCCTCCTCACACTTGTAGAGTGTTCATCGGATGAGACCTTTGTCATCCCCCTCTAAACAAGGTCAAACTGCTACCGAATCAACTCCCTTGTTGAAACGCTTAGGTTGTTGACTTCAAGGTCAAACAACCTAGACCGAACCTTGTTCCCACCTCTGAGTTCAGTGGAACCTCCGACGTAGCCCCACAGCCGCGTGGAAACGCAGGGACCGAAATCCGTCAGGAGAATCCACCACGATCCGACGGCGAACTTTTCCCCATGAGACGAACTAAATTTCGGGACGAAATTCCTTTCAACCCGGGGAGAATGTGACAACCGTCAAAAATCTAGGTACTTGTTCAGCTACTGCATCGGTTCGAATCATTAGTCACTCTTTTATCGTATTCGCTTTGTTCTAGTTCGTAACTTTTGAGTCTGTACTTTGTCGGAACTAGTGTCGGAATAACTTCCGGAATCAATTATATAAGTCCTAATACCAAGAAAACATCTATTGAACTTTCCTAAGTTCATAACTAATCATAATTAAGAACTTTCAATTAACAAAAAGGTCCAACGAAGCAATAACGTAAAAACGAAAAATCAGAAAATGCTGAAAAAGCCCCGGTGCGCAGCACCTGCTCTTGTGGTGCGCAGCACCTCACCCCAGTTTTCAAAAATATTACATTTTTAGTCCTTGTCTCGATTTTTACAACTCTCAACCAATCAATCTCGGGTATAGGTCAGTAATCACTGCATTTTTACATACCCAACACACTTCATTATTATTACCCTATTTCCATTTTACTTATTGATTTTCATAAACCAAAAACACACACACATTTGCATTCTCTCTACTCCCCTCAAGAACATAACCAAAAACACCTCCATTTCCAGAGACTTTCCACCATAGAAATCCATTATTTATCCATACAAATCGTCCAAATCGTCTAGAGAAGCAAGGGGGTGTCGTTCATTTCGAAAAGGACCAAGTTTGTAAAGATTTTGGAGCTTTAATCCGACCAAAAACATCATCCAATCAATCTCCTTCGGTAGAAACCTTTCTCCTATCTTTATTTACTGTTTTTACTAATTGCATGTTAGATCTAAACAATAAAAATGAGTTTTTATAAAGATTTATATCACTTTCTCTACAAAAACGATTTTTATCTAGGTGATACTTAGATCTATGTTTTTATGGATAAAAGTTGTTTAGAAACTATTAAAATGGTGTTTTATAAGTTATCTACTGGTTGCATGTCGAAATCTTTGAGTCACAAAACGTTTTTAGCAAGAAAAACACAAAACGGGAAAAAGACAGCAGCTAGGTGCGCAGCACCTGTGTCCAGGTGCGCAGCACCGAGCTGCTGTTCTCCCGAAAAATCGTCGTTTGTCCGTTTTAAACTTGTACACACCTTCTGGACTGTTACTAATATTATTATAAGACTGAGATAAGTAAAACTAATAATAATGATGATTTATATTGGACTCTTTAGACTTATTTGACTTGTTTTGGAGTTATTATGTGTATATGCATGTTTTGTGAGCGGAAATGGTTGTAGGTTTTGAACATGAAATTTGGGCGCGGAAGCGCTGCCCAAATTTCACCCGAAAATCTAAACCATTTCAGTGACCTAAACATGTTTACCATATTAATAACTTTAACATTGAGCTTTCAAACTAAAAATAAACGTTAACCGCTTCGGTCCAATTTTTGAGACAATTTGACTTCAACGCATAATCATAAACAAAAGTTACCTAATCTTATATAAAGGACCTAATAAGACATTAACTTTTGGACAATCTTGGTATTCCTAGGCATTCCGTGATTCCCGGCTCCCTTATCCGACCGGTTCCGAGTTCACTATCTTCGCAAACCGTGAGTTACACCCCTCCTTACTTTTACATTTAAATATGCTTTTTGGGGGAAACATGAGATCAAATTGTTTTTGGACTATGGCATTTATGTGAAATTGCTTATCAAACTATTTTGACTTATTGAATTTGTACGACTATTTTGACTTTTGGGTACTTATTGAACTATTTTGACTTTGAACTTATTGAACTATTTTGACTTTGAACTTATTGAACTATTTTGACTTTTGACTTATTAAGTTTTGACTTTTGACTTATTAAGCTTTGACTTTTGACTTATTAAACTTTGACTTTTGCACTTATAAACTATTTTAAACTTATATTTTGAACGACTATTTGAACGACTTTCTATTTATGGAAACTATTGAACTAAAGGAACTATTTTTGTACGAACTATTTTGGACGACTTTGGACTATTTTTGGACGACTATTTGGACTAATATGCGTAAACAACATCAACTGTTCGGATTGGCTTACCTTAGACTCCCTAGGTTTGCCTCTTTGGATACTTGAATAGACATTGATAGCTTGGTTGTATTTAAGTACTAAACCCTAGGTGAGAATATAACGCCGTAAGTGCAGACTAAAAGACTTTTAAAAATGTTCGACTAAAAGTCCCACAATTTACTTGGACGACTATACACACTATTAACACAAGCCGTTAGCATATATTATGGGTATCGATACTTAGGAGCGGTCACTCCTTACCAATGGGTAGCGACCAAGGTACATATTGCTAAGTCCTCGCGGACTCTGACTTTAGACTTGACTAGTGGGCAGGTACTTGACTAGAATCGGATTAGTGTGTAGACTAAATCTTACGTATATTAAGCTTAGCGGTTGGTACAACTCGAGGATCATAGGTCTATATTACGCATATACTTACTTATTGTCTTGCACATGTGGATTAATCCACCGCTGAGGTAATGACTACAACCCTTTTTGCTCGCTACACTATTTGACCTTGTATTTGACTTGAACTCATTTGAACGTACTTGAACTTATTTTGAACGTACTTGAACTTATTTTGATCGTACTTGAACTTATTTTGAACGTACTTGAACTTATTTTGATCGTACTTGAACTTATTTTGAACGTACTTGAACTTATTTTGATCGTACTTGAACTTATTTTGAACGTACTTGAACTTATTTTGATCGTACTTGAACTTATTTTAAACATACTTGATCTTATCTTGAAATTCTTTGACCTCGAACGACTCTTGGACCTTTATAAATCTTGAACTTGTCTCGGACTCTTATGAGCTTTTAAATTGAACTTTTCTTCAATTCAAACTGTAACTCACTCACTACGTTTTCGTAGTTGACACTTTATCTCATGTTTCAGGAACTAAGCGTAAGTTATGAAGTGCATTGCTCAGGCGGGTCAAGTCCTTTATGTGAAGTGTACCTTGGGAAGAAGACCTTATTTTGGGAATTTTATTTAAAAACATTTTGGTTATGTACTATGGTCTTACGTTGAATCTTGGTTGTATCTTTGAATTGTACTTTTTAATTTAAATCTTAATGACTCGAACCGTTAATTTTAGTGTAACCCGTGAAATGATTCTTTGCTCTTCACATTCCGTGTTTCCGCTTTAGCGGGGTGTGACATCCCACCACCAACACCAAAATAATTTCAACCCAAATCTCCATTACCCAATTTCAAAACCCTACAAAAATCCCACCATCAAAATCTCCGCCAACTTAACCACCACCGCCGTCGCTGGAAAAAACCCAGTCCGGCGCCGCCGTCGCCACCAATTACCCAAACAGAGGAGATCTGTTCTGCTGCTGCTGCGGGGAATCGGAGTTATCGAGCGCCGGAGAAAACAATGCCAGCAATGACAATATCTCACTTAATTAAATGGAAAACCACATTTCGGATTTGGGGTCAAGCAACAAACTTCCATTTCCACTTGCACTTCGCGGAAACAAAAACAATCGAATCCTGGAAGGCGTAATAACTCGGTCGTGCTCCTCCAACATGTTTTGTAAATCCTCATCTGTGGTGATGGAGATAAGAGAATCGAGGTCTTCGTTTGGGAGCTGGTATTTAAGCGTCAACGGTTGGTTGTTGTAGAGGGTTCGTGACAGGTGGTGGGTTAAGGAGGTCACGGTAGTGCGACGGTCAACGCCGACTATGCGGGTTTCGCCGCCGGCGTAAGTGAGGGTGTTGGTTTGGGGACGGGGGGTTATGTGCCCGTTGTAGCTGCACATCAGACGGACCTTGGGGGTGGGTAAGGGTGGTGGTTCGGTGGTCGTGGTTGGTGGTGGCTCCATTTTTGGTCAATCAGATTTCAGGAGCGGCTTTATGGGTTTTCTTGCAAAAAAGAGTCTAAATTGATTAATTAAGTGAGATTTTGATGGTGGGATTTTTGTAGGGTTTTGAAATTGGGTAATGGAGATTTGGGTTGAAATTATTTTGGTGTTGGTGGTGGGATGAAAGAGAAAGAGAAAGAGGCTGTAATTTGATTTTTCTTGAGAATGTGAAATGACTAAAATACCCTCACGTGTTTTACACGTGAGGAAATGCTAACGGTTGAAATTAACGGACGTCCAAATTAGGGACGAAATGAGTAATTAGTTTAAACAATGGGACGATCCATGCAACTTTTTAAAGTTAGGGACGAAATCCGTAATTGCATACAAACCTTAGGGACAATCTATGTAATTTACTCACCATATAGTATAACTTACAACAAATTATATTTTTATCGAGTTTAAAATTTTAAAATTATATTATTAAAGCTATATGTATTCCATAAAAGATCAGTATTGCATAACTCAAATTACGAAAGAGTAATCGTTACTCGGCCCTACTCCAAGGAGATTTTTTTTCCAAACGTTTCTAACTTCCAAACCGAAAGCATCGATTCATTTCGCTTTTATACAAAAATCAAACCACACTGGCATCTTATATAGAAAGAAAAGGAAAACGAAAAAACAAATTAAATAGCCAACACAAAACAATATTTATTTTTTCTTCATTCTCCCCCTCATAGTCTCTTTGTATATCTTTTTCACAAATCATGTCAAAAGACTTATTTATTAGTAGTATAGATATAGAATTTATTATTAATTTGTTTAATTATTATTCTCTAGTCTGGTGATTACTGTTAGTCAAACAAAAGTCGGGTTATTATGACATTATGACATTACCCCCTTAAAATGATTTCGTCCCCGAAATCGGAGTATATATGCAAATCTTAGCAATACTGAGTATTACACCCATGGTCACCAAGACAAAACGAAAGCACACATAAGCAGTGGCGGATCCAGAAATCCCGGATAAGGGGGGCATAATTATTTTTGGACCAATTGGGTGGGGGCAAACAAATAAAAGCCACGTAATCCTACATAGAAATCCCAGTTTTCTCTAATTATTAAGCCGGAATCCTACATTCAATTCAATAGGGGCAACTGCCCTCCTATTTGCTACATTGGATCCGCCCCTGCACATAAGCATTCTCCTAAAGGCCCCAACGTCAAACCTTTATCACCTTCATCATACTCAGGTTGCAAAACTTCACGAATAGTTTTGATTATTGTTATCATTTTACCCGGATTAAGAAAATCGAAAAAAGTGTTTGATCTTTCTCGTGGTATCTTAATTAACATACTTTCAAGCTTACCTAAAAATTGAAATAAAGTAATTCTTTCATACAGAGGATTAAGAGAACCCCGTTTATGTAAACAATAAAATATCATCAAGTATTTGATTATCAAGCTCACTCATTTGTTGTGTGTTAAGCCTTTAGGAAAGTTCATATACTCGATTCACAGTTCCTCCCAAGACTAAAAATGTGTATTTACTTCTTTAAACTGCCGAACATGTGCACAAGTCTTATTGCACTATAGGTGACACTTTCGACCCATTTACTTATGAGTGTCTCGGTCCTATATTTTAATTTTAACAGGTTGAAGGGTTAAAAGAGGTCAAAGCGTTGACAACAATATATTGATTTATGAAGATGAAGATTTTACTGATGTTCTAGCTAAAGGTTTGTAAAATGATGTTTTGTGTTGGGACCAATTCAAACTAAAGTAGGAGTAAGTGGAGTTGGTTTCCATCAAAACGGATGTTTTTGGATTTTTTAATCAGGAAGAAATGTAGGGTTTCAAAGTGAATTAGCACCACTCATATTTTAATTATAACTAGAGGAAATCTAAATCTCGTGCTTCGCACGAGTTCGATTACAGGTCGAAATTAAGAATCTAATGTATGTCCACTGAGTAGTAATGGCAGCACCGCTGTTGACTTTAGCTCGGACCAGTGTTCGGATTCTTTCTTTAGGTGTTACGAAGTGTGTATGTTGTGTTCTGTGCTGCTTCGTGAGTGACCCGGTGGTTATGTGGCCGTTGGCTCTTAGTTCTCCAGTTCCGTTCTATTGTTGATGTTGGTTCTCGTTCTAGTCAGTTATTTGTCAAAAGCAAAACAACAAATAAGCATACACCGCACCCTACAGCGTCCGTAGCTCCTGCTTGTCGATCCGACCAGCTTTCTCTTTTTTCTCTAATTGCAGCCAGACGCCCGACTTTAACTGTAGCGAGGGAACCTATAAATAAGAACACGATTGTATAAAAACAGAACGTGGAAACGAATAAGATAAAACAAACCGAAATTGAGGAACTAAAAAAAAATGAATTGTGAGGCAGGGATGAGATCTAGGGCTCCTAAAAAGAGGTTTTTGGATTCGGATGTTAGGGTTTCGGGTTTGGAATCCTAAGATTCGAATCCGAGAACCTCTTTTAAGGAGCCCTAACTCTTACTGTTGTCTCACGATTTATCTTTTTCAGTTCCTCACAAATCACGGCGCTGCAGGTAAAAAAGAAAACATCATTATTAGATTAGAAGAAAATGAAATCAAAACTATACTAACACGGCAGAAATTATGTATTTAAATAGCTTCATTGAACAGTTTATCTAGCATCATAGTTGATGCATCGAAGATTTTAGCAAACCTCAATTCAGAAATACAGTTTCATAGATCGAGCATATTAAGCCTTATGTAAGGATAATAACTAAAGAAATTAAAATTATATACTAACCTTCCGGTATCTGTCCCTGTAATGCTCTTTATCTCTGTGTCTTCTATCATAACCTCTGTCTCTCTTCCTTCTTTCACCTTCCTCTCTTGCCCTTTGAGCTTCCTGGAAATTTTACAACTAACGTTTATCAAACATATGAATCGTCAGTGATAACAAAATCAGTCTATTGGTAATGAGAAAAGTACGAAACCTCTTCCTCTCTTGCTTTCTTTGCTTTCGCTGCTTCCTCTAATGCTTCTTTTTCCATCTGATTCGCAGCAATAAAATGAATTTAAGGGCATGTATTTATCTTTGTCAATCTCGTAAATATTAGAGGCGGTAAAATTTTGATGGATTAGCTTATTAATGGGTAGATCTGGGTTGTGTTCTTTATCAAATGGTTCAAATGAAGAAAAACAATTGCTAAAAGGGGGAACAGGTCATATGAGTCACTCGGGTTGAATGTCTCCAAAAGTCTAGTTTTTATGCATACAGCCTCTTTAACTGAAATTCTGATTATTGTTGCAATTATATTGACTTTCTAATCATAATTATAATTTTAAAAAATATACAAAAAGTTTTGAAAGGTAAACCCGGCCGCCCCGTCTCGGCCCAATGACCCACTGTTACCCGACCTGCCCAACTTGCCACCTCTAGTAACACAGAGCAGAAACACACCTCTCTATTGGTGAAAACCTCTTGCACAACATCGTTTGCATACTCTGGATCATCACAGATCAGGACGTTGTCAAAAACAGCTCCAACTTTCACCTGTATCAGTCAATACGTAATCATAACGTGTGATAATAGCCTACTTTAATAGTATATGTCTTGAAACTAACCTTTTTGGCATGCACGTCTTTGATTTTACGGGATGGAAGAATATCCCAGTCTGTATACATGCTTCCAGAATCTCTTTCCCTGCCATCTATTAGGATACTATAACTTGCATCGGGCCTTAGGATTCTGGTGACTACTGTTTATCGTCGTGCTACTGTGAAAGCCTAAGCTGTTCTCGTAGGCAATTTATCTCCTTGTCTTTATCAGAAACACTCCCTCGAAGAGCTTTAAGTTCTTCACTCTCGTTTTTACTCACCGACAAAATCTCAGACTTCAAACCGCAAATCTCATTCTCCAAAACTCGAGCAACTGATTCTTTTTCTTTTTCCTTCCTTTCAAAATCCGCCCGCATCTTCTCCGCCTCATAAGCTGCAAAAAACATCCAACACACAAATATGAATATCATAAAATAAAGTCAAAAACGCAATTTCACAAAACGAAAATATTCTCACCCTTGTTGAGTTTGAGATTTTCATTCTGCAGTATATCAACCTGTTTCATTAAAACATCAACCGCCTGCTTAGGAGCGGCACGTCTTTCTTCCGTATCCTTACACTTGTGTTGCGACTTGAGAAACTTCTCCTTCCACCAATACCAACATTATACATTATTATATATCAGTACACAAAAAAACACAATAAATTTAAAAAGTAAACCTCTAGCACACCTTATATACACACCACGCCGATTAATTCCAACAGTATAACACATTTTACTTATAATACCTAAGCAAATGAACTTTAAAAAACAGACAATAATGATATAAAAATGAATAAGAAAACAAAAATGTCAACCTTGCTGACAACTTTGCCTTGGGGGCTGTTTGTTTAGTGACAAGGGTATGTCCAAGCATCTTTCCTACACGAACGACGCAACAAAATTCAAAAGAATAAGTAACCCTAAATCAGTGAAGCAGAACACAATTCTGTACCCAACTAAAGCTTTCAGTAGTCAAATCTGCTAAATAGATCAAATAACAGAGCTTGTTTAAATAGATCAAGTCCTACATATGAAAAACGATGAAACACAAAAATAAATGTAATAAAAAAATTATTTTTAGTGAAGGTGAAAAGAAAATGAATCTCATACCAACTATCTCTTCCGCCTGATCAATTTTGACAATATGAACTCCACCCTGTATACCACTCGTAAACTTCCCTACACCACGTCCACCAGCAAGGATTTGGCTCTTAACGATCAACTGAATCAGAGAAAACATCGCTACCTATATAAACCCAAAACAAATAACGCAAACAGTAGAAACAGCAACACCTTTCGGAACATTAAGTTCTCAACGATGCAATCGAGTTACAAATAATCAAACAAAATCATAAAAATAAAAAAAAATCACAAAATAAATTAAAAACTCAAAATCTCATCAACTAATGGATTAAACCTAATTTCAAATTAAACCTAAAAATAAAAAAATTAGAGAATGAATAGAAGCTGATACTCGTGGATATTGAGACGGCGGAGCTGCTGTTGTCGCCATTTTCCAGAAACGGTGATCGATTTAGCAGCGAGCTTGTTTATTAATCGTCGAACCATTTTTGCAAAAATTAGAAGCACAAACCAGTAAAGACAATGAAATCCGACAACAGAGAATACGAAGAAGACGCGTGGAAACGATTGCAGAAAGACAACATACAAAAACAACACGTAAAGACACGCTTCGGAGGAAAGAGACGAAGGTAATCTGACGCAAGACACGTGCGAAGCCAAGGGACCTGGCACAGACTATAGAACGGAGCAAAAAAAAAATTAAACGGCTCAACAAACCCAGCCCAAAAACGAAACATAAAACCCTTGGCCCAAACCCAAACCGATTAAAAAATTATTAAAAGGCACAGAACCATATGCAACTACGATTTTTAATATGGAAGGTAATGTAGATTAAAAGTTCGGTTTTGCATATATATTATTAATTTTGGAAAGAGTCGACAACTTTAACCCATTTAGTTATGAAATGGGTCGGTACGACTTTTTCGAATATTCTCATCCGGTTTTATACATAATAAAAGAAAGAAACTTGAATTAATCCGAAGACATTAATAGAAGAGTTAATTGTCTAGAACTCTTATGTACTTTTTTTTTTTGTCCCTTCCAAACAATCGAACTATTTTATTCCCTATTTGGTCATTATAAGCTATAAAATTATCCTTTTTAATTTTTATTTTTAGACTAATTTACAAAACAATTCTCGTAGTTTGCATATTACAAAATCCGTCCCTAATTTAATTTTCCTTTACGAATACCGTCCTTTATTTCACTATTATCTTACGATTTTTGTGCCTCGTTTGTTAAATTTGACAATTAGTATGTTAAAATAACAAAATTACTACTTTTTTCCTAAAACACTATCAACGAACTCAGCACCCTTTTTCCCCATTTCATCTTTGATACCTCTTAGATTTTGTAGAACCAAAGTTTTGTTTCATCATATTTGTTGTATTTTCGCTAAATGTAACTATCATTGCCTTCAATTTCTAAGGATTTTCGGTTTTTGTTACATATTTTGTTTTATGGATCTTATGATTTTCGTAAATGGAAGATAATGACGTTTATGGTAGGCTTAAATACGACGAAGATGATGAAACAAAACTTTGGATACTACAAAATCTAACAGGATTCGAAAATGTAACGGGAAAGAATGTGATGCGTTCGGTGATAGTGTTTTATATTAAGGAAAAAAAAGTAATTTTTTATTTTTAGTTTTTTACATAATAATTGTTAAGTGTAACAAACGAGGGACCAAAGTCGTAAGATAATAGTGAAATAAAGGATGATATTTGTAAAATAAAATTGAATTAGGAACGAATTTTGTAATTATACTAACTATAGGGGTTGTTTTGTAGATTAGTTTAAAAGGAAAAATAACTAAAGGGACAACTTGACAACTTACAATGACCGGTAGGGTAAAATATAGTTCGATGGTCTGTAAGAGACAAAACATAAAGTACGTAGGGGTTACAGGCAATTAACTTATAATAAAACATAACTTTCGGATTTTAAAAGAATCGGAAATATCTAAAATAAGTGGAATCCTTTTTTTAAACATCATTTTTTGATAAATTGGGTCAAATTATCTCACCTAAAACATAACTTAATTTTGTTTTAATATGTATACTAGTTTATTTTTCGCGTATACGCAGATAATTTTATCGAGAAAAACACAGATATAATATGTAGAAATTGGATAAACAATCATTAACACTATATAACAATATGAGTTGTGATGCTAAATATTTGTTGTTTCGTTTATATGTATGCGTTTTCAGCTTCACTTTCGCATTCGTATATGTAGAGAACTCTATCGAAAATAATACAATTATAAGTTAAGTTATGGTGTTTATAAAGTCAATGAGAGAGTTTAATTCTATTAAGTTTTATATGTGGATCATTTGAGTATTTTTGATGATTCTACTCAATCAAAATTAAGATTTTAAATTTTATCTTTAGTTATTTCATGTTATTAATCGGATATGGTTGTATGTATCAATACACTTGATGTCTCTTTTTTTTGTATGTCAGCTTTCTTTTTTGTTATCTGGTATATTTAGTCCATACTTGTTTAATAAATAAAATCTGTTTATTGCTAAACAAAAACAAATTATAGAATCTATCTCTTTTGTACTGCAACACTAACTTTTTTTTTTTTAATACGGTTATATATTTTTATTTTTTCTTAGAAAGGGAAAAGTAAGAAAAGAGAAACTAAAAAAAGAAATTGTTTTTCTTTTTATTAAAAAAGTTTAATATATAAATAATTTAAGATTTAAAGTAAGTGTTTCAAACTATGATTTAAAATAAATATTGAAAGTGAAAGGTTAAAATTGTATTTAAAATGGAGGGTTTAAATAAAAATAGCTAATGATGATATCATTATTTTGATTTAATAGTATAAAATTAATTTTAAAACTCATCTAATGATTCCTAATTTATCAAATGACTTTAAATACATCTTTTAAATATATATTATAAAATTGTAGATTAGAGATTACTTCCTATATTTTGATTTGGTAGCTCATGTTGTTCAAAGTAGGTAAAAATTTGTAATTTAGCAACTTTTTATTATTATAAAGGAAACATAGAATAACTTTATTTACAATTCAAGGTACTTTTAGAATTTATTCCTAGTTAACCTTTAAGCGTACAATTTGAAGCATCTCAGAATGCGTTGAATATAAGTCAATAAAATAAAAATATGTGCAAAAAAGACGTAACCCAATCCTGTCACAAACATTCTTAAGTTCACTATATGAATGGTCCATTTAATTTGCAGGATATTTTGAATTCAATCATTTAACTTCAAATATTTTTGGATCATATTCATGTAATTCTAACCATTACTGATTTTGTCCCTTTATCATTAAACTTATTAAATAATCGTTAAATGGATGGACAAATTTGTAATCAGTTACAAACTACATGGATCATTTATATAATTATTTGATTCTAAAGAATTGAAATAATGTCGAAAAACCTCGATCCTTTATAGTTTTTGCTTTGGTTCATTGTTTTCTGTTGTTATTTCAAAATTTTGATAATTTTGGTACGACCGGAGGTATGGTTGAGTAGCAAAACCGAAAAACTCGAAACAAAAAAAAAACAGAAATAACAACAAAAAACAATGAACCCAAACAAGTTCAATTTTGTATTTATGAAAAAACGAAATATGTGGTTCAATTATGCTTTTAACCTAAAAATCGAACCAAACCATTTAAAATATACCACAAGCTTAGAATTTTAAGGTTTTCATTATTTGGATTAATTGATTAATCCGTCCAACGCCTTTGTCATATGGGTTATTCGAATTGGGTTATATGGATTCGAATTGGGTTTTGGGTAAAACCAAATAAGGAATTAGTTTAATAGTTTTGTTTCGGTTTTGTATATCTTTAATCGAGCCCAACCTAAAATCCGAATAAGAACTTATTGACAATAAAGATACCTAATAAACTAATCCAAATTAAATAAATATTATCCTCACAACCTAAATACAAACTGACATACATGTACAATAATCCAAATAATCTTATATGAATAGCTAAAATGGTTTATACTGACATTCGAGTAATATAATTATTCAAATAAACTAAATCAAAATATGAAAGTTTTTTTTATTTGGGTAATCTAAAATCCGACCAAATAAACCAAACCTTTATTTAAATAGTTTGGTTTGTGTGACACTAAATTTGGTATAGTTATTGGGTGAATTAGTAATTGGTAAAGCCACAATAATCTAAACGGAAGAACCCCTTTAGCCCGAAACTCAACCTAATTTCACGCCTATTTTTATGGGTAATTATTAACATTAACATTACTCTATAGATTAAATGTTGAGGATACATTGCTAAGCGTGCCCAGAATTGTTTTTTATTCGTGTGGGCTGGGCTGCTGTTGTTTGGTTCGGGCTGGCCTGGTTGGGCTGCTTCAGGTTTCTTGGGCTTAGGCTGTTTAAGTGTGACGTGTATTACAGTATTACACGTGTCTTCATCTGTTTCTTTTGGCCGATAAAGAGGAACTCCTAAATGCACACAACACCGATTTAATCTTAATCAAAACATGTATCGATTGAGGAAAATCGAATTCTTCGAAGAAGTATACACCGGAAGATGCGTGGTACCGGACGAAGTCGCCGGCAAAATCGAGTGTTGTTCTAGCGGCAGAGGTAAAATCGTTGTTGAATGTGAAGACGGAACTGTTACTTTACTAGATCGAGGTTTTTAAGCTCAGTTATGGATTCCAAGATCATACTTCCTCTGTTTTGTATCTTAAACAACTCAAGGTTTTTTTCTTTCGTGATTATTAGTTTTGGATCCTCCTCCGCAGTATCATCTTCTCCGGTTACAACCGTCGCCTTACAATAGGTTCGTCGCTATTTCCGTTAGTTATTATCTAACATCAATTTCATTATTTTTATAAATTTCCAAAATATTATGTATTAGCTTAGATTAAAAATTGTATATTTTTTTTAAGTAAATGTATCTGCTATTAGGGTTTTAGGGATTACATAAAAAAAACTTGGAGAATATTTTGTAAATAAAGTTTCACTTTTTTTAAGAATTAGAGTTTCTTTTTGTAGTAATATAACTTGGATTAGATGTATTTGGTTGTTTATGAAATTTGAAAAAGAATAAATTTTTAGTTGTTTGACCCGATACCCGTTTAACTAGACTGGATGTGATCTTTATATAGAGCGAATTCGGTAAACGTGAATACGAATTTGTGTATGAATACGAATCTACTACAAGCTCGTCTCTTGAACTTTCGGCTTCTGAGAAACAAGATTTGCAGAACAAGGTCACCAAATTGTTTTCGTTGTTAGATGAGGTAATTTCCCTTTTTACCGTTGATCATATTGATTGTATATATTGTAATTGTAATAACTAATTCGGGAATATGAAATATAGGTAGACAGGAAATACAGAGAATATTGCCAACAATTGCAAATAGTGGAAGTAGGATTAGATGTCGTGTCTGGTTGTGGGGCTGCAAGGCCATACACGGCACTAGCACATCAAACAATATCCCGACACTTTCGGTGCTTACGTGATGCAATTAATGACCAAATTCAAGTGTCTCGGAAAAATTTAGGAGATCAAGATGAATCGTTAGACCGAGTTTTACCACGATTAAAGAACGTGGAAAAGCAGCTCAGACAACAAAGAAATCTTCATCGTCTTGGTGGGACCCGACATTCATGGAGGCCTCAACGAGGGTTGCCGGAGAGCTCTGTTTCTATTCTTCGTGCTTGGTTGTTTGAGCATTTTCTCAACCCGTATGTTTTTTTTATTATCGTGCTTGGTTGTTTGAGCATTTTCTTAACCCGTATGTTTTTTTTATTTATCGTATTTTTTATGAATTTCTTGGTGTTTTTTTTTGGTTTAATTGTTGATATTTTACAGGTACCCAAAAGATTCAGAAAAAATGATGCTAGCTAAACAAACAGGTCTTACCCGAGGGCAGGTAAATACTATTATGCATACATCGAGTTTATTGTTCATGCTGATTAAAATAGTGATTTAAACATTTTTTTTCTTATAAGATTGCAAATTGGTTCATCAATGCACGAGTTCGACTATGGAAACCAACGATTGAAGATATATACAAAGAAGAACTCGGTGATGAACAAGGAAATTGTGTATCTATATCCTCACAAGAAAATGCACCGAAATCACTAAACAACAACTCATCATCTTCAGAAGATAAAAACAAAGAATCTCCCTCAATGGAAGCAAATCCCGACTTTTTCAACCACATTGAAGCAAGCAGGTTTGGTGATCCCCATTTATCATCTGATTTTGCGGTATAATAAAAAGAAAATAAGTGTACACAACACATACATTTTGCTGATCTTCATTTGAATTAATGTAAATACGGATGTGAATATAATTGGTGTTTTTGTTTACAACCCATAAGTAAAAAAAAAATCATCAAAGATTAGCGTTTTAAGTAAAGATATTATGAATTCATTCGATAAGATGAACAAACTTTTTATTTGTTTTCGTATTTCATTAGAAACGCAAATACTCACTCACATAGAATAACCGACTTAAACCTACAAACTCTAGGTTCGATATCATTCTTTGTTTAGAATAGATGTGACATATGAATGCTATGTACCATATCCTATGTAATAAAACAACAAATTTGTACCAAAATAGTGTTTAGTAGTCTAGGAGACTAATAAAAAAAAAGAGGGGTAGTTGAGGACCAGACCTTTTCAGTAATTTCACTTGTGGGTTATTATGACTTAAAACAAGATAATAAGCTTATAAAGTCAAGGCAAAGAAGCTAATAAGCGTAGATTTTGATTTAAAGTCTCGACTTGGTTTGTTTTAGCTTATGTTTTAGTTTAGTTCTTGGGCTTACAAGCTTATTTGATTTGGTTTATTTTTTGACTTCTGAGGTTTTTATGACTGAAAACAGGATAATGAGTTCGTAAAGCCGAAGCAAATAAGCTAATTAGCCTAATTACTCTTCTTATTTAAATTTGTAAGAAACTTATGGAATTGTGCCCAAAACTATTTTTTTATTCAATTTGGGCTTTGGGCTTAGCAGACAAAAGTTATCACAATCCATTGAATAATCTGATCCAATCCATCAGGTAAAAGTAAAATGGTAGGTTTGATGTGCCTGCGTCATTTTCCACGTGTCATGTTCTTCACTTCCTCAAATTCCACCTCCTCAAAACCATGTACACCGATTTAGTTACTCCACCTCCATCTTACACCGATTCAGTTCAAAACACACTCACAAACCTGCAGTCAGGTACAATTTGTTAATCAATTAATCCAATTCGTTAATTTTCTGATTCCGATTACAATTGGTAAAATTAATCTATTTTGGGCTTCAATTACTGATTTGATTTCGAATTCTGTTACTGATTACAGACAAATGAAGCTGTGAACTTTGCATTTTGTGGTGTATGCAGCTGTTGTGGAGGTGCCAGACCTGCTGGTGCGTCTGGGGGAGGTCGTCGTGGTGGTCCTGATGCAGGTGGCGGTCGTGGAGCACAAAAAAGCCGGAGGTAAATTTCATTTGATTTTTTGTAATTTATGTAATTGGTTTTCTGATATGAAAATAATCGATTTTAATGGCGGCAATCAAGAACAAAATAGTATGTGTAAAAATAACAAAATCTTCAAGAATGCAGTTAAAGGTGAAACATTTCTGCAGTTTTTGTAGTTTTCGTTTATATATAAACATAAATATTATCTAATAAAAGTTGTAATTCTTAAAACATTATGTAGCCTTTTCTCCATTAAAGATCAGATTAGGAGGCACTTTGCAAGATAAAGTTATTTACGAAACAAAAAATCTTCATGAGCCCTGCAATCCTTTCGTCAAGAAGAACACATCCGCATTATTTGGTTTCAACAAGGGTTGCTTACCTCGATCTAGATGGGATGAACTTAACAGATTCTTTCATGATACAAAGTAATCAAATCAAACATTTTTTTTGTTTTCCATGTTTGTGTGTTTTTAGGGCTATATATAAGAGTTTTTTATGTTTCAGGGCAGTGGTTACTTTCGGACTCAATGTTCGCATGGGAAAGACAGTGTTAGCCAATGATTCTACGGTTGGAGCTTGGGACTCCACTAATGCTGAAAGTCTAATGCGTTACACAGTTCATAAGAATTACACCATATCCGGTTGGGAGCTCGGTATGCGAACCTTCACATCTTATTTTGTACATTTATTTAACTTTTTATAAATAATTAATGCAAGACATGACTGTAACAAACATATTGTTATAAATATTTTAAGTATTTTAATAACACGATTTAGAAGGTTGTATGCATTGTAAACACACATTGGGGCGTCTCGATATCTTCACTCAGTTCATAAGTAAATAAGTTATACCATCGTAACTTACCAGTTGAAGATTTATAACAGGGAACGAGTTAAGTGGAAATGGAATTGGCTCAAGTATATCAGCATCTTGGTATGCCACCGACACAATGGCCCTTAGCAACATGGTACACCGTATTTACAAGGGTATCGGCATATTCAACCCATTTTGATTTTTTGTTACTTAGGCTAAAATTATGATTTAGCTTTAATCAGGTAACTGTGAAATTAAGGTGTGTTTGTTTTAGATTATTTGGTTCGGTTTATTTTGCATAAGCATTTTTTGGGGCTAAATTTCCTGCTTAAACTGAACATAAGCTCATAAGCCGGAAAAATGATCTTCATGGAAATAAGTTGAACTTGATAAGCTCATAAGTCGGTAAATAAGCTATAACAGACACCCCTTTAGTCTAAGAATCGACGCTTTTTGTTACTAAACAAATTTGTTATTGTGAGTTTACGAGTAATAAAGGTAATCATGAATTCAAGTTTTAGTTTATAATGTCGAACTGGTATGCGGGATCATTTGTTAGATCAGAGAAAAAAAATGTTATGTAAATTATTGCTAGACCATATGTAAAGTTACAGAATATCCTTAGTTTTTAAGTCTTAATTAATAATCATTTTCGACTCCCTTAGTCAACTTTATTCGGTGTTTTTGTTATTTTTAAGAATTTAGTGTAACTATAAAGCGTTGTTGTTTACTTTGCGTTTGTTTGAATAAAGTTTTTAACTTTGAAGTGAAATATTTCAGGTTTCATTAGATGCTGCAAAAGTTATCAATGTAACTCCTAGATACGCAAGATTACGAGCAGGAGCAAATGGATCGGCTAAAGGTCAGATTATTGGATGGCAAAATATTGAGCTTATAAGTGATCGACCATTAGAAACTATGTTGAATGAATTTAAGCAGTTGAAAGAAGAGTATCCTGATAGGATACTAATTGCTTCGATTATGGAAGAGTACAACAAAGCCGGGTGGGAAGAGCTTATTGACCGTGTAGAGCAAACGGGAATTGTAAGTTTTTGTAAATAAGATCTAATTTAAAGGTTGCAAAATGAGCGGGTCAAAACGGATATGGGTCAAGATGAGTCATTTTTGGCCGGGTTGAGTTGGGTTTGGTTGACCAGAAAAACATTTTGTCTAAAGTTTTAAATTTTTTTTATAGTTAGTGTGTCAAATATGTTTAAAAAATCCATATTCTCATAATAATCTACTTTTTGGACCTAATTATAAGTATATGGGACATAATTGCCCCCTCTAATGTATAATTTATTAAAGTCACGCTTCTACAACTTCGGCATGTGCTTGGGTTAGTGAGGCAGGTGGAGCTTACAACAGTGGCCAGAATCAAGTTACTAATGCATTTGTCTTCAGTTTATGGTAAGCGGCACCAAACCAAAAAAGTAAAACTATCAAGGCATACTATTTACATATCAATGCTTTTTTTCCGCCAATGCAGGTACTTGGATCAGATGGGGATATCGTCCGTCTATGACACAAATACATACTGTAGGCAAAGCTTAATAGGAGGAAACTACGGATTATTAAATACTACTACCTTTAAGCCAAATCCAGACTACTACAGGTACATATTTGCCTTTTGACTTTGAGGTCAAACAATTTGAAGGTCATAATTCAAACAACATTTTCTCCGTTTTTACCAGTGCGCTTCTTTGGCATCGACTGATGGGGAGAAAAGTTCTTTCTACAAGATTTTTGGGAACCAAAAAGATTCACGCTTATTCACATTGTGCCAAAGAATCGGCAAGTTTGCTAGAGAATAAAGGTGGCTATTTTACGCTTAAACTTTGGCTAATTTTGCTAATCATGATTTGCATTCTTAATATACATAAAATAGTCAATGGATGGATTTAAACTTCGGTATTGCCCCACCCACTTTAACAGGAGGTATTAAGGACAATCACACCTTAGGGAACTTGCATGAGATCAATTATATCCTAAGAGATGCATTCGGTAGTTTATGAGTCTGCAGATCTCCAAACTGTGTGCAAACGCTTTGAGGACTTGAGGTGCGTCAAGATCATGAACCCAAGTAGAGGTGGCAAAATGGGTTGTCTGGTTCGGTTGGGTAAGAGGTGAAAACGGGTAATCTTTTTGTGTTGAGTCGGGGTGATCAAAAGCATTTTTTGTTAAAATAAATAATCTTTCAAACATGATTACCAACGTGATTATTCAAATATTAATCTAATTTTTTTAATCAAATGATTCAGAGACTTTTTATCCACTAAAAAAATTACACTTACACGATCTAACCTATTAGAGATTAAACATGAAGTAAATTGATCCATTCATACGTGAATGAGGTGATCTTTTTTAAATAAATGGTGTCAAATATGATGGCAGAGGTAATATTATTTTAGTAGTAATTTGATCCATTCATGGATATGGTTTATTCAAATCACCTATGATTTATATTACTTGAAAATTAATCCCGACCTATTCATTTTTTTTTTTCTTTGACCTCTTAGATATATGACAATAAAATATAACCTTCATTGCCCCCCTTATTTTAGTTTATTCGGATTGTTATGTTAATAGATTCTCTGTTTCGTTAGTTTTACTCTGAATTTTCTTTTATAGGTTCCTCAATGCATCAATAAATTGGCGCAAGCTGGTCTTAAGCTATGGGTTCTAACAGGCAATAAAATGGATCGCAGAAAGCAATCAGCAGCTCCAAAGAAAGCATACAAACCCGTGCAACGCACGGGTTATCTTCTAGTTTATATTTAAAGTTTTGATTTTTGTCGGTTTTGGTGCGATTGTTTTAGCTTATTGTTGGGTTACGAGCTTATTTGTTGGGTTACGAGCTTATTTGTTGGGTTACGAGCTCAGAAGGACGAAGCAAATAAGCTTATTAGCCTAATGTACATTTAAAGTTTTGATTTTTGTCAGTTTAGGTGGGTTTGTTTTAGTTTATTGTTTGCTTACGAGCTTATTTGCTTCGGTTTCCCCAAAGCAGATTTTCTTTCATTTCTTTTTTCCAGTTATGAGCTCATTCCGACCCGATCCGATCAACAACCCACAAGTACACAGTGTTCCATCTCACACAGTTTTGATGAATCTAATTAACCCAGGTATGCAAATTTCCTTTCAGTTAAGCTAATAATATTTGTTAGGGTTAATTTAGTTATGTTAATTTATTGATTAATTTGAAATAATGTTGGTTTATTTATAGTTTTTATTGATTGTTTTACGTAAAATAGTTTGAAAACAGGTGCTGATTGTTTTTTGTTGCATTTTGCTTTGGCGCAGAGGGAGTACTTTAAACAAGGAAATATTGAACAGTTCCGGCGAATTCTGGAAGAGGGATCCAGTCCTGGTATATGATATTACGCTATTGGCGTATTACTATAAACATTAATATGTTGTGTGCCTGTAAGCATGGAAAATTTAGGTGACGAGTTACTAACAAAAAAATTCGTTTGCGCGTTTTTTTGTCAACTCTTCACTTAAATTTTCCAACCTCAAAACCGTAACACTCGAATCCAAACACCTTTCTTTAGAATGGCTAACACCTCACCTAGCTCGCGAGTCGTCTTTTTCGGTTCTACAGTTTTTGGTTTCTTTTGTTTTCTTCGTTTTCATGTTTTGTTCTTAGATAATTGTGTTATTTTTTACGGGTCTCTGCATTTTTAAAACCATTTGGTTTGGTGGGGGAAAATGGGAAATTCCAAAGTAAAACTCGATGCCCACATGTTAATGAATTTACTTGACCTTCGTTGAAATGAACATTAGTAGCCACCGAAACCTGAGGACGGAAAACAGCAGCTCAAACATTTGGGTGAAAAGTCTTTTCGGCTATATGTTTGACCTCCGGTATTCCGTTCTCCAACTTCGGTGGATACTTATCTTCTTTCTAACCACACTCAACTGATTTCATTTATATGTAAGTACCAAGTTTAACTTTGGAATTTTCCATTTTTCCCTACCACTTCAAATGGTTTCGAAACGCGTGCCTCGATATCAGTAATCTGGTGCTTTTTATGATTTTTTTTCAATGGAATATAACTAATACTATTTTGTTTTTTTGCCGGTACCCAAAATGACAACTGCTCGGGAGAAACATGACGACGGACAAATCGGAGAAGTGCAAGGACGGATACTGACTTTTCAAGACCGATACTTTTTTGTTACTACCCCATGAACTCATTATTTAAATTATTTCAAATGGTTTCGAGCTTTGTACATCGCACCCGTGCAACGCACGGGACACTTTCTAGTTAACAATAATATCAATTACAATTCTAGTGAATAGTAGTTGGTGAGCCCCATATTTTTTATTTTTTTATTTTGGTCTTCCAACTTTGTTATTTTTTATTTTATATCCGTATCTTAAATATATTTTTATTTTGATCCATAAACTTTTATCTATATTTATTGTTGTTTTTTTTTACTCTTTTTACATTTTTTAATCTTTAAGCTTTAACCTTTGCTAAAGTTTTAACTACCGGTACGGCACATTAGTTGTGGTGAGAGTGGGGCATGTGGTGGTGAAGTGGTGCCATGAGAAGGTGGCGTTACTCATGTTAAAAAAAGATGTGGAACGCTTTGATGTTTAGAGGTTACGGTTTTTTGGTTTTTACTTTTATACAAAATTATCATATTTTATTGAAAGTCATATATTAAAAATTTAAAATAGTAATTATAATTATTACTGATTAGAATAACATAAATGTATCAATATTCAAAGAAGAAGTAATTTAATAAAAAGATTAAATACATTTGTTGAAACAAAACCCAACAAATATCGTAATTTTCTCCCGCCATAACGCGCATGCATATTACTCCGGTTTAGAAACATTATAAAATAATATGGCAAAATATTTCTAGCAACATTATTTAAACTTTTCAGATCAAAATTATAATTGTTTATAAAAAGATTAATAAAATTTTGTCTATTAAACATGTTTTTTCTAACATAAATAAAACCAATTGAAAACCGAATCGAACGAAAACTTGATTCCAAAACTTAAAAAACCAAATCAAACTATTCCTGATTTCTATAGTTCAAAATTTACACAAAACCGAGTCAAACCAAACCAAACCAAACCAAACCAAACCAAAACAGAACCTGCCTTTTCTATTCTTTTTGTCCATATTTTTTCTTCATTATCCCCCTCACAATCTCTCTCTCTCTCTCTATATCTCTTTCACAAATCCATCAAATTTTCCCTCACTCAATAATCTGCATGTTAATTTCCCCTCAATCAATGAGCGTCGATCGTACTTTTCAATTCCAATAATCTCAATTAATTATCCCTCCCTCATTCTTTCTTGAAATTAGGGTTTGTCGGTTACAATAAAGTTTCAATTTTTAATCTGTATAGTCTCTCTTTGGTAAATTTTGATCGATTTGGGTCGGTTTGATTTGATTAATTTCAAGTCGGGTTGAGTTTTTTTTACAAACCCTAGTTCACCTGTAATTACATATATAGATATATCGATATATATATATATATAGATATAGATATAGATATATATATATAGATATAGATCTGAGTTTAGAATAAGTCATGGATCGTGTTGTTGGTGGTAAGTTTAAGCTTGGTAGAAAGATTGGGAGTGGATCTTTTGGTGAACTTTTTTTAGGTATTTTTTTTATATTTTTTTATTAAAAATATTAAATTTATGTTTTTTTTAGTAATAAATTAATAATCTTTTTTTTGTTTGATGATGATTATATGTAGGTGTAAATATTCAGACTGGGGAAGAAGTTGCTGTTAAGTTGGTATTGACCTATTTTCTTGGTTGTGATTTTCGTGTTATTATTGCTCGGTTAATGTATCGAATAGTTGATTGATAAAGTAATGGTATTTAAGTGAATGGTTATTTACTCTATCTAATAATAGTAAGTTTTGTTGCGGATCCTGTCGTTATAAGCAGTGTAGTTATAAGTAGAAGTAGGTTACCTAACACTAGAAACTTTAATAGTCGGATAAGCATTTTTGAAGCGCACATCTAAACACGGCAACAAATAGGATTGTATGATCTCTGTGACTGGTTTATGTTTCTGTAAATAGTTGCTTTATGTATAGTAAAGGCTGTGTAGGTTTGTTGGATTTCTTTTACGTCGTTCGAATACTGTATTTAATATTTAATATATTTGGTTATAATAAGATCCGAAACTTGAATTAATTCATAATTATGTTCATCTCTATGAGAATATCCATTAGTAGTATGACCCGACTTGGTACTTCTGTTTGTATTTTCGCTCTTGACTCATGTCTATTATATAAAGTTTAAACTTTTTATAATTTTACCATATTTTAATAAAATATTTTCTATCTGTAGCATGTGTTTAGGTCTTTATTTTATTGAATTTGCATGTTCTTTTTTTTTGGAATATGTCTATGGTATGTTCATTGTAAATATAAGTGAGTACTTTATTTTGAATATTTATTCCACCCAAGTTTTTGGTTTGATGGTAAATCACTTAGACCTTTCATCGTTAGAGTCGGTGCAAATAATTTCTGGTTTTAAAAAAATGGTATGAACGGTTAATTTGTGAACTACAATGTATTTAGGTAAACCCTAAACAGCAATCTAATTTTTTTCTCGTGTAAGAAGAAAAATAGAAAAAAACAGAACTTTTATGATGTCACCTTTTGGATCGCCAACAAGGATCGAGGGATCGATTTTTATTATCCAACAGATTTACCACGTGCATTGCCCCTTTTATAATGTAATATACTCTTTTTATAACCCCAATATCAAACTTAATTTTCTTTTACTGGAATTTACAGGAACCCACCAAGACGAAACATCCTCAACTTCATTATGAATCGAAGATATATATGCTTCTTGAGGGACGAAGTGAGTATCTCTCTCGTTTTCTTTTTTGTAAGCATAGTCTAGTTGTTTAGATCAGCATAATCTATTCCTGAAAGTGAGTATCTCTCTCGTTTTCTTTTTTTTAAGCATTGTCTAGTTGTTTAGATCAGCATTTTCTATTCCCGATACATAACCATGTTCACTAGCTCACCAAATTTATATTTGCTACTAAAGAAGAAAGTATCTAAACATGATTTATGCTTATAATAATCCCTCATTACTGGAAAAAAGTGTTGTGATGATTTAGTAAATTCATTCTAGTATTTCTAAATTCAAATACCCACATATTTTTATATATGGAACTACGTTTTTTTCAATTTTCGTATAATATAATCTAGATGGACAAACGTTTTTCCTTTCATAGTTTTTATATAAATTTTGTATGGGATGACCGAGTGTATATGATAAAGGAATAATCAGCAACTTTTAACCGTGTACAGTAAACTGTTAAATTATAATTTACTCGACATGATATATGATAAGTAAATATCATACAAATATCATGACTATCTTTTTATATTTTTGATGTAGCCGGAGTACCTAACCTTAAGTGGTTTGGAGTCGAGGGCGACTACAATGTCATGGTGATTGACCTCCTTGGACCCAGCCTCGAAGATCTTTTCAACTATTGCAATAGAAAGTTTTCATTGAAGACAGTTTTAATGCTCGCAGATCAATTAGTAAGAAATAATTTATCCATCTTTATAGCGACGTTTCGATTTCAAAAATTCACTTCTTATTTAAGTAATTTTTTCGCAGATAAATAGAGTTGAGTATATGCATTCAAGGAGTTTTCTTCACCGTGACCTAAAGCCTGACAATTTTTTAATGGGCCTGGGCAGCAAAGCAAATCAGGTGACTCTCCAAAAAAGAAGATTAAGCTTTGTTGGTTATAATGTTTATTTCTTTCCTAGTGTCTTTTATTATGCAAACAATGATAATAACATTGACAAATGATTTAAGTACTTTAACTAACTGTCATTGTTATGGCAGGTATACATCATTGATTTTGGCCTTGCAAAAAAGTACAGGGATCTTAAAACTCATAGACACATACCTTATAGGTAATTTTTCCATCCTCGTAGTTTACATCTGTTTATTTGGAACTGTTATAAGGTATTTCATACTATTTATCAGGGAAAACAAGAATCTTACGGGAACGGCTCGTTATGCTAGTGTCAACACACATCTTGGAGTTGGTTAGTTCATCATGTCATTAATTTTTTTTATTTTTTTTTTGTTATATACATTTATGCATTAAAATATATAATGTAATTTTGACTATGCAGAACAAAGTAGACGTGATGATTTGGAATCTCTTGGATACGTCCTTATGTATTTTCTAAGAGGAAGGTGAGTCAATGAAGTCTATACCAATTATTGTTATATTGCTATATTTTTTTATATTGGATTTTTGTTTACAATTTATTCATGGTTTTGCATCAGCCTTCCTTGGCAAGGACTGAAAGCAGGAACAAAAAAGCAGAAATATGACAGAATAAGCGAGAAAAAGATGTTGACGCCAATAGAAGTATATTTCTACTTTCAAGGCTTTTTATGTGTTTGTTTATATCTGTATATATGTATGTGTATGTGAACTCACAAGACCCAATTTGTCTCAATAGGTGCTTTGCAAATCATATCCATCAGAGTTCACATCATACTTCCATTATTGTCAATCATTAAGATTTGACGACAAACCAGACTATTCATTAGTGAAGAGCCTTTTTCGGGACTTATTTATTCGTGAAGGTGAATGAAGTCCTACACCGTTTTTTACCTATATGTGTTGATATTTTGTTAACCTAGACCTTAAAGATTATTTTTCTACTTTTTTAGGATATCAATTTGACCATGTTTTCGATTGGACCATATTGAAGTATCCCCAAATCGGTGCCAGCTCCAGAGGACGAGTGAGTGAATAATGATTTTTGTTGATGCTATATTTTTGTTACGTCTTTTTTCAGGAATAAATGCTAATCCTTTGTTCTCGTAGAATCCAAGTGGGATTGCTGGTCAAACAGGCGGGACATCTGCAGAAAGACCAGGAAGAACCTCAGGTATCGCTTACAAGTATAATTTTAGCGAAGAATGTTTATTGGAGGTCCTCGACTCCTAACGTGGTGGGTTGGGTAATGGGTCATGTTTGGAACACTTTTTCTTGTTCGTCTTTCTTTCATATAAAATGGTTGTAATAAATTTTTGTATTAATATTAGCTGGACAAGATGTTCGGGATAGACTTACTGGTGCAGTAGACCCATTCTCTAGAAGAAATCCGTCAGGTATTGGTCGCCAAGAACTTTCTAGGAACATGGCTTCAGAAGATGTACCTTCATCAAAAGATGTGGTAACTTTCTAAATTAATTTGTATATGAAATTCTTGTTCTTTCATCGTTTCCTCGTGTTAGGCATTTGTGTAGTTTAAATGAACAACATTTAATTTAACTATGATATATTTCCATGCACAGCAAGCTGATTCGGAAAAAGTTCGGACTTCTAGAAATGGGAGCTCGTCAAGACGTGCCTCCTTCCTAAGCAGCAGCAAACCAGGTTCTTCAGCAGAAGCCACAGACGGCAGGTCAAGCAGAATCGTCTCGAGTAGTGGAGGCCGTTTATCTACTACTCAAAGAGTCCACTCGGGATATGAGACTAAGCCATCGGGTACTTCAAAGGCTGTCCGTGAAGATCCTCTCCGGAGCTTTGAATTCCTACAAATCAGGAAGTGAAACAATATATAAAGCCATGAAATAAAACTAAAATACCCTGCAAATTTAGATATATGTAAAAATCGGAATTTGAGTTTTACGCCACAATTTAAAGTGGAATGAGATTCCTTGTACGGGAACTTTTTGTTTTATGTATCAGTACCTGATGAAAACATTGTTAAAATTTAATACTGTAATAGGATTGTGATAATGTCGAGACACAACAAGATATTTAGTTACTTGTATTATGGGTGACACTGTTTTTAGAACCTTGCCGTACCGGTTAAAGTGGTCCAGTTGAAAATCAGTGATGATGCTATATCCGCTGTGTTGGAAGCTCAAAATTTGAAATCGTGTTTTACACGGCGAGCATTTAGAAGTTGAATTCTGTTACTCTTTTGGTTAACTTTTTCCTTCTAAGTCTCTTATTTTGTGTTACACATAAAGTTGTAATGAAACATGAATTTCACATATTTAACTTTGGCTTAAAAGTGCGATAAGCACTCCAAGACGATCAGGGTCAAAACGCAAAGGTGGTAGGCTTACACCTCACATATATAATAGGGACTAGTCATGTTTTTTCATTTCCTAATTTAATGACATGGGTAATCCTTAATGATATTGTCATAAGTCCATTGCTAACTTAGTTTGGCACACCTAATTTTATCAATGGCTATGGATGGTAATATTTCAATACTATCCCCGTCTCAATATTATTGTCCAAACTTTCGATTTTGTATGTTTCAAAATAATTGTCCGTCTCCAAATTCCACCAATCGGAAAACTTTTAGGTGGTAAAAATATGATTTTATTTGGTTAGACAGTGTAATAAATAAACTTCTCCTAAACCGTGTGTTTTTGTACAAACCTCCTCTTATAAAAGGCATCCAAATTCTATTTGCAAACATAACTTCCCGATATGGATGTCAAAATGTCGACACCCGTCATCGTGTACCCTTGTCGACCACCCTTCACCCTCGACCACATTCTCGCTCTTCCCGCCTCGATACGGATGGCAACATGAACGTCCCATTTCGTTATGTTCGAGCTTATGCTGCAAACAACCAACACCAACATTCTGATGATCCATTTGATGTGATCACCATTGCCCTCTCCAAAACACTAGTGAAATATTACCCATACACCGGTTCTCTACACCAATGTAAAATTGACGAAAGATTCGAGCTACATTGTAAAGTTGGTAGTGGAGTTTCTGTCATTCCAGGCACCGTTGAGTTTCCTTGACAATGCGGATGAGAAGATGTTAGAAATGTTGGTTCCAAACCCAGATCAAGAAAAACTTATGACCAATCTGTTGATGTTACAGGTGACTCAGTTTAGCTGTGGCGCGTATACACTCGGGGCATCGGTGCACCATGTGTTGTGTGATGGACTTGGGGCCACATTGTTTTTTAATGCTATGGCTGAGATGGCTCGAGGGACGGGTCATGTAATGGTTGAACCTATTTGGGACCGCTCTAGTTTATTAGGGCCTAGAGAACCATCTATGATAGAGTTTTCAGTTGATAAGTTTTTGTATTTGAATAAGGACTTTGTACCATACTCGGAACTGAAAGAAGATGTGGTTAGGGAGTGTTTTCATGTGAAAGATGAGTGGTTCGGTTCAAGATATTTCTACGACAGAAATCCGGATTGATTTCTACCACTTTTGAAGCTTTGGGTGCTTTTATTTGGCAAGCAAGGTAAGTTTCATAAGAGTGTTAGTCTAGCCGGTTATTGGAGAAGAGTCGGTTGGATCCGAATGGACTAGAGAGACGGGTTGGTTTACTATGCTGAAAATAACTTTTTTGTAAAATAACCTTTTTGTAGACTTCTACTTATTGATTATGTAATTCTTCATTTAAAATGCATTTTTTTAAAACACGGGTGAAATCCTCGGAAATTCCAAGAGACGAGAAGGTGAAATTTGCGCACGCATATAACATAAGGAGGCTAGTGAAGCCAGCACTGCGAGCCGGGCCCGGGCTATACTGGGGCAACGGCTATGTTCCAATGTATGTACAAATTACAACTTAAGATATGATGGATAATGTAACGTCATGGTTTTCAAAAATCACGTTTTACAAAAACTTTTTAAGTTATAAAAGATTTACACAACGGAAACATATTAACACGTAATCTAGCGGTTCATAAACATCTTTATACAAACCATACGTTACTTAAATTACAATTGCCAAAAGCATACATCAAAACGATACAAACGGAGACAACGTCAGGTTAGCGTCTAGCAACCTACGAGCAAAAGACACATTTGAAAAGAGCATCAACAAAGCTGACGAGACAATAATGTAGTAAATACTATAAAACATTTCATAAATATCAACTTTACAGTCTCAAACCATACTCACACCCTCACAGGCAGATATGTCACAAGTCATAAAGTAAACAATGATAAAGTGCACATTTAATTGATTCTCATCTTATAATCAACTTCCGCACTAATGTCTATAACTTACGTCTAGGATTCATCTTTGTCCTCACGTCATCTTTCACAACTTGGGTCCATCTTATGCCCCATAAGTTATCTTTCTAAATCGGGGTCCATCTTATGCCCCATGAGACCACAATCTCGTTCACTACTCACACATTTCTGCTTGTTATTATAAGCAATGGGGCGCGAATCTCAATCTTTATAATAACCCGAAATGTAGGCTTTCACTACTCCGACGTTGCAAGCGATGTGTTGTCGTTAAGGAGTGATCCACAGTGTGTCATTTCATACACTTTCCCATACCCACGTGATGTATCCTGTTGACACTCATCTTATGGTCATATAATACTCCAGTATGAGATTACATCTCAGTACCACGTGTTACAAGGGAGGTCTAGAATTTCCCACAACCATCTTTCTTTAGCTAGCACTTTTCCACCTAGTCAATCAAACTAGGTCAACCTATATACAAGCATCTACTTATCACCCGCACCCAGGCCTCTTAAGCAAAACTATGTCAAGTCACATATAATGCATATCACAAATAACAATAAATAACGTGTATAAGGAAGTTATAAGACCAAAGTCAAGTACGTATGTCATCATAATGTACAACAATAACAATCAATAATAAAAGTGTATCTCATCACATATACACAAGTAAGACTCGAGTAGCTACAGCTACTCGATCAAAGTACGATTATGTTATCTTGATAAAAAGGTTCATCTTGAATCAATCATACGTCTTTACATCTTTCAAAACATTTTTAGATCTTTCAAAACGTTTTTACATCTCTTAAAACGTTATCTCATCTTTTAAACATCTTTTGTCTTAATGCTCAGCTTTTAAAATAGTATTTACTAACCTCAGTCCTCGATAAAAGCAATCGCCTTAGTGAAACAAACACGATCCACCTGATCATAAAATACGTGTTAAAAAGATTGTAACAACTCATAACGATCAACGCTTACTAGCTTAACGGTAAACTAAGAAAAATTCCCTTCAGACTACTCAACCGCCGACAGAGAAATACAAGCCGCCGGTTGGGAAACTAGCCGCCGGTTGGAAAACTGTTACATAGCTTGTGCAACACTTAAACAACACACATGCGCAACACTTTTAACGTAACGCCTTGCGCAACACCTTTAACGTAACAAACTTTGCGCACCACTTAAACGACGCAAAATTTTGCGTAACACTTACAACCGTCGGTTGGAGACTCTGCATGTCAAAAATTCAACGCAACACTTCTTCTTCTCCAACCCAACCAACACCCAAAACTTGCAGGTTTTACAAGCTTAGCGAAACTAGGTAAAACTTATACTAATCAACTCCACAAGACTAGTAAAACTTATACTAATCAACTCCACAAGACTAGTAAAACCATAAAATACAAAAGTTATAAGTTATACCTTACTTTTGCGAAAGGGGTTTCGATTCGTCCCGAAAAAAACCACCACGAAATCAGCTTCTGCTTACACCAAACATGTATATGTTTCACCTTTTACATAAAAACCCCTCGTCTTTGAGACTATAACACCATTAGTCCAAACCACCAAACTTATTACTTACTTGACCCTTGACTAAGTTTTTAGGACAGATAAACCCATTTGGAAGACCGCTGAGGCGCTGAACTAATCCAAAAGAGCAAGAGAAATGTGAGCAACAAATACTTTTATTGATTTCCAAGAGCTAAATTACTCAAAAGGGATCAATGCTGGAAAATGGGTTAGTGCATTTACTGACCGGAGGCACTTGGGTTATTCAACAGTTGATGATTTTGGTTGGGGAGGTCCGGTAACAGTTCAACGCTTGTGCAGGAACCTTCTTGGGAGCGTTGAACCGCGTTTCTTTTTCCCATATTCGGAGGCAAGCCGAGGAAGAACGATGGTTTCAAGGTGTTGTTGTATCTCCGTAGGAATCCGGTTGTTGCTTTTCGAGGGGAGATGGAAAAGTTTGGTGACATGGAGTATGTTTAGCGCTGTTTTTGTGTCGTTCTAACAAAAGGTCAGTAATCGATTGCAGTTTTCAATCGATTCGTAATCCTTGATAACGGTTTTAACCATGTGTTTAAATCAACTATCTTATATTCTTATGTATTCCATTTAAACGGTCATCTTACTAACTTTTAAGCCTTAGTTATACAAGATGTAAACCTATGACTCTGTCCTTCTCTGGTCCCCAAAATTAATATCGTAATTCGATAATCGTAATTTATAACTAAGATTCGAGTAAAAATATCATTGGTTCATTTTGTAATTAACCAGACAAAAAGATCAACCATCCTGTTACAAGTCGACGCACAAACCTAACTAGAGATAAACTCAAAGTCATGGATATAACCTCTCAACAAATATACAAATCTTCAACACAATTTGGGCAAATAAAAACATTGAACCCGAAGCTGAAAGTGAAAGTTATGATGGTGGATTGGTGAGTAACATCAAATGATGTTAACATGTACAAAAGTGAAGAAAGCTCTTCGTTGAAGAAATCATGACCGGTTGACCATATATGATCACGGGATTCTAACCTCTTAGGGCTGCCAATCTTTTTTCTAATTCATCTATTCCAGAACTGCATAAATCATAAACACAAAAATCATTCAATGAATTTAAGAGATAGATACAGATTTCACGTATAACGACACTTTCTGAGCAATGGTAATTTATTTTTGTCACAAACTCACAATTATTCGTGTTAAAATGAGTGATTTGAACAAACAAGGAAACATAAAAGCAATAACAACCATCCTCATTGTCTTTCTGTGCTAAGTATATGTCTTGTGGAAAGCAAAGTATAGTGGTTTGAAAAATACATCACTCATTTGAAATATTATATTTCCGACACAGAAGATACAATGTTTGACCGTTTGTTCAACGGTGACAAAATATTAGCAAGTTGCAAACAAACCATCATCGATTAAAAAACACTACCTATTATAACGAGCAAATTTTTACGAAAGTGCCAAGCTTTTTGCATTCGCATTTCATTAACTTGATGGGAATTACTAAAAACTTTATATAAAGCAGTGTATTTGGGGCAATTTAGCAGGAAGGATGGTTAGAAATTCAACAAATGTTATCTATAATTATTACTAACGAGTGAAAAGGTCATTTTGGTTCTACATGTCTCTGAAAATAAATAAATACTTGTTTTTTAAATATCCTTGCAAAGAAATTGTCGCAAGTACGTAAGGACAAGGCCATAGATGTAGCAAAAATGGAGATAATTAATATCAATTTTACCTGCTAGCATCCTCGGTATTTTTCCCAGCAAGTCTTCCTTTGGGAGCTGATGATAGCTGTGAAAAGTTCAAGAACAAGTTAAATCAGCTGACTAGCATATACAAGAGAACGATTAACATCACCGAGTAAAAATTCACAAATACAAACCTGTGAAGCCACATCGACACCAATCTCATCTAGCACCTGCAATATGAAACATATTGCAATAAATATTTGGCAACTTAAATTATACTGTATCTTGCAAGGTAAATAACAAAACTAATTTATGGAGGTTACCTGGTTTGTTAGGTCATCAGTTTCATCTTCAGCTTCATCATCGTCAAGAACATCATCTATGGCGTCTGACATCATCTCAGTCTGCAGAAGAGTAGGAATAAATGAGTTTTATGGTCATTTGTTGAAACCGTCTCTTAACGGTCTAAATATATGAACCCTAAAAAGCTTTCATTTGTGGCACCAGGCAAACCATTCACGAGAAAAAAACAAAAAAATATCTATTTTGTATCGATATCTTACAGTCATGTCCATTTGAGCAGATTGCTTCTGGAATTCTTGCATCACTTTCATTTGCTTTGCAGGAGCCATTTCCTGTAGAGGAACACATTCACACAATAAAAATGACAATAAATTATTTCATAAAGACATTCAGGAAAAAACAAATCGTTAGTATAAGGATACGATTACCTTATTCATTGCTGACATTGCCTTAGTAGCACCTTTCATTCCAATAGACACAGACGAGTGTGCAGCTAATGCCTGAGAAAAGTTGAAGCATAAATAAAAACCCTCGGTATAGTCTAATTTGTGACTTTGCGACAATAATATGTTCCCATTTAAAAATATATCAATATACCTGTGTATGGGTTGCTATGCCTCTCATTTGAGCTCGACTACTTTGTAGGTTGGCTATTTGTTGTCTAAGCCTGATCAATTGGCGTGCTAAAATCTTTGTCGCTGCCTGCACAAGCCAGTGTTAGTGCTCAAAACGGTCCATCTACAACTAAATATCCGATGATTAAAAAAATTACTTTTTTGCAAATCAAGTACGCAACTTACCTCGTTTCCTGTTTTAGCCGTCCTCTTTATCTCAGCAACAAGCTTCTTTTCCTGTTCCGATTATAACACATATATGTAATTAAGCATTAAACTCAATGTAGTAGTTACTTGTGCCATTTTTTGTTGCTCCAAACATACCTCTAACTGTAACGCAGTGATTTCCCTCTCTATACCTGAATCCCAAGAAACAAACAAACATATACATCAAAACCAGTTATCATAATCCAACTTGTATGCAATATACATAAGACGAAAGATGTAAACTTTTAAGCAGAGAATCAGTATCAAGCAAGAAACTTTTTTACTCCATGTTGATGAAACAGGGGATTAGCTAGCGGGAAATAAAGCAGAGACGATGTATACAAACTATATAATTCTTTAATCTTGGTGATATAACGTACATTAAATACTGAACATATTCGATAATACGCTAATCAATACACACAAGTTTAGGCATTGAACATAGACAAGCATTGAGTATACAATACGCGATCGAGCTCACCTCTCGTGGCATTAGCCATTTCTCGTTTACTCTCTCGAAGCGCCTCTGAATTACATCAAACAAAACATGATCAATAAAATGATGAGGTTGAATTAACATCAAAATCTAATTATCAAAGTGATGTCGGTTGACTTGAATCCGACCATTAAAACTTAATTAAAGAATTAAAAAGCATGAATTATAGGAATTGGCTTAAAATCGATTAACTAATTGAGCTAATAATTGTGTAAAAACAACTAGGGCATAAAAAAAGGTACCTTTTGGGGTTGGTTTCTTCTTGAATGGGTTCATCATGATTGATTAATTGATTCAGAGATTACCCTATGATCACACTGTTTATACAGATTTTTAATGAATATGGTTTTGTTGTCAGGATTTTGATGAGGTTTTTAATTAAAAAATAAAAGAAAAAAACCTGAAAAATTATTTGCTTTTGGTTGGGTTGATAATCTAATGTTTGGGTAGTTGACATATAATCACATTGTTTTAATAACATGTTTAGCATTATAAAATAACACCAAATTTTATTTTCTCTAAATTAGTAAAAATTTGGAAAATGTTAGAAAATGGTAATCACATATCTCAAACAAGCAACGTATATGAACAAAAACGAAAAACACTCTTTTTCGAGATAATTTGGACTTATGTTGTTAGTATATGAATTGTATTGTACAAACTCTCTCTTTGCAAGGGTTTCGTCACATCTTTCAGTCACATACATGCTTATTTAGATCAACGAGAATACTAAAGAAGACCAAATTTTACATAAATTCATAAGTTTATTTTGTGACCATAAGCTCCCTAAAAACTCGTTGCTATACTACTTATAATATAATAAAAGAAAATTATTTAATAAATAAATTATAGCTATATAATTATTAATTTCAATAATATTTTGTATAAATATGATAGTTTAGCCAAGGGGTCTTATCTAGTCCATTATTTTGAAATATATTTTCACGTAAACAAAAGTGCAAAAATTATTCATTTGAGCCATATTAACTTACATGATATCATGTAAGTTATTATTTGAACAACTAAAACCCTTTTCTTTACCCTTTGACTTCATAATCGGACTCTCTCCTCTTCAAAATATTTATAAATCTCTTATTCTTCATCAAAATACATAACCCTTTCTCTAAACCCTAATAGCAGTCGTTTTTATCTCGAGTTTTCATCATGAACAACCACGTCCTACTCCTCACCACAAAGCATATAGTGTAGCAACATCAAAATTCATGTCCCACGACTCAACCTTGATAAAATGAACTATGATATTTGGTCTGAACTCTTTTCAAATCATTGAATAGGATATGGAGTGGAAAATCCTGTTGTCGCCACATAAGTCCCAAATGAAGCCAATCCCAATAATGTACCACCTACGACTCTTTAGTGGACGAAACTCGACTTCGTTGTCAATTCATAGATGTATGGTACTATCACCACCTCACTTCTACAAGGTATACTTCAAAATAATCTAATTGCACACCAAGCATGGGTTAACCTCTACAATCTCCCTTATTTGAGGTTAATTCCCCTAAATCAATATTTCGGGTAAACATAAGTGCAAAACTTATGTAACTTGACAATGATATTCGGTTCATTACCCTTGGAAATATGTCCATAAATGACTATTGCACAAAAATAAAGACTATGGTGGATATTTTAGCTAACATGGACAAGTCCACCGAAATATGCCCATCATGAATCGAAACTCGGGAAATTTTATGTGGTGAAGAACCTCGTTTTATGCTTTTTTGTTTTACTATGAACCATTATCGTACCCGCCGATCTCTAATACAATATGATAACACCAATCAACTTTACATGTTTACCGATCCCAAAGCCCGAAGTTCACATTGCATCGAGTCCTTCTCAATGAAATTAATGACTTGGTCATCGTGGCGATCAAACACTAAAGATGCTTATTCCTAGTCATTTTATTATTTTTGTTAATAAGGAAAAGTCAAACATTCTTTATTAATCATCTCAACTTAACAAATATGTACGACTACCATTCAGGGTAGTCAGTATTTCAAAATAAAATATTTCATTAATCTTTTTAAAATGATCTATTATGATTTTATGAACTTCTCCACATTAGTGGTATAGATTTTGTCTACAAACATGGTTTCAACGCAATTGTTCAAATTCATTATTATTTGTATCTCATCAGGAGGATTCGACATCATATCTTTTTTTATATGTTAATGACATTATTCTCACGATATTTTCTCTATAGTTTCAACAATCAATTATTTCATATCTCAATAATAAGCTCTCCATGACATATTTTGGAGCACTCAACTACTTATTGGGAGAATTCCACCACACGTACAATTGATGGTGTGTTCTTATCTTATCAAAAACCTGCACATGGTATTCTAGAGTACACTTATACTCTTATTATACGATATCATGTTGTCTCGAGGATTCGAATCATGTATTTTCATAACCATTTATGAACTGTTTAATTGTCATTCTAAAATGTTTACTTAAGAAGGTCTATCAAGTTCTTTTCGAAAACACACAAAACACCTTAATGTTACGGGCCAAATTTCTCAAGTCGCAGGTCCACCAGAAGAGGTGCTTTATATGCGGGTTTCTGGTTTAGCTTGTCGGTCTTATCAGTGCGCTTCATGGTAAAGGTGTAAGACATTCCTCGAGTAACCATTCTCGATGGCACTACATTGATAGGGAGTTGAAGCCACTCCCCTGATGAGTCCAAGGCCCAATGATAAATTTTTCCAAGACTTACTCGACATCTTTAAGGCCGGATGCTCGAGTGCCACATGGGTCAAAATATAACCCCGTGAGACATTAAGCACTATATTACTTTAAAGATGATTAAAATGAATCATTTGGGCTGAATATATTAACTATAAGTCTATAACACATTAAACTACCCAACTCAAACATCAAAACAAAAGCCCATCTCAACTCAGCCCAACCCAACCCAGCTATTATAAACAACCTCCTTGATAACAAACCCTAAAACTTTTACTATCTCCATTACACTACCTCCTTCTCGGCGCTACACATCCAGAAGACATCAAAAATGGTAAACCAAAACCCTAATTCCCATAACCTATACGTATACCAAATCTGTATCTAATAATATATGCTTTTAATTTCGTTTTTTTGCAGCCGTTCAAGAGGTACGTCGAGATCGGAAGAATCGCTCTAGTCAACTATGGACCGGATTATGGCAAACTCGTCGTCATCGTTGACGTCATTGATCAAAACAGGGTAACTACATTCTCTATTCATTATATTTAGAGTTAATCGGCTGTTTATTTAATCTGATTTGTTAGCTAATTGTGTTGTAACTTCTAGTTTTAGGTTAAATTTTTATTAGGTAGTTTGATTTAGTTGTACATTTGACCTTTTAGTGTTTGTTAAGATTCATTTTAAGTATTGTTTGATTAGTGTGGAAATAATAGTTTGGTGTTATTCGATAATACATTGATGCGTATGCATTAGTTAGACATTGTAGTGCTGTTAGTTTCTTTTATCGATTATCGATTACTCAGTTTTCTAAGATAAACGAAGCTATGTTTAAATAAATACATTTTAATTTAAAAGTAGAATACTTTTTAACTTTTTGCTTGGAATTTGTAGCTAGATGGTGTTTTTACGGACATTTGATCACGATGCTTAACTTGTTCTAAAGTATAGTGTTTTGTTTTTTGAATGTAGTAATTGTTGTTGTTTATATGGTGGAACTTGTGGTTTTTATATGTCTGTTTTTTATAAATTTATATAGGATCGGGTTTATTGTTTTTCTTTTTTCTGAGATGTTTTTGTATAAATTTGCAGGCTCTTGTAGATTCTCCTGAAATGGTTAGGGGCCAAATGAATTTCAAAAGGCTAACACTCACCGACATTAAGATCGACATCAAGAGAGTCCCAAATAAGAAATCTCTTATTGCTGCTTTGGATGCCGCTGGTATGTACTTGCATCTGTTTGTTATACATTCTCTGCTCATGGTTTTTTGTTTTAACAGTATGTTTTTGTAATTTGCAGATGTCAAGAACAAGTGGGAGAGCAGTTCGTGGGGAAGAAAGCTTATCGTTCAGAAGAGAGAGCCTCACTTAACGATTTTGATAGGTTCAAAATCATGTTGGCAAAGATCAAGGTAACTTAACCCTGAATTTATACTTATAAAAGTCTACGTATTTACCAGAATGTGATTTTTATTTATTTAAAAGAAAATACTCATTGTTGGTATTTCGTTTTGTGTTCTTGCAGAAGGCTGGAGTTGTAAAGCAAGAGCTCTCAAAGTTGAAGAAGGAAACGACAGCTTAATATCTTTATTTTGCCTTAATTATGAAAGATTTTGTTGAACTGATAAGTAAAGCCATTGTTGGTTAGAAGCTTTTGTTCTTTACTCTTTTGTCTCTCCATGTATTAAAAGGAAACCTAATTGCAAGTTTTCAACTTATGTTTTGGTTGCAACTGTGACGAGGATGTTCTTTGTAGCGAATTTTGTTGATGCTTTACCCTTTAAAGTGTAGATGTGTCGAACAACTGATCCAGATAACCAAAATGATAAGAAATTGAAACAACTAAGAACGAAACCCAATGTTGGTTGTGGTTTTTAAGAAATTGAGGCCAACTCAATTCTAGGTTCATATTTGTTGAGTCTGTAAACGAAATACAAAAACTTCAAAAATATGTAATATTTAAGCCAAATGTGATAATTTGGGTTTATATTGCTGTTGTGAAAAGAGTAGGGAAATGTAGTACATAGGGAAATCAAGGAGAAAGGTTTATATTGTTGAGAATTATCGGTTTACAAATAGATTTATAAGATGGAATTTTGCCGGTGTTTTGCTATGTGGCTTTAAGCATATGCCCGATCATTGTCAAAGTGACGTTGGTGGGAATATTACGTTAGCAAACAATATGGTTCAGGTGACCTGGTGAAGATTGAAGCTAATAATGTAGATTCTTCATCAAAACTAACAAATATCAACACATTATATATATATATATATATATATATATATATATATATATATATATATATATGGTAATTATAGCTTGCAATGAGTTTGCTCTCGAATCTTGATAGACAAAAGTTCATGGACTAAGTAGAAGCAGGGACTCTTGACATAAACTCTTCTGATAATGAAAAATTCTGCTTAACTTTTACCCCTCTTTTTGAAGAAAAACCACAAGTTCTTGTTACTCGTTAGTCGTTAGGAAAAAAAGTTATTTGATTATGGCAAAGAGGTAACTTTACCAATCAATTTTCTGCGTTTACAGGCTAATGTCGGTCTGGATGATCTAAAAGGAAATTGGCAACAAGTTCCTTCTCCATATATATCTAATTTGTTGGCTAGTTGTTAATCACGCCACCCGTTGTTTGATCTCAAATATATGTAACTATTAAATTTTGATGGTAATGTTTTATGTATATTTAGAAAGTTTATTAGTTATATCCACCACGAGTTTATATATAGAAACTATTTTGATCGGTAAAAGCTGAAATCAAAGGTGGTGACCATTTTCCTCCTATTATCTCTCTTTCTTTCGTACTGTTTTTTCATTCGTGTTTTATGTATATTTATTTCTTCCCCTTTCTCCACCCGCACGTCTTCTGGTTCAATTCGTTTGGTTGATTTTCTCTTTAGAGTTGTTTACTATTACGGGGTCCATTGACCCCATTCATATCCAGTGCATACTGATTCTTTGAAGATGGGTACTAAGGTTAAAGGCTTTTTTAAAGGTCTTAAAAACATCTCAAATATTTTCGGTCAGCCTCCCACCTTTGCATTTTAATTTAAATTATGTTTATATATGTTGTTTATTATTAATGATCATGATCATGGATATTGACGCGATTGTGAACTTTATGTGGAAAAGATGAAGATGAAGAAGAAGAAGAAATACAGATCGGTATGCCTACGGACGTGAAGCATGTTGCTCATATTGGTGCTGATGGACCTGCCACCGAATCTCCTAGCTGGGTATTTTTGATCTCTTTTAACAGTTTTTTTTTTTTTGTTAATTTGATGGTCGATTGATTTATGTATTTATTAGAAGTGGCAATTTCGACCCATTTGAATGGGTGGAATTGGGTTGTATTTTATCTCACACCCAAAAGCTAATTTTTTAATGCATACAACTTCCTAGATCGTTTCAAAAATAGATTTTGATGATTATCGTATAATGTTGTTTTGGGTAATCATAATTAATGCATTATCTATTTGAAAGATTTGACGGGCAAAAAAGTGTTTACGGGTCATCTCAGCCCGGCTGTTTCACCTGAACTAAAAATACCCGTTTTCAACCCCAATCAGTGTTGACTCGTTAGCTAACTTGCCAATCTTGCTACCTCTTAGTTTTGTATATGTTCTTTTCGTTCTTTTATATTTGTTTTTTTTATGTGGGGATGCAGATGCGGGGATTTGATGGTAAAAATCAGTCAGAACCAATGGACAAGACCCCTGAAAGAAAAAGAGGTTCTCTTACGTTTCACATCTTTAAATTATCTTTATTTCGTACTTTAGAATGAATGAGTTAATGCGTGCGTTTAAATGTATTATAGGCACAAATAACCATAGGATCACTCGAAGTGAAGAACTAACAAGAGACATATCAGAAGTGCCTAAAACAACACATAGACACCATCACCATCGTTCAATGGACAATTCTTCGGATTCTGATTCACAATCATCAACCAAACCAAAGCACACCAGAAGACACCACAGACTTCGACGGCCCAAGGAGAAAGGAGACTTGCCTGACATCCCCAAAAGGTCTCGACGAAAGAAACCAGATGAGGATGATGGGTCAACTAAGTCGACACAATCTAAAGATAGTGAATCTTCTAGCCATGGACCCCTTTGAATCTTTAACTAAAAGAACCGAACTAGAATCGTCCTACAACAAGACTTAACAGCTTAGCTCGGAATCAGAACACTTTGAACTTTGGATTTTCACAAATTTGCGGAAAAATGACCAAAAGTTCCATTGCCAATCCTCCCTTTTTCCTATCTAAGTATGCACTTCAAGTTTATGTCGATATTTCTTGTTGTAATATGCATCTATGATTAATATGATGGTTTATTCGGTTTCAAATATCGTCTTCTTGTGTTTTGGATTTTAATTTGATTGTTATGTTTATTCGTGAATAATAATACTATCGCTATGCTTAATTTCATTCTTGACAAATAATATTAGATACCGTATAATGTAATGTAAGAATCAATTAAGTAAGCTTTCTTATTGTTTATTCCTTTTGAAACCATTTACTTTGGCGGGTTCCAACGAAACCTCGAAATCGATACAAACATCAATCAATCTACTGGATCTCTAAACATAGCAATGAGAAGTATATTCCATCTCCTATGACTCCTTCAGTGTTAATTCATAGCTTCGTTTCTCACTAGAGCCACCCTCGATTCAAAATCTTGAATCTGGTAAGCCTAAATCACGGAACAAAACACATAAAACACCACTCGACATTGACCCTCCTTATTTTTCCCCGCACGGAAAATTTCATGGCTTCGACCCTAAAAGTAGTAAGTGTTAATAGTATTACATTGTTATGTAAACTAGTGATGAACAATTTGGCACTTTACAAGTTTTGGCAACAATGTCAATTTCATGACGAGACAACAAGACAAACTTTAGATTATTTATAGGTCCATGGAGATGGTTTGATGAATCTATGCTAGACTGTTGTGAACCTTTGGAAAAGGTTAAAGCCAAAGGCATTTCCTTTGAGAAAGTTGCTTGCTTAGCTCATTGCAATAGAGCAAAAGTTGAAGCTTTTCGCACAAATCAAACTAGTATTGATGAATTCCGCAAGCATGTTATAACATGTTCTACTTCTGATGATTGCCATATCATCTCATCGTATAACAGAGGGGCTTTTAAACAGGCATGTAATAGCCTTGGATATCTTTAGAAATTACATATAAGTCTGATTGATGTTGTTTATTGTTGGAGCATAAATGCTTATGTTTGTAGTTTGTATTTAGCTTAAAATGTGTCGTGTAGTATGGATGTATTTAAATCGAGTTGTAAAGTCTCGACGCGTTTATGTAACAGTTACACTACGTAACAGCAATGTAACTATCAGTTACACTACGTAACAGCAGTGTAACTAACAGTTACACTACATAACAACAATGTAACTAACAGTTACACTATGTATCAGTTACGCATCGTAACTATCAGTTACCCAGCGTAACTGTTTAGGTTTTTGGTCAAACCTATAAATAGCAGCCATAAGACTTGAAAAACAAACCAGATTCTAGAGAGAGAAAGAGTGTTACGGTTCTAGAGAGACGAAACAAATTACGTCATTGCGATCGTCTCGTTTTTATCTTTAATTAGAGCAGTGATGTTATATATTTTCGACAATTTTTTATTTATTTACTTTTATTTATTTTATTTTATTATGGAAATTGAAATCGCATGTGATATTAACACCAATACGTAAAATCTTATAATAAACTATGTACATTCTTAAGATAGACTTATATAAAGATTTTGAGCTTTTTTATAACAAATTTTATGTACGTGATCAAAATGTTATAACAAACATTATGTATGTTATTGTGTTACTATAACATTTTGATTATTTTTGTTTGTTTTTTGTGAGTATTAAAATCACATATGATATTAACAAACTTTATGTATGTGCTCAAGATCGACTTTTATCTGAGATTTTAATGAGTCTAGCTATATCTAGAATATACTTCATCCGTCTAAAAAAGAACTGTCAATCTTTCTATCTATGTTTGTTATTTCTAATTATGAATAATTAAAATGTAGTAACTTCCTATTGTGTCTTTAAATATTTTTAATTTTTTAAACTATAAAAATAACGTCTTTAATGCAAATATATAATAGGTAATTTTATAAAAAAAAATAGTTTTTAATTGCAACTATGTTATTTTGAGAATTTTTTGTTTGACACTAATTTTTAAACGGTGGAGTAATATCGTATATGTAGAGCAATTTAAAGTTGTTAAATTTTGATAAACCCCAAACCGTAAAATATCTGAAGAAAACCTCATCCCACCATCCATGGTCTCCCTGAGTGGCGGTCCATCGGTGAATCCATTCCCGCCGGAGTTCAAGCGATTACCGGAAACCAAAACCAACATCAATCAGCACGAATCATTTCTTCCAATTCACGACGATGACGAGACAATTAAACGGGAAAGAAAGGAACAAGTGAACAAAAAAATCGCATCTCAGAAAGCAATATCGGTGATATTGAGAAGAGAAGCAACCATGGCGGTGCTTGAGAAGAAGAAAAAAGGCTCATCGAGATTGTTTCCTGGAACTTTACTTGAAACGCTTCATGAACGGATTACTGCTTTGCGTTGGGAGTCTGCTCTTAAGGTATATCGATTTCGTTATAAATTCGATACCGTTGTTTTGTTTGATTACTTTAGTATTGACATACATAGTGGCATTATTTTCATATTATGAAATTGGTATCCTATAGGTTTGTAAGATGTAGAAGCTTTAGTATGTTGGATTTGATTCGATCGCCGCAATGCTTATACTGATTATTAGATATTTGCATTTAATTGAAGGTGTATGTATAGTGTATACTTATGGAGTTATGGTTATGGTGAAGACCATCATTTCAAGACAAACATACGTGTAAATACTTCTGTAAAAATAATACCGTTATTCTCTTTATCTGGTGCCTATCACTTAGTTAAGTGGATTATCTATAGGTATAATGTTTCGTAGATCGCTAGCTCATTGATTTCCTGCATTCCGTCTCCTGTGTTGGCTATACTTTCTGTTTTTATCGTTTATTTATCTGTAGATATTTATTTGAAAAATCCAAAGATGAAAACATAGTTTCAGATTCTTCTTCATAAAACATACGGAGATGATATAAAACAGAAAATGAGCGTACACTTGACACAACCTTTGCACTAAAAGCCTCTTGGTTTTTGTTATAATACATACTAAAGGTGGCAAGATGGGTGGGGCGGGTGGGTTGGTGAACGGGTCAAAATGGACCGATTTTAGTCTGAGTCAACTGTCAATAGGTCAGACATGGATTAGTTGACCCTGCAACTACCTGTTTATTCAAATTTTTGTAAACAAATTCTGCGTTATTGCAAAAAAAATATATTATTGCAATGATAATTTAATTTTTTTTAAATATAAAAGATTTTCTTGTTTTATTTCCAGGTTTTTGAACTACTCCGTGAGCAGCTTTGGTACAGGCCGAACTCTGCTATATATGTCAAGCTAATTGTGATGCTTGGAAAATGTAAGCAACCTGAAAAAGCACAATCCTTATTTGAGGTAATGATCGATGAAGGTTGTATTGTGAACCTAGAGACATATACCGCTCTTCTCTCTGCCTACAGTCGAAGTGGCTTATTTCGAAAAGCATTTTCAATACTTGAAGAGATGAGACACACTCCTGACTGTCACCCTGATGTATACACTTATTCAATCCTCATAAAATCGTGCCTTCATTTTCATGAATTTGATAAAGTGCAATCTTTGCTTTCTGAGATGACCGCAGTAGGAGTCAAGCCTAATACGGTTACTTATAATACCCTTATTGATGCATATGGGAGAGCAAAGAGGTGATCTTTTTAGTAGTGGTGGCAATTTCCACCCATTTACTTATGAATTGGTCAATTTGGGTTGTATGTTTTCTCAAACGGGTCAAATCAAAAAGGCAAATTGCCGATAAAGGTAACATGATTAACAAAATTTGCCAGTTTGAGTATATCAAGTTTTTTCGCTCCTAAAAGGATTGAGAAATTTAATTTGTAACTTTTAATGAACCTGCAAAATTTTCTCGCTCCTAAAAAGGATTGAGAAAGCTAATTTATAACTTTTGGGGGAATTGCAGATAAGTAAATTTTGAAATATCCGGTAAAGGTTCCCCTTAAAGTGACAAATTGATATACCGCACATTGACAAATTTGGTAAATTATGTTACTAATATTTTTGTAATTATAATTATTGATATAAAATCTATAAACAAGGTCAATAAAACCACTAATAAAAGTTTCCCTTTTCAACATGCACATGTTTTGACCTGTTACTAACTTGCCCACCCCATCCATCTTGCCACATCGACTTTCTTCAAATTTATAATTCTTAGGGAGAGTTGATGTGTGGAACTAAAATATCATTCTTCTTGTTTTTAACTTTGTTGACAGATTTGTGGACATGGAATCAACACTTGTAGAAATGCTCCGCCAAAGGGAATGTAAGCCTGACGTATGGACCATGAATTCGACACTAAGAGCATTCGGTGGCAGTGGGCAAATAGAAACAATGGAAAAGTGCTATGAAAAGTTTCTTAGTGCGGGAATTCAACCTAATATCAAAACCTTCAATATACTCTTGGATTCATATGGTAAAACCGGAAATTATAAGAAAATGAGTGCTGTCATGGAATACATGCAGAAATACCATTTCTCGTGGTCACTTGTGACTTACAATATTGTCATAGATGCATTTGGACGGGCCGGAGATTTAAACCAGATGGAATTTTTATTTAGATTAATGCAATCTGAGAGCATAAAACCAAACTGTGTCACACTTTGTTCACTTGTAAGGGGTTACGCACAATCTGGAAAAGCTGAAAAGATCGGGGGTCTTTTGCGGTATATAGATAGTTCAGATGTTACAGTTGATACTGTATTTTTTAACTGTTTAGTTGATGCTTATGGTATGATGGGATGTTTGGCGGAAATGAAGGCTGTATTGCCGATGATGGAAAGTAAAGGATGTCAACCTGATAAGATCACGTATAGAACGATGATTAAAGCTTATAACATGAACGGAATGAGTAACCATGTGAAGGAGCTTCGGCTTGCACTTTCTTCTGTTGGAAAACCGGAATTCAGACGATAAGCTTTTAAGGTAAATAAGTTGCGTGAATTTGTTTTGTGGTTATTACTAGTCTCGGGAATTATGAAAGAAAAAAAAAAACAGGTTATTGCATTAAATGACGTTGAATGTGCACTTTTGTTCCAACTTCCAAGCCTAGATTTTTTGCATGCGTTGATGACGTTTATTTTACTTGTACAGGAAGAGTCTTGCAGAGAAATGTTTTTGTTTCTCTCATTTAACTTTTTGTAAAGAAAAGAGCAATTGAAGTTCAGAGATGAGTTCTCAGCCAAATGAAACCGAGATTTTATAGTTATAGCTTTGGGAACCTTCGTGCATTAACGATGTTGTAATATTTTGTTGTGCAAAGCTTCATCAATGATGTATTAAGTATCAACAACTATCATATTAAATAACCCGCCATGCTTTCATATGGCATAAAAGCTAGTTTATATGGAAATGTAACTTATAAGTTTGATTAAAACAGGTTTATAAAAAAATGAAACAGTTACAACTATATCTACTGGCAATAGTCATATATTAGTTCTTATTTTTCTACCCTGTTTCGTATCATGCTACAAGGAGAGCTGATATGGAGAATAGGACCGTGGAGACATTCTATCCCAAACCCAATGATCTAAGCCGAAAACCAGTCCGTTTAGCTGGATGATCGATAAAATTTGTTCCTTCAACTTCCGTTTAGCTGGATGAAATCGGCTCACTTACATAAGGTACACATTTCATCTAGTTAGGCAGGTTTGCAAATCTAAATTGTATAATATGTTATATCCCGTTTTCCAGCCATAGAAGTAATTGTTTTCATCTGCGGTATTTACTTCGTATTTAAGAGTTACATCTGTAAAAATCTTACTAGATGATCTGTCCGTTAGTTTACCACCTCAGATTTAACCTGTTGGCCACCTTAAAGCAGTCCTAGTCATGTGTTTGTAATTCTTAAGACTGCTCCAACATAGTGATGTAAGATATAATGCTATGGAGCTCTTTTTAGTATTGGTAACCATATTTAACTTGCAACATCTTGTGAAAGTGGCAAAATGTTGGTGTTACATGTGTAATGGATTCTATGATGCGAATTTGTAGCGGAAACACACGAACAAGATAGTTGCTAATCGAATTAGACCTATAACTCGAATAAGGGTGATAATCAATAAGACCTATTGCTTGAATTATCGTATCAAACTAGAAAACCGCGTTCTAGAATGACAATTTGCAATTGTAATCAACAATTAGAGAAAAGGAAATCCTTTCAAGTTTATTTCATCAATCATATGGTTACAATGCAGTAAAAACGTTCTGATATAAAGAGAGGAAAACATAACTAGGACTTTAAGACAATAACTAGACCATAAAGACAAGACAATGAGAAGTTTAAAAACATAAAAACTAGAAAATTCAGCTTATGCTGCGTAGTGAAGTTTCAATACCACCCGATGCGGCGCATTCACTCTTGGTTCAGTAAACCCCCATCTTGTTTTTCACTCCTAGTTGCGGTGCAGTGACTTTGTGTTGCTTCGCTGTGAGTCTCGAAGTGTCTTTTGGAGCCATACAACCCTCCCAAGTGACCAAACAAACATCCCGAACCATCATACCTTCCAAGACTCCAATTCCAACCCAAAGTATCAACGTTTTGCCATCCGAAATCGTATCATTCTATGTCTCAATACTAGGAGCGGATCGAGTAAAATTATTGCTCACCTTAATGTGAAATCTTGTGTTGCCTTTAGCTCTGAAACAAGCCATTTTTGGTACTGTTCGAAACAAGGGGTTGGGTAATGTTGCACAGGGAAAATTGTTGTCACTTTTTTATAAATATTATTGCCTTTAGCTAACACTTTTGATTTATCCAGTTTGACATAAAACGCAACCCAAATTTGATGATTATAAGTAAAAGGGTCAAAATAGCCAGCCAGATGCTAACTCCAACCGAAAGAAAGAATCCAAACGACTCTCTTGAGGTTCTTTACGTGGAACTCAGTTACTGATTGAAATTATCCTTAAATGCTTGTATTGTGAATCTCCTCCTTTAATAAATGCCATAGATCGATAATTTATATTGAAGGTACTTTTTCTTTTTCTTTTAATGAGATGAATCTGATGTAATACTGCTATTAGAGGGTTTCCGGCACATAGATGAGTATCCTTCAGATGCTAACCAAGGTTTTGACATCCTGTCTGCCATAATCAGCTACCCGGACTTCCAAACACGCCCGCAAAATAAACAGGATAAAGCTTTGATCAAGTATCAACAAAATGGTAAACCACATTTGTATACATACAAATGGTGCATGTTGTTTTCTTTGTAGTGATAGAATGTGGATTGGCAGAAGCTAAAGACATATTGAAGACCAAACAGAATCAAAGCTAAACAATCAGTGTTGACTCGTTAGCTAACTAGCCCATCGTGCTACTCTTTATTTTTAGATTTTGATAAATACTTTCTACGTTCTTTTATCTTTTTTTTTTTTTTTTTACGATGCAGATGAGGGGATATGATGGTAAAAAGCAGTCGGAACCAATGGACATGACCTCCGACAGGAAAAGAGATTGTTTTGCGTTTCAAATCTTTTAATTATCTTTATTTCATACTTTAGAACGACTAAAATAATGCACGAGTTAACATGTATTATAGGTACAAATAACCACAGGATAAGTCGAAGTGAAAAACTAAGAGCATGTTTGGTAGGAGTGAATCATAGAAAATGGAATTGTATTTGAGAATGAGTATGCAGAGAAAATGAATGAGTTTTGACAAAGGGAATCGATTTTAATGTTTTGTACAAAATATTGAATGAACAAGAGAAGAAGAATTCTCTTGTTTGATTATGTTATGGAATGGAATGAAAATAAATTTTTAGGAAAAACTTCTTTTACAAAAAGTCAGTTATCACTTTCTATAAAACAAACTAGGGGAATGCCCCTGCATTTCGGTTCTTTCTTTTCAATTCACTCGATAGACACCATCATCATCGTTCAATGGATAATTCTTTGGATCCTGATTAACAATCATCAACCAAATGGAAACATGCCAGGAGACACCACAAACTTTGACGGTCCATGGAGAAAGGTGACTTGCGACATCTCCCCAAGAAGTCTCGACGAAAGAAAACAAAAGGAGGATGATGAGTCAACAAAGTCGACACAATGTAAAGATTGTGAATGTTCTAGCATGGACTCTCTCGGATCTTTAACTAAACCGAGGAAAGGGGTTGTCCGCTTTGAGAAGAGTAGTAAACTGAGTCCGAGGTATACGAGTCCGTTTAAGATTTTAGCCCGTGTTGGTCCAGCTGCGTACAGACTTGATTTGCCGTCAGAGCTCAGCAGTGTGCATAATGTTTTTCACGTTTCTCATTTTAAGAAATGTCTTGCTGATGAGTCATTGTTAGTTCCGTTGGAGAGGCTTCAGATCAATGATAAGCTTCATTTTGTTGAGGAGCTAATTGAGATCGTAGACCGTGACGTTAAGCGTTTGCGACAGAGTAGGATTCCTATTGTTAAAGTTCGTTGGGATTCGAGACTTGGAGCCGAGTTTACTTGGGAGCGCGAGGATGAGATGTCGAGGAAGTATCCCCATTTTTTTTTTTTCCAGAGATAGTACCTAGTGATTATTTCGAGGACAAAATTCTTTTTACTTGCGGAGACTGTGACAACCGCGTTTTTGAGGTATCATTTCGATGTGCCATTTGCCATTTTTATTTATCGATATTTTGTTTTGACCCTGTTATTGTTACCGTTGTTTCGGTTATCACGTTTTATTTATTCGTTTTGTCGGGTTTATATTTGTTGCTTCGTCCTTCGTGACGGAAGCGTTATAGTTACCTAAGTGCCGATTAGATAGTACTCTCTTAATATAAGTTAGGGTGTTTATGCCTTTGATTGTTGGATAAAATTAACGTTAAAATTCTATTACAAAGTTAGTCCTTTAACGAGGATTAACCTTAAAAATATTACAAATTTAGTCTTTTTAACGAAAAGTTAACCGGTTAGCTGGCTTGCCGACAGATGGACCTTGCTAACTGGCGGCTGGGCGTGGTCAACAGTGGACTGCGCCGCAGTCAGAGCTCTGGACATAATATTCTAAAAACGTCGTTTTCGATAATTTTGAGATCCACAACTTGCCATCTTGTGATTTCTCTCTGGATTTTGCCTAGTATGGATGGTTTGACCATAATTTAGATCTAACAAGTCATCTCATCACTCTTTCATACCATATTTCATCGTTTCATTTTCTTCTCTTTTTTCTTCTTTCATTTCAAATCACTTCCCACATCCATTTCTCTCACTTTCTTCATCATGTTTACAGAAAATTGAGTGGTATATATTAAACATTTGAGTGGGTTTACATCGAGAGAAGATTATTCCATCATCTTCATCATAATCTCTTTGATTCTTCTTCCTTTGGTAAGTAATTTCAACACAAAATCCTCATCTTTTAATTCTTCCTTTTTCTTTGTTTATGTTAGAGATTCTAACATGAATCTTTGTGTGTTACAAGGTTCATCTTTCCACCATCATCTTACATTTTCGGATTTGAGCTTACCATCTTGAGATTTCTTCATTTTGACTTTGGCAAGTTAAAACCTCTCAAATTAACTATATTTTTCTTATTCTAAGCTTTCATATTAATAGTGGTGTGTTTTTGTGTTTGGAGCTTGGATCTTCACCACCGCCACTTTTAGAGCGCATTTTTCGGGTTCTATTTCCGTTACCGATTTCCGGCGATTTTTGGTTGATTATTGTGGAGGTCTTCGGTACTCTCTAAATGTTCCCTAGTTCTCTTTACGTTTTCTTGATTATCACTTAATTCGTCTAAGTAATATATAAAATAGATGAAAGTGGATGAATATGTAATATATGAACATACTATATATATATATTACCTTCATATTATAAGTTATTAGTTAATAATAACATAAAAATGGTATAAATATGAAAGTAAACTTATTAAACGAGAAATTATAAGTAAATATGTAATATTCGTAAATTTTACCGAAAGTTGATTATTTGTACCTTTTGGACTATTTTGGACTAATTGGACTTAAGTATACATATAAATGTTATTTGAACTCTAATTAGTATTATTACTTATTATTATGTAAAAACCTACATATTTAGTATATAAATAAACTTATATACATATTTACATAATATAACATTCTGGACATATTACTTATTAATATTAAGACTTAATATAAACGTTAACGATACCTAAAATGTGTAAAAGAAAGTCTAAAAGGTGGGTTTTTGGCACACTGCGTCGCAATCCCTGTGACTGCGTCGCAATCCATGTGACTGCGCCGCAGCGGGTTGAGGAACAAAGCTCACTGCGTCGCAGTGAAGCTTTAATACGTGTGTTCCCTGTTTTGCCACCTAAATTCTATATATTTTGAACAAACGTAAACATATATACATATATTATTATACGTAAAATAGGATATATTTACAAATAGACGTTTTTGGACTCGAAAACTTAATCGCAATCACAAACATAATATTTATTATTATGATAATCATTAAACTTATATTTTCGATAAATATACTTTTTACTTAAAAATGCGATCGTAATCTTAAATTTTAATAATAAATTATAACGTTCGTTAAACTCTTATAAAATTGTTTTCAACCTATTTTTACTCAAAATATCTAAATTCTTCAAATGTCGAATGTTGACTTTTTAGTTGACTTTGGCTCCTCTTCGTAATCGTCGACTTTGACTAAAATCAACTATCCCATAACGTTGATTTTAGCAAACTTCGACCAAACTTTGGTATCAGTATTCGATATTCTATTCATCATTATTGACTCAAATTATCGATATCTTCTAGTAGTAATTATTGACTCGAAATATCGTTATCTTCTACTCGTCACTTTTGACTCGAAATATTATTCGTTGTAAGACTTTTGAATATAGTATATAATATAACGTTAATCATTTAAGGCTAAACCCTACTAGACTTTTAGAGATACTTAGACTGATTCTATGTCTTTATTCTAGGGTACTTAGGCGGTTGAGTAGTTTCTTCCGTTTTGTCGTCCCCACGCTAGATTTGCTGGTAATCCGTGAGTTATTCGTTTCCCTTTCTACCATTTTATATTTTGGACATAAAAAGCGTGGTTAAACTTTATATCATGTTTTATGCATTGTGGATTGTGAATGCCTTTAGATTAGCGTTACCTTACTTATATGGCCTTAGTGGTAGTATAAGGCCCTCGTATACACGGTTGTTAACTCTTTTCGAGCCACCGGTGCGTATATATAGATCTATATGGGTTTGACAAACTCTCATTGCTTGTATGGGATGACGAGGGTACTCTTTTCCTATGAGTCGATGTTATGACCACATATTATTATTCGATGACTAAACCTTGGTTTAACGCACTAAGGTGGCGGTAAATGTTGCTATTAAACGTTAGGCTCAGGAGTATTTATCTATCTAAGGCTATGCATGTATCTCACTTTGTTATTAAATCAAGATATCTTTATTATTGACTTATATATTTCAAACGGGTCAAAACCTTTCGAACTTAATGTTTTTATATAATAGCGAATAGCCCACCAACTTTAGGTTTGACGCCTTTTTAACGTTTTTCAGGGGTTTGAGGTTGCAGTTTTTGATGCTATATTTTGTTGACTATGTGGATCGCTTAAGTGCTTCATGGAACTTGTTTTGATTATGATTTAGTTCTTTTACGATCCATTATGACATTTGTTATACTTTTATTTATTCGGATGATGTATTTGTACTTTGCATCTTCGATTTTATTTATATAAGTCAATGATTATTTTGTTGTAACCTTTGTATCTCTGATACTATTGAAACGGTTCGCACCTCAGGTTTTCGCCTGAACGAGATGTAACAGGAATGTCATTAACTTAATGAGTAAATCGATTTTCATGTCCGATTACAGTACCTCTCATTTATACGAAATAACCAACATTTCCTTTATAACATTTGTTCGGACAAATTACACCATAATGAATAAATTTACAGTTTCTACTTACAATATTGCCACATATTTCTTTTAACTATACAATACATGTTATTTGAAACCATTTGATGAAATACATTTTAAACCACTTGATACAAATGATCACTATTTCGCAATGAATGGTAAAAACTAATTATGTTTTATGTACATATGGTATGAACCTGGAAATGAGTTTATCTCTGTGCACTTAACCTGTCAAACAAATAACTTTTAAAAATACATTATTCACTTTTCACCCTAGTAAGATCTTTTATACAAACTATATGTATCCAGGTTACCTACTTAAAAAAGACATGGCATTAAAAGGGGAGAGAGACCTAAAAAAAAAGACATATATCGTTAGGGAAATATTTTGAAAAAATTAAGTTACACTTGATCAGCAACTCCATCTGCAACCGGTTCAACACGTACATCATGCTCCGCAGTGATGTGAATCCTCACGTCTGGCACTCTTGAAAGAACATCGTCTTGTAGCCAATCCATTATATTGTTCACCAATTTACGTAGTGGTTCATTGCAATATGAAAAAATTGGTATCAAAGGATAGACATACCAAAAAAGGATATGTGGGAGGACGATCAAGGCTACAAACGAAATGGTGAAAATGGCGGAGACGTCTCTAAACTTTATATATATGTTTTCATTGGTAACACGAATGGACGTCGAGGCAAAAAAGCAAAAGAAGAAGACAAGTAAACCAAACTTGACCCAAGTGAAGTTATTGAAGGAGTTAAATGGATCCCATTCCCATTGTTTGTTTGTTGCTAATTTCATCAAGTTCATGGCTATTAACACAATATACCTTGCATCAAAGTCATACATGATTTAGGGTTCGAATCAAGTTAGTGCCAATGAATGATTTGGTTAGATTTATAGACATTTTAAGTAGCTTTTTTATATTTAAATTAGTAGTACTATTTACTATATATATATATATATATATATATTGCAATATGAAACCCTAGTAACATGGCAGACAACTAAGGCCGACATTGGCCAAAATGCCTCCAATTTCGTTTATAATATATTAGTTAGTGATTAGTTGATTACTAATTGTGGATTACCTTCTTACAAATTTCTAACCTTATGTGTGTATAATAGAAAATTTAAGGAAGTGCTAGGGTTCATCTTATCCGACGTTGCACCCACTTCAGCTATGATCACATACATTGCTAATCATTATTTTCATTATTCAATTCTTTTGTCAAGGAAAATGATATTGCATCCATAAACTTTATTTTATATCCATATCTATACTACTTTATTAAATATATCTGACGGAGGGTTTTCTGCTGCTTTTAAATGCCTAAATTTATCATTTTTAATAAATTATTCTATAAAACTCGTTTAGTTTGACGGAATTATGGAAAATATAAACTCCGATAAGCCATCTTAAGTAGGTTATGAAAAGTGTTTGGACTTATCATAAACAAAATGACATAGATATCTTTTATTTTAATAGAAACATATATTCGTATATACCATTTTATGTCTTTTTTACACTAATAAACTTCAGCTCACGCTACTTGCCAAACATGTTTTTCGTTTTTATATATAAACTTCAACCATTTTCATAAGCTCAAGCTCCAGCTACACCCTAAACTCAAGCTTAAACTTCAACTACTTAAGTCAAACATACCCTAAATTAATTCCTATGTTATAACACGTGTTGCACTAATAGTATTTACTGAAACTACAACTTTATAACTAAACTTATAAATAAATATATTAGAAACAAGGGATTTGATATTCTTATGGTGGTCTCCAAGAAATAAATCAATGCATAATTTGGTTGTACGATAACTAGTGAAGTGATTATTCCAAAAATGCAGGAGGCTTATTCCGATAATGTATAAGATTATAAACCATTTAATAGTTTCTTATAAACCGCCCTTAGGATGGTCATTATTAAAATCTAATAATTAATAGGCAAGAAAAAAATAACGAAAAAATGAAAATGATGATGAATACTGTGATAGCACATGGCGAGTAAAACCTTGTCTTATAATATATAGAAATAACAGTTTTAATGTTAAGTTTACGTTTAAGATCATAATCATTTCTTTTTTAATTATTTCTAACCATCCAATATTATAAATTAAATAAATCAAATAAAATTTAATAAATTATTTTAACTATATTATAATGTTAACTATTAATATACATTAATAAAAAAAACTCATTAGTATAACCAGGGACGGTTCTAGAAACTTTTTTTTAAAGGGGACAAAAATTATGTATATATCAGATCGGGTCTTTGTTTTTTTAGGATGATTTGTAAAGTACGCTATATTTTGCTTGTATATAAGTAATTACTAGTAGGGTAACCGCCTGTTGCAGCGATAACAAATAGATAGTTTTCTATTTTCAATATTTTTTTTCGATTACCCTTTTTATAACAATAACATTACGGATGGCGCAAATATTTTATTAAAATAAAATTTAAGAAATATTAATGCGAAAATGGAGTGTGAATAAAATATATTTTATAATTAATATTTTTAATTTAAGAATTTTTTTATTAAAATAAAATATTAATGATCATAAGTGTATACTAATCAAGTAATATACTTTTGTTCATGTTAAATAAATTCATATATGAGAAATATATTTTATAGTTTATATTTTTAAATTTCCAAAAAAAGTTTATTATTTTAATTTAAATAAATGAATTTGGGTTAAGATGGGAAAGGAAATAATATTCCAAAACCAAAATTGCATTTATATATTATTTATGGTTCATAAATTCAAATATTTTTAGTTATAAAAAAAGGGATAACTAAGTAAATTTATTCTTAAAATTCAACATTAAAATTTAAAGTCCAAATGTTTTATAAGTAGTATAGATATAGATATAGATATAGATAATTGGCGGGATGATGGGTTGACGACAACATATGTAATACTATGTAATTTTTTATATATTTGAGTCTATATATTTACAAAACAGGTTTATAGTATATGCATAAAATTAATAAGACATGATTTACGAATATATATATTTTCCCTCAATATACATGAAACATGATTTAGGGATATCATGAGATATGAGAATGTTTTTTTTTAATTATTATTTTTAGCTTAGTATTTAATATCATTTTATTTTAATAAATTATCACTCATAAATGACATATATTATCTGTTTCATATTTAAAATTACAAATCTATTATACATATACGGAGACTATAGTATAATTTAATGATCACTTGATTATAAACATATGTAAATATATATTTTTATATTTATTAAATATAAATATGAAAATAATATTAATTGTAATATGGTGGCATATGGTGACATATTTAAATATATAATTTAATAGAAATAATTAGAACATATTAGTAATTTTCTTTTTAAAATTCAACTTTAAGAATATAAGTTTTAAATGTTTTATAGATAGGTAGATACGAAGACTATAGTATAATTTAATAATCACTTAATTATAAACAAGTAAATATATATATTTTTATATTTATTAAATATAATACTTAAACAACATTAATTGTATATTTGGCATATGATAGCATATTTGAATATTTAATTTAATAGAAATGATAAAAGTATATTAGTAAATTTCTTCTTAAAATTCAACTTTAAGAAAATAGGTATAAATGTTTTATCGATAGTTAAATTAGATAAGAAAAAATTTTTTACCATTGGTTTAATAAGTTTGTATGAAGTAAGAATGAGAAATAGATCAAGTAGATTGGTTTAAAGAGAGAAAAAAAGATATACTTTTCCCAAAAATTGAACACATAACCTACACTTTTAAAGGCAAACACTTTAACTAATGAAGCAAGTGGAATTTTGATGTTATTGTTTAAATTATCTTGTTTTATACCGTTTTACATAGTTGGCAAATTTCAAAATTATTAAAATTTTAGAAATTTTATGTTAACTATAAAAATATCGGAATAGACAGTTGTCTATCTTGCCCAACCCTTAAAATCGCTCCTAAATATAACAATGAATTGGTGATAATAAAAATACACACTTTTAATCTATTAATAAACACATTAACAACTAAGTTATTAATACTTCAATATTATTACTTTTACAATCAGTAATAATAAAAAATACATTTATATATACATAATTTATTATAATATTATAAAGAGAATATAAATGACAATTAGTAATGTTCAATACAAAATCGTAACAATGAAATAAAAATGATAAAAGAAATAATAAGCACACTAAATTTTTATAATACATAAATATTAAAATAATATCCTTCATATCAACTCTAAACTGTTAGTCATTAATTAGATAAATAATAGTAGCAAACAAAAAATATATATGTCTTTAGAAATAATTTAAAAAATCATATTAGATATATCATTATTCATTAAGGACGACGAACACTGATTGTCACTATCCCCTTCCTCAATGTTATTAATTGTCTTCTTTGAATATGGTCATCACCTCTTTATTCCCCATCGTCAAGTAACGGAAATACAATTCTAACCAAATTCGTTCAATAATTATTAAGTGTAATAATATAGGCTACACTAGAACAAAATTCATGAAAAATATGACATAACTGTGCAAATTGAAAAATTTGTTAGTAACATTTTAGAATTATATAATTATGTGAGCGGCAAACAAAAGTTGAAAATAGTCTAATGCTAATATAATAAGTATATGAAAATAGGTAGATATATGAATTTCGTATTTTCTTAATAAAAGTGTGGAATGAAGAGGAGCACTAGCTAATCCCATAGTCTTTGGGGGTAGTTGCTACACAATTTCCTAACTTTTTCTTTTGTACTTTATGCTCATTTAATATCATATAACTGTGACGGCGCATAAAAGAGGGTGTCTTTTTGTTTTATTTTATTTTTATTTTATGTCACAAAGATTTGATTAAATATCTTATTTTTGATATAAGAAAGTCGACATCTACTCATAGTTTTTGTTTTTATTTTGATGATGAGTTCAATCAAGATAAAGATACTAGTTACACACATCAATATTGTTTTTATTTTCAAATTACCTAAGAAGAACGTTTCTAATTTAAATATATATATCTTTTAATCAAAATTAGTTTCTAAACTCGTGTAGATACAAGAAAAGTGTATGGTAATGAATTATATATGTGTCCAAAAATAAGGTATTTTTTGACACAGGTTTTTCTGGTCCAAGTGTATCTTGTCTTTTGTTGAATCTTTTTCACGGCTCGATAGATAATTTGATAAGCCAAATTTTTGAATGATTGTTTAGTATTGTTGAAAATTCTATATACGTATAAAGTATTGTCTATTATGTTGTACGAAGTAATATTTGTTTTGTTGAATGGGTGATTGTTAATTGTTTGGTAAATAAGGATTATATGAATACATTGATTGATATTGATAGTTAATATATATATATATATATATATATATATATATATATATATATATATATATATATATATATATATATATATGTTGGTTGATTTTATAAAGTATTTACACGATAATGCAAGTTAAATGGGCTAATTGTTTGGAAATGAATCGAACTTTACATCAAAAACTATTGTATGCATCCATCTTTAAGTTGGTCTATTTTATGTATCTAACTTTAAAAAATCGATATTTTATATATCCAACCAATGAAATCTTAGCAAAACGATGATGTGGCAACTTACGTGGCACATTATATGGATGACACGTATTGTTGAATACATACAATAACATATTTTTGAAAGTTAGATACATTCAATTGAGATTTTTGAAATTTAGATACATACAATAGACCAATTTAAAGATTGATGCATACAATAGTTTTGGATGTAAAGTTCGATCCATTTTCAAACAATTAGCCCCAAGTTAAATACACTAAACATTTAGAATAATTCAAGTTTGGTGCATAATTATCAAGTCTTATTCTTATTTTGATTTTTTCATTTTGGGATTTTTAGCTCCGATTAGCAAAGGGTAAGAGAAACTTTTTAGTTATTCAAATAAAGGAAAATCCATTATATGAAAATTGAATCGAGAAATCAATAAGAGTCGGACCACAACGACCGACTTGATTATCTTCATACATAAGAATACTAGATTACCTAGTAGAAAAGATTTCAAAATCATAACAAACCTCCCTTTTTCTTTATCATATGTCGATTTTGTAACTTTTCAGATGCTATAGCTAGGCTTAAAGGAAGTTACAACATTATTTATGGCTGAAATGGTCGGCCTGGGAGCACACAGAACCATTCCGCCCAAGAAACTTATAAATGTGTAAGGATCGTATGTGGAAGAAACAACCAAATAAGCTAGTTTGTGTATATCGTCGATCATGTAGTGTGTATATATCTCATTTTGTTTAATCGTCTCTCCTTTTCATTTAGTGTGGAGTTTCATTCTAAAGGATTACGCCGCCTTTGGTACGTGGACGTTAAAGACAAGGAAATCTATAGAATAATGACTAGGAACTCACTTATAAATAAACAAAAGTATAATACATGATTAAATATAGTCTTAATGACACCATGTATACGTGTTAGAATAAAACTCATCGATTGTGGAGGATCTTAAACTAATCCCGTAGTCTTCGGGGTGGAAAATGATTGCCCATTTCCTAAGTTAACTTTAATTGGCCAAGACAATCTTTACACATCTTATCAAATTTGAGCCCTTCACTAATGTACCAAGCAGTGAAATTATTAATGCCTCCTTTAATTATAGTTTTACCAAAAAATGCTGAAAGTCGAGGCTCTTGTGTATTCGTGTCACAACAAAACATAAACGGAGAAACAACCATTACCATTACCGTTGTAACTAACCTTCTACGTGCGATATTAGTTGAAGCTTCTTTACCTCCAATGTAAAGTAATGAATTGAAAGACAAGATATAGAAATTCTTACCCTAAGCTAACCGGTCACTACTAGATTATCTTACCGTGCCATGATCGTCGAGCCAGTCTCATTTAAGCAAACCCTAATTCTTAAAAAATATTTATGTGTACTTTAAATATGAATTTAAGCATTTTCTTTTACATAATCTTGCCTGAATAGGTCATTTTACATGATGATTATAGAGATGATGACGCATAGGCTTAAGTGTACATGTTGACGTAAACCATTAAGTTAAAAAGCCGCTCCACACGGATCATAAAGACTGCGCGTTCTGGTTAATATTTAATCTATGTCGGTGGTACAAAAAGAGGATGCTTTTTTTCAAAGATTCTATTGCATGCTTTAGTTTAGAGTAGTGGTGTAATATTTTATGATGTGGACATATGTCCATCACGCATGAGATTCCAGAAAACCTAAAGTTGTTTAAAATGGCCACGTTAAATTAACATATTCTAAATCTCAAAGAGGTTTTCTTAGATCGCACCGATAACTACAGCTTTTTGGATATTGAATGAACTATACGACCAGTCAACATGTGAACGTTTTGGGATATATGATCGTTAGAAGACCAATCCTACCTAAGGTACGAATGATGCAATCACTAAGGCCTAAAACTATGACTTTGAGCATGGTTATTGTAAGGGAATTCATCACAAAAAATGGATAAAAACGCTTAGGTCCATAACGAAAGCCACCAAATTTTGAAGGCGCAAACGTAGCCAACCAATGGTCACACTTATAAGTGCGTAAAAAGGTAAGTTTAGTTTAGACTTATAAGTGTAAAAATACAATATAAACCCTAATTTCCTTACGTTGTGTTTAGCCAAAATTTGAAGTGTCTTAGTGGGCCGATCATTATAGAAGATGAGAGAATTAGATAATAATGATCAGGAGTGTTCTCAAGTGAAAGTTACTAGTTAGGCAAAAATTTGAGGGGATGAGAAGAGACAAGAATATTATCGAAATTGCTTAAATTTAGAACCATGAGGAATCATTTTTTGAAACTTTTTTCGACTAAGGGTAAAGTCGTGAAAACCTTAACTAAGAATAAAAGAGTTAAAATAATTGGCACTAATTTTACTTAATCTAGAACCAATTCTTTCACAAGGTTTACAAACATTATTAAAGTAAGAATACAAGTGAGGGTAACTGTGAAAGTTGAGATTGCAAAAGTTGTTTTAAGGACTTATTAGACGATAGATTTGGTTGGCCCAAACTCAGTATGTAGGTTTTGATTCATTAGGTTTAGAACCCTATCAATAACTATCAATGATGTGTGATTAGGTACAAGTTTCTATCATTCTTTATCGTATCAAAGCAAGTCTCATCATCTGACCTACCTTCTATTCCATCCGTCAAACCCTAGTTGTCGTTCATCCATTATAAAAAAGGGTCAAAGCCCTAATCGGTCATTGTTTAGCCCGTAACTCTTAAACCATTTGGAGCTAACTAATGAGGTCAACGTCATTGGCTTTGTAACCAAATTTCGAAGAAAACCAAAAGACACATCTTCACGGTCCATAACAAACCACTTGGGGTTTGTTGAGGCTATGATTCGTAATTAAATTCGAAATAGAATGAAACATAAATTGCAACATCTATAGTCCTGAAACGCCTTCATGAACTGCCACAAACAACGAATCATTAAAATTATCTGGAATGTTGATATCTCCAAATAGCCACAATTACAAGGAAACCATCACTATGAATGGAATATGTGTTACAAAAGAGATTGTTATCCTGAATTTGGTTTATAGAGGAGTCGAAGCTATGAAATTTATTTTTTTTCTAGGCAAAACACGTGTCACCCCTTTTTGTTTATTTTTTCTTCTAGGCCCATTAATGTTTATGGAAGGAGTTTCAATGGATTGTTCAATAATGTTTTCATGTCTAAAAAATTAAAATTGAACTTTTATCCGATGTCGATTGTGGTATGTATTTCATTATTCGTAGAGGGAATCGAGTATTGAGAGGGAGCCATTATGTTTTTGTTTTGGAATTGCATGTTAGAATTTTAGATTCTGATTTGGGAGTTTGAAAGTTTTTTTAATTCTTTTTCTTCGAGACGGGAATGTGTATTCCGTTGATATGCAACTCAAACTAGTCCCTGGCAACTCTGTTGGCACGGTCACCACCTTCTATGTAAGTCGTAATTCTTGTCTTACAGTCTTAATCTAGTAAAGGTTAGTTTGTTACTACTATCTAACACAAACCATGGCGGCTTTGTTATTTGTTATCAGTTGTCATCACAAGGCAATGGACATGACGAGATTGACTTTGAGTTCTTGGGTAATTCGTCAGGAAACCCATATACGATCCATACCAACACCAACGTATTTGCACAAGGGAAAGGTAACAAAGAACAACGATTCCACCTATGGTCCGACCCTACTACGGCCTTCCATACCTACACAATCGTTTGGAATTCTCAAATTCTTACTTTTAAACGAAAATTGCATCTTTGTATCATGATCAAAGGTGTCACTTAAGAACGGTTTAATTTAGTACAGTATGAAACAAATGCTAATATATAATATCTTGGTTCGTGCAGTTTCTTGATCGATAACATTCCCATTAGGGTGTTCAATAACAATGAAGCTCTTGGAGTCCCATATCCTAAGAACCAACCCATGAGGGTGTATGCTAGTCTTTGGAATGCCGATGATTGGGCAACCCAAGGTGGGCGTGTGAAGACTGATTGGACAAAAGCACCTTTCACCGCTTCCTACAGAAATTTCAATGCTAATGGGAACACGGTTGGTCCTGCTCAGAAATCGGATGTTCAAAACCAGGGATGGAGTACTCAAGGACTTGATGCAGCCGGGAGAAACAGAATTCGATGGGTACAGAGAAAACACTTGATCTACAACTACTGCCAAGACTATAAACGATTCCCTAATGGTCTTCCTAACGAATGCAAAATCTTAAAATTCCTCTAAAACGTTTGGTTCCATAGTTTGTATATATTATTCGTTTTTTGATTCATTGTATATGTTGCAACCTGTCTATGTGAAAGAAAAAAAATACATAACTTGAGCATAAAAAAATAAATGAAGAAACTGGTAGCAATTGGGTTTGCAGTTTGACATTTGACAACGTAACATGATTAGGTCGTCGGATAACTCTCTTAATAGCGTAAATACCACCTAGAAACAATATTTCAACCATATATCGCCTTGGTTACACGAAATTTGTTTAGGGATAAGAAAGAGAGACAATTGAATGGAACAATACTAGGCATAGGACGGGTACTCAAGCTGACGAAGTGAAACCGAGTGGTTTCTTAAACTGACCAAGTCATTATGGACTTGGTGTATTTTCAAACTGATAAAGGTCAGTTTGAACTAATTGATTGACATAACCTTTTGGAGATGAAGATCCACAAAGATCAATTTGTAACACATAGCCACGTACCATTGCAGTTAGCCAAGTTCTTTGTTGTATTTAAGTTTAGGGTAAAACCAGTGCGGTTTGCCAGGTGGCGAGCTTACATATATGATCATATCGACAAGATAATTGGTAATACAAATGTTGCCACACGTCGTTCCCTTTATCATAAAATAAAAGTATGAGGTTATCGTTAATGCTGGAGTGTGGCACTTGTGTTATATGATACGCTTTTAAGTGCCCAATGAACTCGACTTTGAGCGTATGGTACATTCCTAACTTTATGTTAGGCTACTCCCAACGGTCCCTTCGATTGGTAACCGAAGGGCTTCACTTTGATTTCACGAGTGACACCACTATCATTAGTTTTCTTTGGTTTTGAAGAATTTCGGTTTGTCGAAGTGGAGGGGAAAAAAGTGATGTCCGTTTAGTTTCTTTTTCCGTTTTTGTTTGACCTTTGTATATAATAAAGAAAATATTATTTTGATTAAAATGTTTGAACTACCTATATCTAAATTGATTTTATATATTCTTTCCTCACTTTTGATAAATATATTTAAAGTTTTACGCTTATAAATAAAAACTCATATATGATTGATTGTTACCCTACTTGTAACATACATTATCTGATTGATAACATAAGGTTAATGATCAATAATGAACATCGCATTTTTGTGAACGTTAATTATTTTAAAAAAAGGTTTTTTTTTTAATAATTATTTTTTAATGTTTTTTATATAATTATTTAATATTTTTTATTTTTATAATTAATGTAATGTTATTGTTTTAAATAATATAGTTTTATTAAATATTATATTTTAAATATATAAAATAAATAACACGTGTGTATGATAAATATGAAGTGAAAATATCATTATTGTCAATATTTTATCAGCTTCTGTCAATTATAAAGATTGTTGACGTGACATCGAAATTAAGTTTTTGTTTGAATTCATTATTAAGAGAAGTCTTATTTTGTAACTAGAGTTTACGCTTGTTTTAAAGTATTTTCCTAGTTATGAAACAATTTAAAGATCTTAAATTAAACGAAATCACATGTGATATTAACATAAAATGTGAATTTTAAAGATCTTAAATCGTTATATATAATTAAATCAAACCTATAAGATTAATTAAACGAAATCACATGTGATAGTACTAATATCACATGTGATATTAACGTAAATCATATGTGATATTAGAATATACGTAGAACCTTAAAACAAATAAGACAATAACACACACATATTTTAAATGAGAAATTTTATACACAAATATATTATATTATCAAATGTTGATATTCGTAAGATAAAATCACATGTGATATGAACACTAAATATGTGTTCTATAGAAAGAGGAAATAATGTTTGTTTTAATGGTGTAACTTATTCGTTTAATACATTTACGACTTTTAAGATAATTAACTTTTGAACAAAATTAAATTAAAGTAAAATTTTAAAATAAAGGATTGTGGTCGGTTCACTTGGTTTCAAAATTAATAATAGTTTTAAATGATTCCAACGTTAAACAAATATATATTGTTAAAATAATATTTTGTTTAGATTTGGATTCGGATTGTGTTACCCGAAGCCATTGGATATTTATATATAATGACACTGTTCCGTCTTGTTAACGCTTTGTAACAAGTAGTATTATTTTTATAATATTATTATTCTTTCAAAACTCCGCGGGTTGTAATCTAAACAAACCCTAATCGATCAGTAATGGCGATGGCAAGCATTTACAGAAGACTTCTTCCATCTCCACCTGCCATCGATTTCGCTTCTTCTCAAGGAAAAGTAACAACTTTTTCCCAATTTCAAATCCATCAATTTTATTTATTTTTTCTAATTTAATTTGTAATTTATGTGATTTGATAGAATTTATGTAATGATTATACTATAAAGTTTATTAATTTGATAAAAAAAAAAAAAAAAAAAATTATGATTCACGTTGACTTTAGTTTCAGTATTTTTGATGTGACAATTGGAATTACTATAAGGTTATTAAAGTGGGGGTTATTTGTTTTGTAATGAATCCGTTTTCGTTGAGCGAAAACTAATGACATTTTTTTTTTGAATTTGTAGCAATTGTTTATGGAAGCTACTCAAGGTGGAACTATGGAAGGGTTCTTTAAGTTGATTTCGTATTTTCAGACGCAGTCAGAACCTGCTTATTGTGGATTAGCTACTCTCGCGATGGTTTTGAATGCGCTTTCTATTGATCCTGGTAGAAAATGGAAAGGTAGGTTTGAATGTCTATTATAGTGAGATATTATCTGGATAGTACGCAACTAGATAAACTGTTAATTGTTTGCAGGTCCGTGGAGGTGGTTTGATGAATCTATGCTTGATTGTTGTGAGCCTTTGGAAAAGGTTAAAGCCAAAGGAATTTCCTTTGGGAAAGTCGTGTGTTTAGCTCATTGTGCTGGAGCAAAGGTTGAAGCTTTTCGTACAAATCAAACTAGTATTGATGAATTTCGCAAACATGTTATAGCATGTTCTACTTCTGATGATTGTCATGTTATTTCATCGTATAACAGAGCGACTTTTAAACAGGCATGTGATAACCTTGTTGATTTTATCATCCAATCATATGTTGAAATTTATTCGTTTGTTTTGAAAATTGCAGACTGGTAGTGGACATTTTTCGCCTATAGGTGGTTACCATGCTGAAAGTGACATGGCATTAATTTTAGACGTTGCACGTTTTAAATATCCTCCTCACTGGGTTCCACTTGAATTACTTTGGGAAGCAATGGATACTGTGGATGACGCTAGTGGATATCGCAGAGGGTATTATTTTTCTTTCTTTTTGTCCATCTCTCTCTCTCTCTCTCTCTCTCTCTCTCTCTCTCTCTCAGACAGCCTCACACATAGTAATTCCGTTATTCGTCCTTTAACTTTCTCTGTCTTTCAGCTTCATGCTAGTATCAAAGCTTCAACGCCCACCAGCACTACTTTATACCCTAGTATGTTTTAGTATTATAATATGTGTTCGCGTATGGCTTGCCTAGATTCTTCTTTTTATTTTGGATAACTTTTTTTGATCTTGTATGCTGAAAATTGTTGCAGAGTTGTAAGCATGATAGTTGGGTTAATATTGCAAAGTACTTAGTGGACGATGTACCAGTATTATTGAGTTCTAAGAATGTGAAAGACGTGAAGGATATTCTCTCCATTGTTTTTAATTCTTTTCCATCACAGTTTCTTGAATTTATCAAGTGGGTTGCGGAAGTTAGGAGTACAGAGGAGGGTGACCAAAGTTTAAGTGAAGAAGAGCAAGAAAGGCTTTCTATAAAGGTAATCTTGAATGGGTTGATCTGGGTTATGTTTTTTTTCTCTATCGGGTAAAATGGGTTGAATGACTTGGAAGTCATCCAAAGTTTGTTACTAATGCATAAAACCTCCACTTCTTTAAAAAACTGATTATTGAAATAAGATAATATTTGTAATCATTTATGACACGAATTGTTGACATAACGTGTTTCACGTCAACCCAATATTACCTGACCCATACCCATTCCAGAATACCATTTTCACCCGTTATCCAACTGCCAATTTAGTCACAATATGACCTCGACTCATCTCTATGTAGAGTTCTTCACAGATGTCAACTCGGGACTCAAAAATCGTAATTGTTGTTTACTCAAGACTCGACTGTAAAAGTCATGATATTTAAAAATAAAGTGAAAGCACATAAATGATCCATGTATTTTACTGGTTATCATGGACCTAATCCCTCATGCAAACCTTTTGCTAGTTTGGGCCCTACTTCCAATATTTCACTACAGATCTAATCCCTCATCCCTTTACTTTCTTGAATATGACCAAATATAACGCTCCTACTGTTTCATGTAGGGGGAGATATTAAAGCAAGTTCAAGACACTCATCTATACAGACACGTTACAGATTTCCTCTCTACCGAGAATTCGTGTTGTGTAGGCCCATTGTGTTTGGGTAAAGAAACCGAAACCAGTTTGACTGATATTGCAGCTAGTGTATGCTGCCAAGGAGCAGGGATTTTAAAAGGAAACGGTGGTGAATCACCTAACATCTTTTGCTGTGGGGAAACACATGTACATTGCATAAAAGCCAATGGAGACACTCCTCTTACAGTAGTGTCTGGAACGGTGACCGATGGCATTGGTGAACAACACGTGGATATGTTGGTCCCTTCATCTCCAAAAAAGTTAAGTTCATCGAGCTCTGGGTTAACTAGTTGCATTGGAATGCATCCAACGAGCAATGATGTTCTCACGGCACTTTTACTGGCTTTGCCACCACAAACCTGGTCTGGTATAAAAGACGCTAGGTTGTTGCAAGAGATTGATCCTCTTGTTTCCACAGAAAGCTTCCCCACTTTACTTCAAGAAGAGGTACAAGTTACACTAACTTTATTTTCTGATTATTTGATGTTTTGGGGGTAAAATGGTCGTTTCTAATAATCAGTTTGATCTGCTACATACTAATTATTATTGGTTGAAATAAAATTACTTAAATACCAATCTATTAGCCTATTTGAGAAATTTATATATTCATCTCACATGGCGTAAGTCCTTTATTCTATAAAAATGACATATTTGGTCATTAAATGTATTATTTCTTAAACAATCAGAATTTGTTCCAGCATTCAAACAGATATTATTATAACTTCAAACAGGAAGAAAAAAATAACATCACCGTTCGTTTGATCACAACTGATTATCTGATTCTAATTATTTAACAAACTTAGGTTCTAATTCCATGTTAGATTACGATATCCCTCTTTTTAAGCATATTCAACTTGTAAAGTTGTAATCCTTTTCCATTACAGATTATGCACTTGCGTGGTCAACTCTACGTTCTCAAACGATGCAAAGATGATGAGGTAGAGGAAGATCTCTCTACACCCTTCTTCTAGCATCCCTTACACAGTTACACAGGATATCTCTGCTCTTGTAACAATATATTTAATCATAAACCATTTTCTCCCATTAAAACGGGTAGAATAACGCATGTAACAAAATTTCGAATTATATGAAAGGTGCTTTATCTGTGTCTATATCTTTTTCCCTTTATGTTTTAGGTCAAGTATCAAGAAACAAGTGATGTATTTAAGATATCGGAACCAGTTAAGGACAAGGGAAAGGTTTTCCTACAAGGTGAGATGTCATCACCGGGGAGACAACGAGCTCTTGATTGTTGTAGCAGAATATCTGAGAGATATGAAAGGCCAGATCGGCTTTCTGGTGGGATAAGGCGTATTATTACATGGCCTAAACCAATTGCTTATACGTCGTCCATAGGTTCAAGGTCTATATTTTCTGTAAATTATTTATCTCGTTAAGGAAATTAGAAAAGCTTTGTTTTACTAAACTGGTATTAGGCTATAATTGTAGGTGAAATTTGTGCCACAGAAGCTCTCATTACTATTTATCATTATTTATCCAGAAGTGAATAGAATACACATTCTTGTACAAATAATAAATTCTTTGTATGCACAACAAACATGGATGAGCTTAAAAAAATTCCGAGCATTATAGATGAACTTTCAATGAAAGGATATTTTTGCATTTACATCTTTGTACCATTCGTAAAGTTGAAATCGAAAACAAACAGTGATTAAGTAAAATACAAAAAGAGCATTGAGCTTTGCAACAGATTTTGAAATAATTTTTGAACTAAGAACTGCTTAGAATATTGTATGTGAATTGATTTAAATCTTATTAAAGCCATAACTGATCAAAATAAACATATTGAACCAAGAACTGCACAGATTGATTCAATCATAAAAGCCGTAACTTGTAAAAATTAACATGATAAAATTCAATAAAAATATCAAAACATCTCCAAAGACTATTCCTGCTGTATTTTATTTTCCAGCAAAGTGATAAAGAAACCGGCCTCCGCTATTTTCGGAGAATTACATGATCAAATTACAAAAAATATGGTCAAAACGCAATGAGTGGTAATCTTTAAGCTGATTTAAGTGCCTTAACCGCTTTCTCGGCTGCATCATCCAGATCTTCTGCTGTAATCAATGCCATTCCACTTTCCTGTATATCCAGGCATTAGATTCTTATTTTTAGTTCTAAAAGACATGTTAAGAAATATTAAGATAACAAAAAGTGCAAATATACCTTGAGGATCCTTTTTCCTTCATCAACGTTTGTACCTTCAAGACGAACAATGACTGGCACCTTCAATGAGACCTGGGAACAACAAAACAGTTGATCTTTCTCCATTAGAATCTAATTAAAATTAGAGGTGGCAATTTCAAACCACGTAGTAATGAATGGGTGGATTTAGTTGTCTTTTATCTCTTATGGGTCAAACGAGTAATATAAAAAAATGTTAACTAAAAAGGAAACAGGTTAAATGGGTCAAACATGTCAGACACATGCCAAACGTGGAGCATTGTAGACAAGAATTGTTTCAGGTCCCAATCGACCATTGTATCCCGGACCAAAAATTACATTTTTTAAACCGGACCTATTACTCAACCAGCCCAATTTTCCACCCCTGCTAACACTATTCTCTACTGGTCAAATCCTAAAAATATAACAAATATAGACAACCAAGGACAAACTACTAACGTTCGGCAGAAAAATAAGGACAATTTAGTGCTAAAAAGTTGGACTGAAATAAAACAGGATGCAATGGTACAAACTCACATGTTTAGCAGCGTTAACAATTCCACTAGCGATCACATCACACTTCATTATTCCTCCAAAAATGTTCACCAATATTGCTTTCACTTTGTCATCTGATGTCAAGATCTTGAAGGCCTCAACAACCTGTAACAATGTTTTTCAGAATTATTATGTGCCGATAAAAGTATAAAAATCGTATAATGTTTATTTAGACTTCTATAAATTTACTTGCCTGTCCTTCAGAAGCATTCCCTCCTACATCCAGAAAATTGGCAGGCGTTCCTCCATGTAACTTTATGATATCCATGGTGGCCATTGCCAATCCAGCACCGTTCACCATGCATCCGATTTCCCCATCTAAACCAATATAATTTAAATCTGCTTTTGCAGCTGCAACCTGTTGAATACAATAACATTAATAAGAGCTCATAAACTCAAATTGCAATTCAGAAAAAAAAAGGTTGAACCTAAAGATAATACTCGTATTACTTAGTGGTTAAAACCTCAATTTGTGGTAAACCTGCGGTTTTATTTGCTTCGGTTACCACTTTCGTTTTAAGTAACGAACCTAAATCTATTCATGTAATTTCAATTGCCAAATTTCCAAACTGAAAACAGTTCACATTGCACAGTTAACCCTTTTTTATTGGCTTGGATTTTTACTTTTGGCTGTTTTTTTTAACAGCCCTACTCTTGCATAAACCAGAGCAGCATATGATATATTTGTGCAAATTTCTCAAGTTTCATGCCATTAAAAATACATTATTGACTACCACTTTCATTCAAGATGTCATAATATTAATATATAACAAATGTTGTCTTCATAACTTTTCAACCACAAGGGACCAACTATACCTCACGAGGATCTTCCTGTGTTGGATCACGTAGAGCAAAAATTTCTTTCTGTCGGTAAGCAGCGTTATCATCGAAGTTTAGCTTAGCATCAGCAGCTACCAGCTTGTTATCAGAAGTCTCTGCAATGGGATTAATCTGGAGGAAGGGTTTAAACTTAATACCACGAAGTTAAACAAAAGAACTAAAGGCACAACTTCCGAACACAAGTAACACTCACCTCCAACTGTGTGCAATCAGATTCGCGGAAAAGATTATACAACTTCTTCACCTGTTCTATTGAAGCATCCCTGTCTGCTACCTTAGGAGCAAGACCATCAACAACCTTGGCAGCATCTTCGTCTGTAATTCCTTTGAAAACGTCAATAGGTACCTGTCAAAAGTCAGATTGGTCAAACAAATGTAAAGCAAAAAAGAGGAAGAGAAAAACATGTCAAAAAAAGGTTTACTTTTATGATCATGTCAGGGAATTTCTCTGCAAGGTCTTCAATGCTGGTTCCTCCCTCTCGGCAAGCAATAATAAGCTGAATAAAAAAAGTCCCAGTAAGCAATTGCGTGTTTGAGAGAGTCGAAAAACAGACAAAGTTAATAATTACAATAATACAAGAACATTTGTTTAAGTACTAGAAAACATTGTTGACATCAAATCATTGCATGATGTTATTTATCCAAGAAGGAGAAGAAGCTTACAGGACCAGCAGTTGTACGATCAAGAGTGATAGCAAAGTACATTTCATTCACAAGTGACACCTTTTCACACAAGTAAACCTGCATTAATAAATAAGGCAACGTATTAATTTTAAGATATGAGACTGAAACCCTTTGATCGGTAGGACACAGAATACGTCCAAGACAAATCTCCGTATTAACAAAAAGCTTTTCAGGATTGGACTTAAAAAACAAAAGCTGAGTATAAATCTTCCCTCTTCAGAATGTGATTGGTTTGCATGCTTCATTATTAAAGAATCTAATAATGTTTACTATAATTCACCATATATTGCCAAGCTTCATTGTACATTGCACAAGTTTTAACCATATTGCTATCCAACTGAGCTTACGTTGCAACCAAATAGACTAAGCTTTTTCAGTTGAAATATATGTGTTTCACACTTTCACCTATACGGCATAAATGAAAGCAGAACTTATTCTAAGGTGAGAACAAGAAGAACTTGTTTATGAGTCAAGGTATAGTTATCAATCCACGTCCGAAATGATTATGAATAACTGAAAGCCAAGCTTTATTTCAACCGTGTTTTGCATTATTCGGATAAACAAAGGAGTTGGATGTAGATAATGGTCCATATTTTTGCTTGACATCAAGACCACCAATATCTGGACCTTTTAGGCTTGGCCAAACTCAAATGGTGTATTCCTATAACCTGTTCTTTCTATATACAAATGATGTGTGTACATACAATTTACATGCATTTAACGTTGATGCCAAACAACGCTTTCAATAAATAACAGAAAACCCACTGTCTTGGCAAAAGACCCTAACTGATTGCTCATCTAAATTTTAGCCATTCTCGTTGACAATGAAGAAAATTAACCTAAAATGGGCTTATAGAACTTCGTAAATGGATACATAATAAGCTTTAAAAAAGCACACATATGTTTGGTAATTCTGTCATGTTAGCTACTAAAGTGCCATCTAGCTAGCAATCACTCACTCGACATTACTCTCAAAGATCTTTTCTTTCTAAGTTCCATTCTCAAGTTGTTTAAAAAGCTAATACTCCGAGATTATAATGTTCAAGCAAATGAACTTTAAAAAACAGACTAATGATATAAAAATGAATAAGAAAATAAAAATGTCAACCTTGCTGACAACTTTGCCTTGGGGGCCTGTTTGTTTAGTGACAAGGGTCTGTCCAAGCATCTTTCCTACACGAACAACGCAACAAAATTCAAAAGAATAAGTAACCCTAAATCAGTGAAGAAGAACACAATTCTGTACTTAACGAAAGCTTTCACAACGTCAAATCTGCTAAATAGATCAAATAACAGAGCTTGATACATGTATAATAGTACATCAAGCCCTACATATGAAAAACGATGAAACACAAAAATTAATGTAATAAAAAAATTGTTTTTAGTGAAGGTGAAAAGAAAATGAATCTCATACCAGCTATCTCTTCCGCCTGATCAATTTTGACAATATGAACTCCACCCTGTAGACCACTCGTAAACTTCCCTAGACCACGTCCACCAGCAAGGATTTGGCTCTTAACGACCAACTGATCAGAGAAAACATCGCTACTTATATAAACCCAAAACATAAACGCAAACAGTAGAGTATACCACAGATGGTTGCCAAAACTTACCTCCTTTTCATTTGGAAATGTCGTTTGTATAGCCTTTCTGACTTCCTCAACAGAAGAAACAGCAACACCTTTCGGAACATTAATACCAAACTTCCCCATCAATTCAGCTCCCTGAAGTCAGTAACAAATATCACGTAAATTATACGTCTAAACTAATGTTAGGCCACATGTGCAAAATAAAAACCTGAGTTCTCAACGATGCAATCGATTTACAAATAAACAAACAAAATCATAAAAATAAAAAAAATCACAAAATAAATTAAAAACTCAAAATCTCATTAACTAATGGATTAAACCTAATTTATAAACAAAACAACAACACAAATAAATAGATCAAATTAAACCTAATAAAAAAAAAACTAGAGAATGAATAGAACCTGATACTCATGGATATTGAGACGGCGGAGCTGCTGTTGTTGCCATTTTCCGGCAACGGTGATCGATTTAGTAGCGAGCTTGTTTATTAATCCTCGAACCATTATTTAATTATTTTTTTGTGAATCTACGATCAATTAGTATCGATTAGGTTAAACTTAAACAATAATATTTGGAATTAGAAGAAAATTGAAATCAGAAAAAACCTAATAATAATTGAAGATGCGAAAATGGCAGCCGGAAGAAAAGCCTTCTTCTATAGTTTATATTTTTGTTCTTTTTTCCCTTGGAATAAGAAATATGTAAAGTCAAAATTTAATTTTGTAATTATATTAGGAGGTATAGTCTAAGACGAAACAACTGGTGACCTGTTTGATATGGCTCGAGAATATTTGAATTTATTCGCGATAAGGCGAGCTCGAACGACTCGAGTAGTCTTGGAGTTTGATTAGAATACTGAAATACTCGCTTTGTAATGTTCGTAGGTATATTGAGATCGGGTCATTTAATATATACTCTATTATACTTTTTTGAGTTAAAATATGGAAAATGTTAAATGTAGCCTCCTATGTTATGGTTAAAAGTGATTTTACAGTTAATTTACAAGTCAATAAGCACCCCTATAAGTTGGTGGTAGTTTTTTTTTACGGTTTTCTGAACGGTTACTTTTTCAAAAGTTATAATACAACAATTTTAAGCATAACATTTGTTTTTTAATCATAGCCCGGGGACTATGGTTAGCATATTCCTTAAAATATTGAGTTGTGTCGAGCTATAAAGTATCGAGTTGTTTAGTGAAACCGTTGAGACAATCATAAATCATTTGACGGATTCTAATGATACCTCCTTTTTTGTAGTAAAGGTTGATATAGGGCTTCGTTTTAGATCCGAGCTTATTTATCTTTAACAATAAAATATGTATGTTTTTATATATTTTTACAAAAAGTGATACTAATATAATATAAAGTTAATTACATGAATAGTCTCTATGGTTTACAAGAATTACAACGTTGATCCTTATAACTTTTTTTATTACACCAGTAATTTCTATTTTTGAAATTTGTTACACGAGTGATCCCTTATTATGGATAGACCGTTAAGTTGTGTTAATGTTTCCCATTTGCAAGGCACGTGAGATCTTTTTGTTCAAATTTTTTTGCCATTTATCCTATTATGAAACTTCTATTTATGAATAATTATTTTATTGTAAATAGAATATTTTAATAAATCTACATCTAAAAACATATCATATCATTTTCATTTATTAACATAAATACAAAAAACGCATCAATAACCCTTTGTCTTCTCTCCGACAACCCAAGTACCCGACATACAGTTCAAAACCGACATCATGGGACAAGCACATCTGTTATCTTCTTCGACGACCATCACAACTCATGTTTGGTGTTCATATATAGTTTGATGGTGATATAAAACAAATATAAAAAACTGTTTGTAATTTTGTGTGCGTGGAATTGTGTGAATAAGTTTATTATAACAATTGAATACTTTTAAAGTTCTTTAGAAAAAAGTTAATATAGAAAAAGATAATTAAGGGTGGTTTAGTAAAAGTTACATATACATTTAAAGGTAGTTTTGTCATTGAAGTGATGGAAGAACCATTTTTGTAACCAAACTAATATGGGAGGGACTGGACACGGGAAAACTTAACGACAACTTAACGGTTCATCCATAATATGGATCACTCGAGTAACAAATTTAAAAAATAAAAATTAATAGTGTAGTAAAAAAGTTATAGAAATAAATGATGCAATTATGATAAACCACATGGACCATTCATGTAATTAACTCAATAATATAACTTTGTCAATTAACCACAAAACATCCTTTGTTCATTGATAACTAGGATCAGATTAATAAAATACTTTATTTGCCTTAAAATTATTGTCGACACAAGATTCATATAGTTTAATAAAAATGCAATTATTACACTATATAACAAATAAAAATCCATCTTTACCATTTAAAAGTTTTTTAATTGGTAAGAATTTGCATTAAGAACAATATTTTTGAAACAATCGAGAAAAGAATTATTGATCAAAAATATAGGACGCAGGGAGTATATAACTCCGTGTGCATTAACATTTTTTACATACATGAAATTATTTAGTAGCCATAGTATTTATCTTCAACAATCCTTTTCTAAAACTATACATTTTTTTATGCTAACCATATATCGTAAAAATATTTAATATAACAATCATTTAATATGTTTGAACCTTCTTTTTGTAATTTCTTGGCAATTTTCTTGGAAAAAGACCACTTCAACATTTTCTTAATTAGTTTCCATGTTTTCTGCTTTAAAAACATCATATTTTCATTCTTTACGAGAAATAAAATGTTGATCACATAATCTCAACAAGCTTTAATCTTCATACATTTTCGATTTCGATTTCGATCTCTTGTCATTTTTTGCAGTGATCCAAATGAATGTTTATGTGAGCTTATTTCCATGATCAATATAAGCTCACATAATGCAGCATGTACGTTTGCATGAAGAAAATGATAATAGTAAGATAATGGATTCACAAGTTTCGGTATATTTTTCGGCAGCAGCTAATTATCCTTCTTCTCAAGGCATCGTTAGTGTCACCGATAACACACCAGATGCTACTACTGTTGAACAAGCTGAATCGTCCCTCCAAGAAAGCCGTTCTTTGAATAACGAGGTAACTAAATTCAAAACTTTATCGTGACTCTCGTTTATATGATGTTACTAGTTTCGGAATTGTATTGTTTTTATGTAACGTACTTTTTTGATCCGTTTAAGTCATTGAACTTGTAAAATCTGTATTCATCCTTTGCATTTGCAACGCCTTAGATTATACAAAATAAAGAGTTCAATGCCTTAAACGGGGCAAAAACAACTACGCTGCATAAAACGATATAGTTGTCACAGTTCATTTCTATTACCTGTAGATTATCCCTTTGATAAACGAATCCTACTTGAACACAACAACTTAAGTCATTGATTTGTTTAGGAACTTTCATGGTTTCGCTAATGGTTTTGAGTTGTAAATGTGGCTACAAAAAGTATGTGGTTTCTCTGCAGTTCATGTCATTGCGTAAAACAATAAGTTTTTGTTACACTTATAAGCGTATAGATTGTAAACATTCAAAACTAACTAATTTCTTCATATTTAAAAGTATGTTCGTCCTCACTTTGAGTTAAAAGTGAGAAGATTTAGCTAATTTGTCCATATGCTTTCAATTAAAAGTGTCGAAAATTAGGTAAATCCTGGATATTGAGGTATTTCTTCCTCGAGTTCTAATGAGTTTCTCCACATTTTTAAGTGTATAGGTCTGGAAGTAATTTGTCTCGTCATATTTCTCCATGCTTGTTTATAATTTGAACACATTCTTACGTGAATGAATATACTTAAAAAAGAGTGTAGAATTCACTGATTTGTTGGCATTATACAGGAAGCAAGAGCGGTTTTAGGAAGATATGAATATCAAAAAGGGAACGTAGAATCCGCTCTTCAAGTGTTTGAAGGGATAGATATATCTGCAGCTGCTCCAAAGATTAAAATCAGTATTAGTGAAATAATTAAACCTCAAAGACATTCAAATTTTTATGCTGCTCCACCGTTCTCTATAAATACAGTCGGTTTACTACTTGAAGCAGCTTATTTAAAGTCCAAATCGTTACAGAATTTTGGAAGGTATAAAGGTATTCCCTTATTCCATTCTTACGGAGTAACTGATCTAATCATATTGTTTAACTATAACCTCTATTTAAACTTTTTTTTTCATCTAATTGATTAATGCAGAAGCTGCGGAATCATGCAAAGTTATATTAGACGTTATCGAATCAACTTTACCAAAAGGACTACCTGAAAACCTTGGGGCTGACCATAAAATACAGGAGACGTTAACCAATGCAGTTATATTACTTCCATATTTATACCAACTTTCTAGCTTGCACCAAGAAGCAATCTTATCGTTCAGACGGGCACTACTTCATCATTGGAACCTCGGCAAAGAAACAACAGCTAAAATTCAGAAGGAGTTTGCCGTTTTTCTTCTTTACAGCGGAGGAGAAGAAGCCAATCGTTCTAATATAGTAGAAGCTAATCATTCTAATATAGTAGAAGAAGCTAATCGTTCTAATATACAAGTCCAAACAGATGATTCATTTGTACCAGAAAATAACGTAGAAGAGGCTATTCTGCTTTTAATGATTCTGATTAGAGAAGCTTGTTTAAAGAAAATTGATTGGGACCCGTCTATTTTAGATCATCTTTCTTTCGCGTTGTCTGTTTATGGTGGACTCGGGTATTTGAGTAAAGAGCTGGAAGAATTACTTCCGGGCGTAATTGAAAATAACGAACTAAACCTACTTATTGCTCTATGTTACTATGGACAAGGTGATGCTTTAACCGCTTTGAATTCGTTAAAGAATATATATGAAAGCGAAAATCCTAATTCCAGGCTGGCTTTATTACTGGCTTCAAAGATATATGGTGAGAATTTTATATCTATAGAAGGAGTAAGTACTGCAAAAAGAGCTATTCAAGTTTTAGACGATAAATGTGAGGAGTTGGTTGGTGTTGCATATTCTTTGTTGGGTGTTTCACTTTCAGAATGTTCAAAAGCGGAAATGGCTGATTTCGAAAGAGTTAGTATACAACGTGAGGCACTTGAGTCTTTAGAAAAAGCAGGGAAGTTGACGAGAATGGTTGACTCGAGGATTCTTTATGATCTTAGTTTAGAAAACGCTGAACAGAGAAAATTGGAAGCTGCTTTTACTTATGTAAACCGTTTGATTGATTTGGAAGGTGGGTCCCAAGTGAACGGGTGGTTGTTATTGGCGAGAATCTTGTCTGCCAAAAAACGGTTTGAAGATGGTGAGGCTGTTATTAATGTTGCTTTAGATCAGACTGAAAAATGGGATCAATGTGAATTGTTAAGAACTAAGGCTAAGCTACAGCTTGCACAGGGTCGAGTAAAATGTGCCACTCAGACATATACTCAAATTCTTGCAATTCTTCGAGTTCAGTGTAAAAGCTATGGATCGCCGAATAAGCATCTTGAGGTACTAAAATGAGCTATTGGATTGGATTACTTTTCATATCTAATTTTCAGATCCATCACACTTGGCGTTTTGTCCATGGTCGGAGAGTTGGGTAATGGGTACGGGTCGAGTTGTGCCGCACACACTTCTTTTCATGTTTTTGATAATGAATTAGGTAATTATAATTACAAAAACAATATTATTGAAGTAATAGTCTAACTAGGAAGTTATATGTATTAAAAACAGACTTTCGGTGACTGTCAACCCATTTGATATGAAACACTAACCAAATCGACCCAATCATAGTTAAATGGGTTGAAATTGCTACACCGAGAGGGAGAAAAAAGTCATTTTTGTGAAAGTAGCAACATAACTGAAGTATAGCTATTGTAAGATTCATGCCTTTCCGATATGTTCATAAATATTGCAAATTTCATATATGGTATGTTCTTGCAAAATCATATCACACATTTTGGTATGCAAGTTTGGTGAAAATCGTCATGGAAGGTTGGAAGTAGAAATATGGAACGATCTTGCTAAGATTTATATCAGCTTATCTCAGTGGCACGATGCAGAGGAATGTCTGTTGAAATCAAAGGCTATTACTAACTACTCGCCTTCTACACGTCATACCTTTGGTACGTTTTATTCTATCCACGTTCTATCACTATTGGCCTATTTTCTCTATCGTTAAATTACCTATATCGTTTCACATATAATTCATAAAGTATAACTGAAAATGACTTGATGAATGGTAATAATTAATTATGTCCATTGTGAGCGATAAATTGTTTATGGTGTAGGTATCATGTATGAAGCGAAAGGTCTCTACAAACAAGCGTTAAAAGCTTATAAACACGCGTTAGATGCTGATCCTGCTCATGTGGAGAGTCTTGTCTCTATAGCAGTTTTATTCAGGAAGCTGGGTGGGCAGTCTGGCGCAGTGTCACGAAGTTTCTTAAATGAAGCGTTACGGGTTGATAAAATGAACTCTTCAGCTTGGTATAATCTCGGGCTGTTTCTTAAAGATGAAGGGCCAATGTGCCTAAGGGAAGCTGTTGATTGCTTTCAGGCTGCTGGTGTACTAAAGGAAACAGAACCTATCGAACCGTTTAGATGAATAATGGTAGTTTGTTAGAGGTCGAACACTCGGCAATCGGGCATAGTAAGCCAAAAGACAAGGCAATGTGACGACATTCGGGTTAATTTTCGTATGATTTTAATGAAGCTAACTAAAATGTATTTTCGTACTTAGGATAAAATAAAAAGTATATTCTATAAACATATATATTTTTGTCATAATTCATAAACTTAACGTAATTTTTTTTATTGATATTAGTTTATTAGTTTAAATTCGAAATAAGAAATGGAAAGTAACGGCGATGATTGCGGGGCTACATCCTGATGGGCCCACTCGATATATTTCTATTCTTGCCCACCTACTTCCTACAAATACTATTAGTCGCCTAATGTTTCATTTTTCATATTACCACTACTGGAAACAAGGTTTATCAATACCAAGTGTTAATTTCATCATTTGGACATCGAATTTACCGTTTGTAGGCTCTTGAAACTTGAATTCATGTTTAATTGTATGTTCGTTATCATTATGCTTGGCTAAATTCCTTGTATTCGATTCCATGTTAGACTTAATTATGTTATTTGATTAACGAAATTGATGTTTGTTTATATTTATTTAGTGATTTTGGGTTTAATTTATGGTTAATGTTTGAATTTCATTTTGATTCTTGCTAGCTACTTGAATTAGGATTTAGTTCACTATTGTTATAATTAGGTTATGAAATCCGTAATTGTTTTGTAATATAATAACAAGTAACAAAACGTTATTTGCTCATTGTTAACCTAAATCACACAATTATTACATTTCATATCTTAGTGAAACGGTAATTGTTGTTTGGAAAGTTTACACAAAACGTTAATGCTATTTTTGTTTTATTTCTAAGAGCTTATTTGGATTTGAATTAGAAAGTTAGGTTTATATTGAAGAGCTTGTTTCGATATAAATAATTTGGTCAACAAAAAGGTGTTTAAGCTTGTTAACGTCTTTTCAGTACAAACTTAAATCGATATAAATTAAACACTTGTTTAAAACATCATTTCATGATTAAGTGACATAATTATAAAAGTCAAAATGGAACCAAATCGTTTTTGTATTATTGTTCTTTTTTATTTGTTATTCTCACAATTAGATTAATTAATCACTCAAATCAAAACCCCCTTTGTTAATTACTAAATACTTGTTTTCAAAGACTAAAACCATAAAGCTTTTAACGCGTGTCTTCTGGCTTCGATCCATATTCCCTACTTATCACTTATTACGTTATAGTATAGTGTAGTGAGTAGAAATCATATTTTATCATTTATAACCGATATGACAAACCGTATTAACCGTATTCTTTCATTTTTTCAAATAGTTGACTTTGAATTATACATTTTCACTATTATTGACAACAAAACTTTCACCAAACTCGTACTCTTGAAAATAAAAAAACAATCAATATGCATTACATCATTTATTTTTCTATTAAAAGAAACGGTGGTTGTAGCAATAAATACATGCAACATTTAAGTCATAAGTTTTGTGATTATTTAGATACTAGTGGCTTGTTGATAATTTTATAATATATGAAAAGTGTAACGATAAATATAGATTATCATGTTGTATGAAAATGCGATCTAATTAAATTATTTTATTTTAAATGAACACTTTGAAAGAATGTGAATGTTTGACATTATATAGTTTGCCTTTAAGAACGTGACCATGTGTATACTTTTTTAATAATTAATTTATCAATGACCAATATTTATATTCCCATTGTGTAGAGATAGACAATACTATTTCTAAATTATAAATACATATTTTGTTTCTACAAAAAAGTGCAAGAGTTTATTATAAATGCTTAAATAGAAAGTGAAAAATATAAAATTTTGGCATTTCTTTTAGTTAATTGCATTTTTAGTGGATTATTTCTTTAAACTTTTTTTTCAGCACATTTTTATCCTTTATGATTTCAAGACTCATTTATATTTTCGTCATCGTGTTGAACTATTATGACTTTTCTCTGTTAAACCCAATAGCGTTCAAAATAATGGTAAGGGGCATTATTGACTTCTTATGTAGTAACCGAGTTGAATGGTTAAAACTAATGAAAGTGTTACAGAATAACAAAAAATAAAAAAAATATTTAAGACTATAAGGGATGATGGGTGGGGAACAAAATTTTCAAATATATAATCGACAAAGTTTTAAGAATTTAGAGAAACAAAAATGTAATTTATTATTATCTTTCACGAGTTTTGTTGGTGATAATTTAAAATTAGATAAAACTTTTATCCATAATGAAAAATATCAAATTTAAATCTTGTTATGGACACTTTATCGATTAAAAAATCACAACTACATGCATACGTGTGTTAAAAATCTAAAACGGAACATTAATCACTTGTATTATAATTTTTTCATAAAGTTATAACTAGGGGTGAACGTGGTACCAGTCTCGTATCGAACCGGTTTTATTTTAGTCATTTTTTAGTACCGAGTACCGTACTGAAATAAACTGGTTCGGTACTGATCGGTACGGTACTATACAAAATACCGAAAAAACTGATAGCATTGGTATCGAATATCAAACTTTTAAAAAATATGGTACCGAGTACCGTACCACTCGTATTTGATTGATACCAATACCAATACATTATCAATTCAGTACCAATATAAAACCGATATTTTTATCTTTTTCCTCGCATTTAATTTTAACTTTTAAATGACAATCTTTGATATTTTGGTTTCCATTACTCTTAAAATAATATATTTTTGTTTATAAAGGCAAATGTTGTTGGAAGGCAATGCACATATTTTGATGAAAAAAAAGAAAGTGTCAATAGACAAGACATTCAAATCAAACAAATATTTGGTCTACCACTGTCTGTCTAGTGTTTACTCCCCCCATAAACCAAAAAAAGAAACTAATTTTCTTTTTAAAATAAAAATAAAAATGGAAGGAGTGAAAGATGCAGAAGCAGGAACATCATCTGGGAAGAAGAAACAAATAGAAGAATTTAAGAATATTAAGGTTGTTTATGATCATGAGGATGAAGAACATGAACATGATGATGAGGGTTTTTCTAAATTTGTTCCTGGCCCTCTTTTTCCTCTCAAAGATCAACTAGACAAGGATAAGGTTTGATGTTTTTTAATTGTTGAATTATATAATCCTAAGTTATTTTTTATAATATGTTTTTTTTAGGGTTTATAAAAAAAATCTTTAATTTATGAGTAAAAATTTGATGTTTAGGGGGTGTTTGTTTGGGCTTATATTAGAAGTTTTATGGCTTATTGACATTTCGGCTTATGTTTTATAAGCATGGATTTTCCGGTTTATGTAGCTTATTACTATCTATAATGTCATAATACACAATAATTAGCCCATAAACGGTTATATAAGCCGAAAAATCCGGGCTTATGAAACATAAGCCGAAATATCAATAAGCCATAAGCCGCTTATATAAGTCCAAACAAACACCCCCTTACTGTCATGTTATGTTTATTTTTTGTTTAATATATGGTTTGATGTGTTTTAATTTAGGGTTTGTATACTTGTAGGGTTTCTTTCCTCTTTTGCCCTTGCCCCCTTTAGTAATTACTGTTTAAATTCCTCAGTTTTTTAAGAATCTTTGCATTTTGTGGTTTGGGGCAAAATGGGTATTTCAATTAAGTATGCTATTTTGCTTCATTGTGCTAAAGTTCAAATTTTGAAGTAAAAAAGTCTAAATCTTTCTGTTTTTTGGAGTATCATTGTGGTTCTTGGATTTTGTTGTTCAAGACAAAATGGGCAGTTGAGTTAACTATGTTTCTTTGCTTCACTTTGTTACAATTTAAATTAGGCAAACATGCAAGTAATCGAACATTGATAATTTGTTATTTTGGTTTTATAGGATGATGAGAGTTTAAGGAGGTGGAAACAGAAGTTGCTTGGTTGTGTCGAAACCGATTTAAATGGTAAGGTTTTTCATTAATCCTGCTACAAAAAACCATTCTTAATACACAAGTTTTTGATTATAACAAATGTGGTCCCAATTTTGTGTTATGATTTTCTTAGGGCAAAAGGATCCCGAAGTGAAATTCCACTCGTTAGGAATCATATCAAAAGACGTTGGGGAGATCATGATCTCTTTACCGGTCAAAGAAAGTCAAAGTGGTCGTCCCCTCTTTACACTTAGAGAAGGAGTTCAGTATCGGTTTAAGCTAACATTCACCGTTCTCCACAACATTGTTTCCGGTCTCACCTGTATCAATACCGTGTGGAAAGGACCAATCCAAGGTAATATTTTGATATTATGTCATATTTATATGTAAAAATACTAGCTTTACATGAATATCACTCACTCAATATGTAAATATTAAAAACAGTATTCATATGCATCTTGTTGTTGAGAACTTTTGAGGTAAAAACAATGTTAATATTTTAAAAATAAAGTCATATAATCTAAAATATTAATTACATATATATTTTCAAAAAAATCAAAGTATTGACGAGTCAACCCAATCCAGCCTGTTTTGATGCGTATTAAAAAAATTATCAGTCTTGAGCAATTACCCAACGGCAACATCAGAAAATACTCACACTTTCTTAATAAGCTGTTGGTCGACCTTCTTGTTGGATAAACAGGACAAACATTTATAAGCAAAAGAAAATCCTGCAGGGGCGACCTGAGAACACGTGATAAACCGCAAAGGACAATATGTCATTGCGGTTTCGCATGTGTTCTCATGTCACACCTGCTGGATGTTTCTGCCATTTGTTATCGGGTTTGATGGTTGCCATACACTTAGTATGGATTATTTATAATAAAATGGTCAATTTTGTACTACAAATTGTGTGGTACTTCATTGCTAATCATCAGTACAACATTTGTTGTACTCCATATGATTTTTTTGTACTACATATTCATTAGAAAATACGACTATCTTTATCGCGTTCATATCAATTTTGAAGCGGAAAATATTTTGTTTGACTTGAAAAGAGCAATGCCTAGAAAGTAAGAACCTTTTAACGATTCTGTTTATTGATAATTGGATGTTGATGACAGTGGACCGAAACAAAAATATGTTGGGTACATTTGCGCCTCAAAAAGATGCCTACATTGAAACTTTAGACGAGGACACCACCCCTTCTGGCATTCTTGCAAGAGGCATATACACAGCAAAACTAAGGGTAGGTTTCGTATTCCATTTTCTGGGTTCCATCTTCAATTCATTACAGGATGTTAGACCCATAATGTCGAATCGTCTTATGGTCAAATTAATCGATTTGATTTTTATTTAATAATGCAGTTTGAAGACGACGATAAGAGGTGTCATTTGGAGCTTGATTATTCTTTTGAGATCAAGAAGAAAAGTTAGTGTATACACTATCATGTTAAAGTGGCGAAATTTCATTCTTCAAGTCTAAAGACATCCATTCTCTGTTTTACCTTTTTTTTTAGCTAGTGGACCTTTTAGATGTTTGTCGAGTTCTTTTAGCTTTGTATGACCAGCTTCTACCTTATTCAGTGTAAGTTGTACGTTATGGATTTGTCTATTTCCATCTTGATGAAAATGGCGTGATCGAATAGCATATTTATTTAACAATGATCCCAAAAATATCATATACCTGAACTACAAAACTTTTGTGGAATTAATCATAAACATGACCAAATACTGAAAATGGCGTGATCTTTACATACTTTAATCACTAATGGCTGCTGGAATCCTTCAAATCAGAAAGTCTTCTCTTTGAACGTCATCAGTCGCGTGTATGTATGGTTTATAGAATCCTGTACCCGGGTTTGATTCCAGGTTCACATCCTACTATCATTGAGCGAATATGGGCCCGTCTTCATATTTTCTGGTAAGTGTTAAACCTGCATCAAACTTTTCTATTTATTAGTATAAAATGAAACGCTCTACGTCGTATTGGCTTATAGTTTAAGTTAGAAGTGGCAATCCGCTGGTCTGGTTCGGAAGACGTATAACACTTTATTATCCAAAGTTAATAAAACTTATATAAATAATTAGTATGTCAAACTGATTACAAAAATCATAGTATTTCAACATTATGAAAATATTTGAATAAAAATGATTAAACCGGTTTTATGCATTAAAGATACACGTGAAATTTATTTTTTGTGGGGATGTAGAACAGAAAAGTATCACTAGCAGAAAGTATAGTTACTAAGAAACCAGAAAAACTACCTCATGGCGTTTATAACTTTATACATAGTTCAGAAGGAGATCTGCTGAAGAGCTTCTAACCCTACAACTTTGACCCAAGTGTACATCTCCAAAAACATATCTGCATCATGTTTAAAATGTAAACTGCCAATATATGGAGCAAGATCTTTTTCTTAAGAAGTGGATATACCTGTATTCACAATACTCCGCCCATGCACAACGAGCTTTCCCATAATCCCAATAACAATCTTCATCCCTCAAGGGTCCACGCTTAGCTGTTCAAATTTACAAGTCAAAATTGAAAAACTTTTTGTTTTGACTTTCATTTTTAATACGCACACAAGACTGACCTTTGGTAACAAATTTTGATTTCTTATCGGGATGAATATCATGCCCATAGTTCCCTCATTAGAATTGGGGATCTGACAATGTTTCTGTGGTTGGCTGCAAATGACACGTATATGTAAAAGATTGACATATGTTCATACTTCATAATAATCGGCTAATTACATACCTTTATCGAGTTCCCAAACTGCTGTTCTTTGTCCTGGAAGGCTTTCAGAATCTTCATAATACGTTATATATTTCACACGAGGTGACCTCGTCATATTGGGGATGATGTCTGCCCCGGGATGGTGTTCTACGTCCATATGCATTTGCACGTCTTCCCCTTCGTGCTCTGACTGAAACAATAAATTTAAATTTTTTGAATTTTATAATCAGAAAACTTTTATTTCCAGATCAATAAAATCATAATGTGCTACCTGCGGAGTTCTCGTAATATTAACTTTTGGTCCCAGCCAATTCTTACAATATGATAGAGAATTATACGGTACCTGTAAGCAACTAATGTCTGTTAATTTCAAGGTAACACGACAAGTAAACTTTCAATATCCTTTTAAGTTAGTTTAGTTTACCGTCTCATCACCGCTTGCAGCCCCAGGATTGCCTTCAATCAAATTCCCAGACCTATAAGAAAGAAAGGAATATAAATAGTAACCGGTGTCGTGTAACAAGAGGATTGATAACATCATACTCGCCATGATTTCAAATTATCAAACATCATTGTCAACCATACGGTAAAAAAGAGTTAACCTGGTATACAAAGATCCTTCGAACTCATAAACAACATCAGTCATAATCCAGTTGTCAGGGTACGGTTTGCCACTTGGTGCGAAATAGTAACCGACCTATTCAGAAAAAAAAAGTTTATGAGATTCTAGTATTTAAGTGAAACGATATTGAGATGTAGCTTTTTAACCAATACCTCGGTTCTTGAATCTACTCCATATATACAAAAGATGTTTTTCAGAGGTGGTCTTTCCCAAGGCGTCAAAGGATTTAAAACTGGATCACCATGATACAACCTGGATATCACATAAAAGTTCGGTTAAATTTGACTTGAAAATTGTCATACATAACATAACTAGTCTTCAAATTTTTAATTTGACAGACTTGAGATTAAACACAACCCATATCGACCCATTCATAAGCAACTGGTTGAAATTGCCACCTTTAGAATCCAAGATTGGAAGCTTCTATACAATAATTAACCGTGATACAAACAAAGTTTTACTCACTTGTCTAATTGGTAAAGAAGCCTTTTGCTATCCGGATCATAATCCTCGATAGCTTTAAAAAATGTCCCATCTGCTATTTCTCGAGCCGAAAAGGATAATTGAGTAGGAACACCACATTCCATGTTAGTCAAGTTAGCCTGCATTTCATCTCCAAAGGATGGATAAGCTTCTGCTGAAATATCAAAAAACGTTAATATACTCAACATCATGCACTTTCCTTCATATTGTAAAAACATTTATCAAACGAATGCCATACCTACAACTGAGGGGATCTCAATATTGATTATGTTAGTTGGAAATCCAGAATAGTTCAACCGATATTCAAGATCATCACAGTGATATACATGATGTTTCTTTCTTTGCCCACCAGAAAAGTGCTTTGAGTACACATTATCACTCCGACAATACTTTGAAAATGGTGACAACCATAGTGAAGAGCCGAATGAATTATACATCAATCTGGCTGTTCCCTGAAATCTCGCCAAAACATAAGATGGCCATTAACTATGGACTTACATACGGAAAAAAATTCACATAGCTACAGAACATCAACACACCCAAATAAGATGCAGAGCGTTTTTTTCATTTGTTCTATAAGTAATTGATATTTTAATTATGATTACAAAAGTAACACTATTATGATAATATAATGAGCCTTTATATATAACGATTAGGAGTTGTATGCAGTTTAAGTAGACTTTGGGTGAGATCTTCTATTTGTTTGACCAGTACCCATTTTAGCTAAATTTTCTGTTTAACCAATTTGACCCGTTTGAGATAAATAACAACAAAAATCAACCCATTTATAAGTACGTGGGTCGATTTTGACATCTCTACAAAAGATTAATTCAGAAAACACGAAGAACAGACCTCAGGTACAGGAAGACCAAAAGTGAATCCAGAGAGAGTTGCTTCTACTGACTGAACTGAACCAAGAAGAGGAGACCCTGAGATGAAGAAAGATAAAAACTAAGTATATGCTAGACATGTGAATATGCTTCAAGTCTGACCAAAAAACGTCAACCATACCAACAGCGAAGTAGGCATGAATGTGATCATCTAGCCATTGGATATATCTTTTTGGAGCAATTTCTAGCTTCAACCACTCTAAGAAGTACCGGAAAACGTTGTTACCAAGTGAGTGGGCAAATACTATAGACGGACCACCACGGTGTTTAAGCGCTATTTCAAAGGTAAGTCTGCAGAAAAAAATATATATTTACCAACATCAAAATAAGGAAAAACTTATAGAAATGCTTAATTATGTGCAAGGTATATACTAAATACAAACTTTAGCTTGTGGAAGTACAAATCGCGCTCCTCGAGCATCGATGGTGACAGTCTCCAGTCATAAGGAGCAGCAAGAATAGCATTTGCCTCGATCCCGAATTCAATACACCATTTAAGCCATTCTTTCCACACTGATGAAAGAGGGCCTAAGAATCGAGAGGTCACTTGTAAATATGTATATGTAAACATAAGTAAAACATATATGTATGCATTAAGAATTAAAAAAAGTTACCTGTTATATAACCTGGGTCAAGTTCTGTGATGGCTGAAAGGCCGCTATCTGGACGGGACTTGCACTCAGGGTGATCTGTTTGATTGTAAGGATCCAACATCATGCATTTAAGCCAGCAATTCATTGCAGAAAGACACTGCACGGTAGATTGTAGCCTTCTTCTATCATCCACCGACAGTATTGGATAAAAAATGAGAAAAATATAGCATTATTTCTGCTATAGCAAAAAATATTGACAAGCAGAAAGCAATTGCAATTTAGTTGAACAAAACATTCAACATGTCTAAAACTTATAGCGTAACATATTTTTTATTAAGTACATATAACTATTTTATACGAAATTTCTAAAATCGTTACTTATAACACTATACCAAGACAAGTAGATAACTCCGTCTGTTTCATATAGAATTTCTTGAAATTTCAAAAAAAAACAAAACGGTTATCCATGAACAAAGGGAGTGGACGATGTCCCTAAAACTTTTGGATCTAGTGAGAAGTGACTCAAATACCTCAAACTAACAAGTATCAAAGAGAAACATACACAGATAAAGCTCAATATAATTGAGTTTAGTATTTTTGTGGGGTTATTCTCATCTTTACAATAGTTGAACGTATATAACCTAATTTAAAATAATCTAATTACTTAACAACAACATGTTAAGACCATACGGACAGCTAATTATTTACGAGGATCATGCTACCTAATTGTATGTAGACGACGATATGCAAGCAACATTAAAAAAAACTAAACGAAGCATAACCTAAAGAGTAAAGACTAAAACTATGAGGAGCCTATTCATCGTCATGGATTCGGATAAGCTTTTGCTTTCATTTTGCATATAATATCCAAAGTCAAATACTAACATCTTAACAGTTAACAGTCAATTCAATCAGAATAAGTAAAGTTATATGATACAAATCAGCTGAAATCATAAACATTAAAATATTAAATTAAAAAAACGATAGATATAGAAATATGTATGTATATATATATACTTTGGTAGTATCGAGCCAGACTAAATCGAGAGGATTGAAATCAAGAGGCGAGTAAGGACAATCCAATATTGACCATGCTCGCAGCTGAGTTGACGCGAAACCTGGTATTATGATTCCGGATAGCTTCGAGTAATCGCCGCCCTTTAACTTACTGCCATTTACCACGGTCACGATAACGAACACGACGGCGATGAAGTTTAAATTACTTCTCATTCTCCGTCGTCTATGGTTGTTGACTGGCGGAGGCGTTGGAGTTAGTTGGGGATTGAAATCAAACGATTTATAGTAGTCTGTTTTGGATTTTATTTATTATTATTGACTTGTTGTTTTTTATTTACTTTTTTTTTAAGTAAAGAGTGTGCGACATGAATTTGCATAAATTCGTGGGCATTAATGTGGCAATGCCCATATCTATTGAAATGAAAACTATCGAGAAAAATAATGTTCTTAAAGTTGTAGTTTCGTAGCTATCCAAGCAAATGAATTTTTTGTATTTTATTATTGAGTGTTTCTTAGCTCTTACGTTGCGTTATCAGATTAATTTTTGAAAGAAAACAAGCGAAAAGGAGAAGCAATTAAAAAAATAAGTGTTTTTAAGTTCTTTTCTTGTGGAAAAAAGGGTTATAACTTAAATTGTAATCTCTCATTTTATAAATGAGTGAAAGAGATTTCTCGTCTCTCTCCTTCTTCAACTTAATTTAATTTTCTTTTCAGAAAAGAAAAAAAAAAACCGTAATTCTTTTTCACTGTTTATTATAATAATAACTAGTACTACGTTTTAATAATTATCATATATAATAAATTCATTAGCTAAGGTGTCAACTTCTACATCAATTACAATCGCCAAATTTGTAGCATTCTTGCAAATGAAATCAGTAAATAGCATATCATTTATTCAGTTCATCTAGTAGTGTGGTATATAATTTTTCATCAATATATGTTAAGCATTTAATAGTTCAAAATGAGTTATTGACAATGTTCCATTTTCCACTTACGAGTTTGTACTAATATGTTGATTTTGATCGAAAAATAGTAGACAATTTATGTTAAAATTTTTGCTAAACATGATCATGGAGTCTATATTTACACTAACAATACACATATAAATACATTGAATATTTGAAAAATCATTTGAATTAAAGGTAAACTTCTCCTTTGTTTTATACACACAATCTTTTAAAACGTGTCTCAACTTATAAAATATATTCACATAATGCGTATATTTGGCAAAATTAGCTTGTAGCTAGAGCTAGTAAGTAGTACTCGGAGCTGAAAGTTTGTACTTATATTTAGAGTTGAAAACTTGAACTTTTATTTTTCGTATAAGTGTTTTAAAAGTAGATGAAATTAGAGTTTAAAACTATAAAATAATTAAAAAGTATATAATAGTATAATAAGATAAATTTTTATGAGAGGTATATTTATCATCATATAAGCTTAAACTATTTATCATCATATAGGTTATATTTCAAGAGCTTATTTTTTAAATAAATTTTATAAATAAACTTTAACCAAACAAGATCTATTTATAAGAAAAAATCAAACTCCAAAAAAGCTCCGTTTAAATCCGCGCCAAACATTACCAATATGTTTATATTAGCAAAACAAAAAACAAAAAACACTCATATCTAAACAACGACCTAAATATAACATTATGAAGTAGTTGCATTTCCCGCCAAACAAAACGACAACATATAATTTTCCCAAAAAAAACAAACAAACCCGTACGTGTCCATCAACCGAACGAAGAAACCCAAGTTGTTAGAAAAATTCAAACAAAATGGCACAAAAGCATTCAAGATCCGAATAACCGCATTGGATCAATCAGCTAATTGCACCGAAAACCGGCTAGCATGGATGTTAAAACATCTCCACCATCGAATTTCCGATTCAGAGATCACGGTAACAACGATATGGACGATGGAGAATCTCTTGTTGGTGATACGAGTACTGAATTGTCTTCGATCACAAACGATGAAGATTCCGATATTGAGTCTCATGAACTTGCATCAATGACCGCAAAGGTAAACATTTCTAATTTACCTTTACGTAACACTTGTATTAAATAACTAACATTTGATATTTTTTCTTCTATAAAGTTATAGATTATTGCATAGGGCCTCAAAAAACTCATACACGGTCTTATATTAGTCCTTATTTTACTGACTATCACGGATACCATTCGAGCGTGATTTAGATTGAATTGTATAGAACTAGACGAAACTTTATCAAAGATGACTTAGTTCCACTTGTTTTATTAGAGACAAAATAAGATACCAGAGTTCTAACCTTTTTGGGTAAATATGGGATGGTCAGAGAAGAGTAGAGCGTGAAAAAAAACTCATTCTTCACGGATAACCTGAACATGAATCCTTCTCCATTTACTTTTTTTTTTTTTTTTTTTTTGTTTAGCATAGAACTCAATGAGTTTCGGTTCTGATTCTAGTTCTGTTGCTTGTATGCAAATTTGTTCGTGTTACATTGATTTTTTTTTCTTTGTAGGGGATTAATCATTTATGTTTAGAACTCATTGAGCTAAAGCAAGCATCAAAAGCTGATTTCCAGGATAACATAATTTCGAATTATCTATCGTTCATCAGGTGAAATTTTTACTTGCTAGTAATTAGTAATAATTTCATTACAACTATAGGATTTGACGGTTTAATATTTCGATATTGGTCACAATGTTTCATACTTTCCAGGGTTTTTAAAGAAACAGAAGGAATAAACAATGAAGTGTTAGAACTGAAGTACCATCTAATGGCCCAAAAGAAACTTGTTCGAAATCTAACGGATAGTGATTGTCTAAAGATTTTATTAGACGATCAAACGGACTTAGTTCAGGACGAAAATGTGTTAAATGATGAAAATCCTACGGATTTGTTCAAGACTTGTGCTAATGAGGTTTTGGAAACGTTAGACAACCTTCTGTTTGAGCATAAATTAGAAGAAGCATTAGAAGTTTTCGAAATGGAAGATGGTGATTCTCCAAAAGTAAAGTTTCGAGATGATATATCTCCGGATGTTTGGATGTGTTTCAAATCTGACATCGCGGAAAGAAGAGTTATGCTTGCTGATAAGCTGACAATGGTTGCTGATAACACACGAGTTTCGGCAGCAGAGTTGCAAAAATCTTTAGCTGGACTTTCTAGGCTCGGTTTTGATCATCTTGCAACTCGTTTACTGTTCAAGTATTACCATACCCGTATTACACTCGGTGTAAGAACTTTCCAGTCTTCAGAAAGTTTTCTACCTGGGATTTATGTTCACGATTTAGCAAAATTTGTTTTTTCGATGATATCTCAAGCAGGAAAGAGTTTTGTGATGTTATATGGAGACTCTTCTCGTTATGATTCAGAACTTATGAAATGGGCGTGTGAGGAAACAGAAGTTTTTGCTGCTTATTTCAATAGACATGTTAAATCGATTTCACAGATTGGCGGAGGGTTGGCAACAGTTGTGGACTGTGTGCACTATGCCATGTCGTATTGTTTGATATTAGAAAGCCAAAATTTGGTCTTACGACCGTGCTTGATTGAGCATATACGTCCTTCTTTGGAAGGGATTTTGAAGGCTCATTTTGATCATTTTAAAAAAGTTATCAGCATTTTCACATCTAGTGATGTTTGGGTTATGGGACAATATCTTGTATCGGGGATGTTGGCGGAAGGGGGATCGAAGATGATTTCCGAGCATAATTCTGAATATTGCTTGCTCACCAATAGCGGAAGGAAGTTTGTGTCACTTCTACAAGTTGTTATCGAAGACGTTTCATCTTTGGTTTCCATTTTAGGAAACTCGATTCTTGAAGAGCTTACGGACTTATTTACCGAGTACACTTTCATCCTCAAAAGAGCACTTACTGATGAAACAAAGGATGTGGTAGAAGGTGCACCGAGAATCAAAATGGCTAAATCACTGTCACAAAGAGTTTCCATTATTGCAAATTTATCAACGCTTGAATGCTTTTTCTCCAGCATGATCAGAAACCTATTCGAGGACGTAAATCAGTTAAAAGAAGTGATTGATGGCCGATTGGTATCAGTTGCAGAAACTTGCAGTAGACTAAGAAGTCATGTATGCCAGCAATTTATAGATAGCTTAATGTCTAATGAAGCGGCTTGTATTAAAGATAATATCGACTTTAACTTATCGCTGGATTTGACGCCTTCTTTTCCTTATCAGGTAATCGTTAATGAACTCTTAACCGGTAAATTTACTGTATAACTGACACTGTGTAGTGAAATGATCAGACGCTGTTTCTGGAACTAAAGAAAGTAGAAGAACTTGCAGAAGACAGCGTCACTGAATTCGATTGGTTGGTAAGCTTACTAACAGAGCTTATCGAGACTACATTTGATTGGATTTCCAGAAATAACGAAAATTGGATGACCCGAGATAATGATGATTCAACTGATCAGCAAACTGATAGATTGACCCAGGTAATAGATTGATTTTGATCAACTTACCTGCAAATTTTTTGTATTAACTTATGTTTTCGTAACAGTTTGCCATTGATATGCAATTTTTGGTCGAAATAGCAAGGCGTGGAGGATACTTAACCGATAATATGATCAACTCTTCGACAGATCTTGTGTCGAAGATGGAATCAACCATTGTTTCTGTGGGGTTTGATTTAAACAGGTACACAAAGGATCATGTTAGCAACTCTTCTAAATGCAATTATTTCGGTACTAGAAATGTATATTATTAAAAATTCTAAACTTACGTTTTTTTTTTATAGATATGTGGTTGATTACGAGAAGGTTGAAAACTCTGCCATGGAAGCAATTAAAGAGCTCGAGTCACTAGAAGAACAAAAATGGCACTCAGAAGATGACATTGACCAGTTTGATAATGCGAGCGAAGAATACCAACCGCATTCTGCAAACAACTCCATTGAAGACGATGATGACACGCAAAGTTCTTCGGAGGCTTCTTTTGAAACAACAGAGATTTCAGATGACAATTACGCAACAACTAAAACTAATACTGCAGATATTACAGAAGATGATATTAACGAGGTTGAAGATGAAACATCGACTGAAAGAGTTGGTTTAACAACTTGAAATGAGCTTCCGGAGTTGAGAAAGATAAAGGAAGGTTAGCAAAGCGGCTAAAAAACTACTGTTAGGGAGAATACAATTTCTGTAAGCAGAAAGAGTTTTAGTTAAAAGTTTAACCAGCACACGATCATATTTGGTCATATACCAAGTAAAAACTCATATCTTTCTCACATAACACGTCGGATTGAACCTCTTTGAACAAAGTGTCAAATATTTTTCGGGTTTTAAGTTTTAGTATTGGCAAAAAGACATAAAAAATCAGAAGAAAAAGATGTAAATATAACATATGAAATAATATTTTCCCAAGAAAAAAGGTTCCGTTTCACTCAAACCAGACATCATTTTTGCCTGGTTCAAATAATACATTTCAATCTGAAACTAATTCGATGATGGCAAACAAATTTACACTTATGAAAACAGAAAAATGTATAACATCCTGATGACTTGATTTAATAGTTTTTGGTCTTTAATATCCAATTTGGAACGTGCCAAACCCCTAGATTACTGATATTAGTTCTCGGACAACAAATGGAGGTTTACCAACAGAAAGAATATGAAAACAATAATACATGGAAAAAACATAATTGTAAACAAAAGCAATCTCAACATAAATATTTGGCTTAAAATTACATATCTGAAGCAAACAACTACCGTTTGCAGAAACATAAGACACTGATTATACGTGAGATACCGTCATTAATTCATTGTAAAACCAGTCCACTAGCAATCATTCAGAGGTAGAGATTAAAGTGCTTATTACATACTTAAGACACGGAGATATCATGATTACCGGCTATTTTCACGACGCCTAACATATCTAGTTCGGTCATTGTATCTGGGTCTGTCTTGGACTCTTTGTGGAACTGGTTCCACCCTCTTTTGCCTTTCAGGTGACCTCTGCACAATCTCTCCATTCACATACAGCTCAGCTGAAAAACCAAAGCAGCGATAATAATATTAATAACATTCATTATCAGATCTATCTAACTTTAACGTCAAGCAGCAAAACTCGGTTCACATTGCCATAGCTAAATAACATAAATAGAAGAATATACTAAATCAAAGCCAAAACGTGTTCAGATGTCTACAAATAAAGAGAAACGGAACGCAGAAGAAAACTTAAGAGTAGCACAAGTTTAAATGTTTGGCCTATAATCGCTATCTAACTTGAGTTGCATGCTTCAAGAAAAGTATAACATTTCCCCACGATGAGCTAACAAATAAATATATACAAAACATATTTATAGGTTCATTTCGTATGTGCAACATTCATACGACCAAGAAAAAAGTAAGAATTTCAAGTGTTAAAGAGCGAGAAATCAAATATTGACATATCCATTAATTTGCAAAACTCGATGTCGTAATATAAACGCAAAACAATTTAGACATGAAACTGATAAAAGTCCAAACGTATTTTCTTTTAATGTTATTCTGCTAGCTAGAGAAAAAGTGATGGACGTTTCTGTATATACAAATATACTTAGAATCATATCATTCCATATAAACATTACCATAAACATATTAAACCCATTCAACCAATAAAATAAATGTGATTAGCACGCAAGTAAACAAAGAAACAAAAGACATTATGAGAAGAAAATTGTGGTCAAGGCTACTAGCACATAAACTATACCTCCATAATCTTTATTTTCAGCATCAACATACGAATCTGGTAGCACAAAGAGCACACCTTCCATTCCTGAACAATATAAAAGTTGAGATTACTGGTTTTAAAACTTAATCAAATATATAAGTAGTAATCACTGTGAAAAACAAACCTTCTAGCTTATTGGATGTCTCTTCATCAATCTCGCAGCCAAATCCAAAGTACCTCTCGCACGAAACATTATATATCTTCTGCTTCGCTTCTTCCTCACTACCACAATTAATTATTTCACATAAAGCAATTTTACATTAAGATACAATTAATGAAACAATTAGCTTAAAACACTACAAATCATTAAATTAAAACAAGTTAGGGTTTATAAAATACCTTCCAAGGATTTTAGCTAGGGTTTGAACATAACAATCAATCATCTGCTGCTTAGTAGCACCTTCACCACCAGGTTTATCCATCACAATCAACCAGTGCTCATAATCACATCCAGGAAACAACGGCGCCATTTCGGTCGGCGGACGATCACTGAAATTCGAACCGGAGTTAAGCGGCGAGTATGCGCCACCGGACCGGTTCACTCGGCACCTAATCACATTCATACAAACCGCGGTAGGTGACGTCACTTGGAGAGAGTGTGAGAGTGAGAATGTTGATCGGAGAGGGCGAGAGAAGCCGGGGAGCGGTGGAGATCTGGAAATGGATGATGACGTGGAGGAGGAGAAGAGGCGTTTGGTGAGAGAGAAGTATGACGGAGATGATGATCGGAAAGATAGGAGTGATCGGGTTAATGCTGCCGCTGCTGCGGTGGTTGTCGCCGCCATGGGTGTGGATACGGTGGGGTGTGAAATGGTAGGAAAAAAAGGGTTTATGGATATAGAGATATGTGTATATGTATATGTATCTATTTTACATTTTCAATATTGGGCTGGAAGGAATGTAAAGGCTAAGTTAAGCCCAAATTTAATGTTAAATATTGTCGTATTTTTACATAGGTTTATTATTCTTTTACACTGGCTTTAAAAAACTTTTGTTATTAGGTTAATTATTGACTTTTATTAATGGCAACATCATCAACCTGCCAAACTATGGAATCTACGACAAGTTGATGAAACCAAACTTAAAAAGAATAGTAAAAAGGGCAATGATGAAACTTTGACAACGAAAGTCGTTACTGCAACGTGTGTGTATCCTACAATTATTTTAGAAGTAGTTTTATGGCTTATAATGTATAAGTTTAAAAGTTTTTGATAAATATTTGAATTAGCTTATAATCTTATTAGTTTATAATAAGGCAAATTAAAAAACTTTAGATGAGTTTAATGTCATATAATAGGATTTTACGATCTTAAAATCTTACTATTTTACGATTATTGTAAATGAAAATTTGTCATATATTGTTTAGGATATCTAATTACATGGGATCTGGATTGAATCTTGATCTTGTTCATTAATCTTAAGATCTCAATCATAGTCGATTTAGTTCAAACTAATAAAATAATCACTAAAAAGATATCAAGATACTTGAACAAAACTTATAACATAAATCTTTTTCTCAAAAGTTCAAGCAAAAATAAGATTTATCAATATTAATGGCAACTTTATATTGTTACAAATTTATCCATGAAAATGAAAAATAGTTGGTGTTTTCCTCTATCTAGTATTAATTAGTAATTTAGTATGGCGTTATCAGTTATAGGAATGAAGTTGAAAGCTCAACTCAAAAAAACATTCAATCGAGTTATGGGGAGAGTTATCACGTTTTGTCACACCGATAACAAATGATAAAATGTGATTTTAACCCACTACACTATACTACAAACGCAATCTAAGGCAAATAGGGATCGAACCAAAGGACGCGAGTTAAAAACTTTAAAGTTAAAGTGTTTGAAAACAAGTATTTAAAGGTAACAAAGGGGGGTTTTTAGTTGATTGTTAATTAGACTAATTGGCAGAATATTAAACTAGTACAAACAATAATAGGAAAACGATTTGGTTCCACTTTCGACTTTTACAATTATGTCACTTAATCATGAAATTATAACATCCAAGTTCCGGAAATAGAATATTATGTAATTATTTACTTATTTATTATAAGTATGTTTTATATTTTAGCCTATAATAGAAGTTATATATGAAAGGGACTAAATTGGTAAGACAAGTAGTTAATTTTAGTTAGAAAAAATTTAAATTGTTAGCTATATTGGTTAAGTAAACAAGTTAGTAAACTCTTGAAAGAAGAAGGACTAAAGTGTAATTTCTAGAATTTTATCTATGAGGTGGAACAGAGATGTCATTCCTTTTATAGCCAAACATGTCTTGTTCTACAAGTTGTATTAGAATAAAGAAACCTCTTTATTTACATAATACATCTTCTCATTTAATAAACATTACTCTTAACATATTAAGTAATATTTAATAAATATTTTAAACTTGTAGTCGTGTCTAAATGTCGATGTGTGCGCTTTCGTAGTCTCACACATTTATAGTCACATATTCATTTGACACTATTCAAATACCTACTATGTATTCGTCCAACTAAATTCAGTTGGTCCACACATTGGTAATTAGTTCCCCGCAATTGGTATTAATCTTGTCAAACCTTTGCTATACTTTTTAGTTTTATAAATTTTATAAGAGAACTAATATGATGATCTTTATATTAGTGTATAGTTAACTCACGTCGCGGCCTAATGAGCTCACGAGGCCTTAAGATTTTGATGTTCCCCGTTCACGATTACCATTCATTAGTTTATAGATATCTGGATGGGAAGTTAGCAATAGCGTCGTTGCTTTGTCGATCTCGATGATTAGGTATGAAAATTTCATCGTTCATAAAACACGTTATACCGAAAAGCAACCTTGAGACTCGATGTTACGTATGTCCTCCCCATTATCTTATTAAAATACCAAAACTTTACCAATTTGTAATCCAACTCCAATCCGTGTTAAACTTCGAATGAAGTTAAAATGATGGATCTACGGTGTGCATAATGTCAAATTGTCAATAACTTATCTTGTCTTGATAAGTTCAACAAAACAAGGGGAACCAACGAAATTCCTTAGAGAGAACCTTATAAAAGATAATCCGAGAACGATAAACTCGCCATACAACAATTTAGTGCAATGCTAGGATCTTCTAATGATTCTAATTAAAGAATCATGAAGTATTTTTTGAATGGGTCAACTATCGGGTCGGTAGATACGATCAAGCTTTTTTATCTTATCAGATCATATACATGAACCGAATCATATGGAATCTAGACAGGCCGATAACACAAGAACCTAAATTGGGACAAAATTTAACCTAAAACAAGTGGCCTTGACAAACTCCAAAATTGAAATGCAACCAGCTAAACGCGAATTTTCGTTTAACGCATAGAGGGTTAAACACGGGTTTTTTGGTGTATAAATTCATCCCAAACAAATATCAATCATCTACCTTCATTTCGTATGATTGTTTATGTGTTACAAATTGCAGATTTCCCGGTCAATGTTGACTGTGTTATTACCATATGCCTATGCTTGATATCAGTTTTGTTTTAAACTAGTAAACACACGCAAAATATGCATATGCCTTATATCCACATATTCTTTTAACACGGGTCAGATTCACAATCTGAATATCTAACGCAACAGGAAACTTATTTAGATTTAAGTTATTGAAGTTCGGGTAAGACCCACGCTTTCTTTGTGCTGGGTTTTAACCAATCTTTTTGGTCCACTTATGTTGTTATGAAAGTTTTTCACCCAATGTTTCGGAATCATTGGTGATCTTTATCATGTAGGAATTTACATGACGACATAGATGTATTTTTAACTAGTCACTGAGATATTAAACCGGGTTTATACAATAAATCCGTTTATGTTTCTTCGTTTGTCTTATAGTTTTCATTCAGTGTTTTTTGTTGGTGTCGAACTGCTAATTATAGTTTAACGTTAAGATTGTGGAGTATGATTATACCCAACTTCTCATGTAAATGAAGTGATAGAGATCAAAATTGATTTTTTACACGAGTGATTTCACATACGAACCTATATTTAAGTTCTGTTAATTTTAACGTCTTAAGGATTAACTCACCAAAAAACTGGCGGGAGTGGCGATCGCATATGTGTGGGCCCCTGTGCAAGCCCAGAATAAAGAAGAGCGAGTAGATGAATACGGTCAAAGAACCCAGCAGCAGGCTTTGCCAGCAAAGACCATTAACTCGGGCTAAACTAATTTGAAAAATATCGGTTGGCTGGTTTATGCCTGATTAAGTCCCACCTGTTGTGAAAGATGAAGGTGGCGTCATAGGTAAAACCAGCTTACGAGGGTCGGAGGAACACAGTGAAAAATCACAATGTCAATCACAAGGATATTAGTAGTGTAGAAGTGGTAAAAGACCATACAGAGAGACCCATTTTCTTCCAAAGAGAATCGCTCTTCTCAGTGGCAACCTAAACCTCAATCATATACGGGTAATTGGTTCGGTGGAGGTCAGAATGCCAACTCAGCAGTTAAACCTAGAGAACCTAATGTTGAATATAATAATGTTAGACGAGCACCAAATGAACGAAACCCAGCTTCGTTAGGAGGGTAGAACGATTCTTTAAACCAAGGGTTTTGTAACATGGAAGATGAAGGTCCGGGCTTTAGAAAGTATGGTGGTCATAAGAACCGTTCTGGTGGTCAAGACAATAGACGACGGCATAATCAGCACAATGCAAATGTAAACCGTGAAAGAACGAGGCAGAATTTGCATTACGAGTACCAGCCAGTTGGATCCAATAATAATAATAGTAATAAATCCCGTAATCTGCAGCAGATTACAACTTTCGTGTTTGCAGCACCAAATGAAATGGGGTGTAAAGAACAGAGAATATTATTTACCTCCTAAAAATTTCACTTCAGTGGGGATTTTAGACAAGCTTTCAAGCACTATCTCCTAAACCTGGTTACAACCGCTATACGCACGATTACTGGGCAAATATTATTTACTGTAGTTAAAGCAACAACCGAGATGCAACTCATGTATCTTTGGTTGCTCGCCACAGTGGCTTTTCAGCTTATTTGTAACTTTAAACGATTCTACAAAGCCGTCATCCGAAGATGAAGAATATGGCACTAAAATACTTGGTTTAGAGTCTAACTGTCTATGAGGTGTAGTAAGCAGGTCCTAACAAAGTGAAAGTAATTCCGGGTGCTTACATACCGGTCGTGGGGGATTCTAGTTGTTTCGGCACCTTTTTATTTGCAAACTAAGAGGACATAAAGTATACATACGAAGTATATAACTTACAGAACTTGCTCACAACACATTTAGGCCATCTCGAATCCATCATTTGTAACTAACTATTCTGGGAACAACAACCATAATAAACAAAAAAGCACGATAGTAAAACCAATTAATCAAACCTTCTACAAAAATTATATACCCAACCAAAACAGAAAAATGCGAAAGCAAGACATATTCCTTCATTCACAATTTATCACCACAGTAAAGTAAAACGAACAAAATCAAACATAAGCAGATTCGAAAATTATTAGCAAAACGAGTGACGATCATACTCGAATTCAGCATATAAGTCTAATCATCAAGCAAAAATACAATTAAAACATACAAAATATCCTTCAAAGTATAACAGTATAGACCTAACCTCATCCCTCATCACCTAATACCGATCTCTTTGGTTTTGGGATCAAGTATAATCGACCTAGTCTGAATAGGCATTTTCGACCCGGCAATTTGAATAGCTCGTTTCGCCAACGCTTCAGTAACTCCCCCCATTTCATAAATAATCTGCCCTGCTTGAACCGGCGCTACATAATAAGAAATAGCCCCTTTCCCTTTCCCCATCCTCGTCTCCGCCGGTTTCGCAGTAACCGATTTATAGGGAAACACACGCACCCACACCTTCCCACCTTTCCCTCCGCGTCGAACATTCAACTGCAAAGCTCTACGCCCCGCTTCGAGCTGTTTCGCGGTAATGCGAGCCGGTTCGAGTGCCTGTAAAGCGTATTTACCGAAAAAAATCTCCTCGCCGCCGTCACGAACGCCTCGGATTCTTCCTTTACGGTATTTAGGGAAGTGTTCGCGTTGACGGATTTGGACGCCGTTGAAGAAACGGAGCTGGTGAGTGAGTGGGGAGGGGGTTAGGGTTAGGCTTTGGAGTGAGTCGGTGAGTGATGAAATGGTCGGAGATTGTGATCGGAGTGATCGGCCGATCTTGCTCGCCATTGACATCGCCATTGATTGAAATGGAAGAAAGCTAGGGTTTCAGATTTGCTATTACTTGTTTAACTAGAAATCCGTAAAAGAATTATTGTTCATTTTTTTTATCTATATGTTCTAAAATAATTATACTTTTTAATCGTTTACATATATAAATCATATCTGACGAAAAAAGGTTTTGCTAAACATCGTCATCACACACTTTGAAGGTTCAACTCGTCATATTTACATATAATTTTTAGATAAACTAAAGAGAAAAAGGCTAATCATCCGACAACTATACTTATAAATCATATTACTTTCGGAAGGTTAAATGTAAGTAACATGATTTTTTTTAAGGAACATTAATATCATTTGCTATCGTTAAAGATGATTTGACGGTTACGAATTTATAAACTAAATATAAAGGTAAGGAGAGATGAGATGTAATGTAAGTAAATGTAGAGATTGATTTCAAAAAAGTATTTAGAAATATATGTATGTGTGTTGGTGTATGCTATGTGAAAACTAAATAGTATATGTTAATAAGTAAAGAAGCATATAAGCATGAAGAGCATACCGGTACAAGAAACATAAATGTCTTTAAACGTATATGACTATATTATCATATTATCAAGTAAGTATATACAAGTTATGGGTTCGAATTCGGGCCCTAACACATGTAGTTGATTTGTAGACAAGTATTTTATCCGGTGTTGATGCTTCTTACGAATGGGACAGACGTATTAATTGAAATATATAACATGTTACAAAATTGGTCATCTCTTAAACAAATAACTATTAAACGTAAACACTTGTATCAAACTTGTACCTCTTAAACAAAATCAACATCATTATTTGTAAAGCAATAAAACAAGGAACAATATTAAGCTAAGATCATGATCAAACAAATTCACTTAATACCGATTTCTTTTCGTTTTGGATCCAGTGTAATCGACCTAGTCTGAATAGGCATTTTCGACCCCGCAATTTGTATAGCTCTTTTAGCCAAACTCTCATTTACTCCTCCCATTTCATAAATAATCTGACCTGATTTAACCGGCGCTACATAATAAGCAATAGCACCTTTCCCTTTCCCCATTCGAGTTTCCGCTGGTTTCTTTGTAACTGATTTATACGGAAACACACGAACCCAAACCTTCCCTCCTTTCCCACCACGTCGAACGTTCAACTGCAACGCTCTACGTCCAGCTTCTAACTGCTTAGATGTTATTCGTGCTGGTTCAAGCGCTTGTAGTGCGTATTTACCAAAACAAATCTCGTTGCCACCGTCACGTACGCCTTCGATTCTTCCTTTTCGGTGTTTGACAGTTTTTTGTTGTTGATGTTTAAGTGTTTGGTAGAACCTGGTTTGAATGCTGGGTGGTGAATGTGTTAGGGTTAGGGTGGAGAGTGAGTCGCTGATCACCGATGAGACGGTGAGGCGAGAAAAAGATCGTGAAAGCTTTGAAGCTAATGTGATCATCGCCATTGTTGTGGAAATGAAAGAAGCTAGCTAGGGTTTCCTGTAGAATTGATCAAATGAGATCAGGCCATGTTATGTGGTTTGAATTTATCAGTTAACCAGTTACAATTTTAACTATTTTACTTTTGAAAATTACACGTTTAGTTTCTTACATTTAAACGTGACATACCAAACGTGTTGATATATGAAGAGTAAATAAGGTAAAAAACTTAATGTTGTGAGTATGAAAGTTGGGTGACATAATTCCATTTGCATAACTCAATGTTAGAGACTTAACAATAATCCCGTACCATAGGTTAGAAATGCGTAAGTGACATATGGTTAGAGATCGATATATAATCAGTTTCGACTTCAATTTTAAAAGGTTTCGTTCCCAAACAACATATGACACGTTCTTGTGCTTTCGCAACTATAGTTCCCCGTCGGACAACAAAGACACATTTTCCAACACATACTATTCCGTTTACACTTTACACACATCTAGTTATTAAACTTGTAATGGATAACTATTATATAAAAAAATATTAGAAAAACATACATAGACTTATGTTTTATAAGTAGCTTATGACTTATAAAATATACGCTTTTAAATTTTTTAAAAAGTGTTTGTAGTAGCTTATGAGTTTATTAGCTTCTAGCAAAGCAAAAATGTTTGATAAACCCCATAAGCCACACAAAATATGCTAATGAAAACCCTTTTACATAAGCTTATAAGCTTAAGCTAATAAGCTCAAACAAACATTAAAATTGGGTTTATCTCTTACATACGTTAATAAACTCATAAGTCTTTTATATAAGCTAAAACAAACACCTTCTAAGAAGGGTTTAAACGAGATGAGTTGAACTCAACTCGACTAAACTCGAGTTTAACTCGTTTACGATTTAGTTTTCAAAACCTATAAATAATGTATGATATCCAATGTGACAAATGGTCATTAAGGATTCATATAATCAAAATCAAAACAATATTAAAACTAAACATATATAAATTATAGGTTAAATAAAAATAAAAAGGGGAAAAATAAACAAAAGATTATAAGGATAATTTTGAAACTATAATTAAAGGGTTGTGTAGGGGAGTTCAAGGTTTGATTTTTAACAAATAAAACCGAACACCTGACCAAACCAAACATCCGATTTAAAACAAATTATTTTTGAATTCGGTTTTTTGTTCAATTTTTTATCAAAACCGAACAAGAATTCGGTTTTCGATTTTAAAATTTTTAATTCGGTTTTAACTGAAATCCGGACTTATATTTAATAATATTTTAAAAAAATTATAATATTTTTAATTTCTCAATTCTAATATGGTACGGAATACTTGAAAAACTCCCAACACACTTCCCTTCTTTCTTAAGAAACAAATGTGGTCCATTAGTTTAGCTTTTTGAAATGCGAATTATGAACTATAAGTGATTCATTTAGTTATGTGTTTATGTTGATATGTAAATATAAGTGGTTTATTAGTTTAGCTGGTTTTTTTTTAAATATGTTCGGACTCTAAATATAGTCGACTCTCATTAGAGTGACATCATAATTGATATCTTAATTATTTGTTTGCTTAGACAAAATGATTAATTAATCAGTCGTTAACATATTAATTATTTTGTAGCCTACATACATTTTGGTATATATAATATTGTTGTTTGTTTAATTGGACTTTTCTTATTCAATTCATATTGCAAACAAGTAGTTATAGTATCTTATTTTGTGCAAAATCGAATTCAAATTCGGTTATCGGTTATCATTTCCCTTTTTATCACATCTCGGTTTCGGTTTTAACGAATAACCCTATACGGTTGTGTTTGGGGGCAGATATAAGAACACTAAAAGCTGAGGATACAAAAAGCACTCTTATTTTTCACTCCCAATTCAAACTCTAAGTAAGGTAGGGTTTTGGGTTTAAGTTTGTACAATCAAAAGCTTGAAACTTATAATCAAAAGAAGCATGCCTGATCTGGACGGCAATTCGAGAACTGTCATTGCACTAAATAGGATTTCCATTTGTATTTGCACTTTTTGTAATTATAGTTGCAATTAATATCAATGATCGTGTAATGTAACCGTGTAAGAAAGATGTATCCAACTTGCTCCAAAGAAATGATATATCAAAGCATTCTATTATAACTACAAGTGACAAGAACAGGTGGCAAAATGCGTTATCAGGTTGGGTAACGGGTCAAATGGCCTATTTTTGAGACATTTTCACCTCAGTTTGCTGTCCTTCAAACGAAGAACAGGTGTAGCCACCTTGTCTAAAATGTTTGTTGTCTTTCGGTCGAAGAACAAGTGTAACCACCTCGCCTAATAAGTTTGTTGTCCTTCAAATGAATAACAAGTGTAGCCATCTCGTCTAAAAACGTTTGGGTCAACACCACCAAAATTGTATTAAGCAATAATGAAAAAATAACCAGATTTAATCAATTTAGACCCATTTACCTAGATAGAAAAATATTTCCATAATTCATGTAGCGATTATATAAACAAGGATATATTAAAACATTAGCCCAAATATCTAACGACCTAATAATCAAGTCGATGACAGGTATTCATTAAGCATACACTAGTAAACCCGATCAAAAATCATAAAACGGTATTGAAAGATGCCCTTTAATGAACACAGTTTCACATTGGAGGGAACAATAGAATACAAAAATCGTTTATTAGCCTCTGATTTTAAACAAACAGTTCCATGATAAGAAGAACGAACAATTAAACTTAGGTTTGGGCAGAGGCCGCGCGAACGCAGGCCCCCACAGCAACAAATTATGATGTAGACTCGACCACTTGGGCCGATCTTAGGATAGCACCCCTTCAAAGTGCAATGAAGGTCACTAACCTAGGCCATGAGCCTTTTTGATCACCCATTGACCCCATCCAGGTAAGTAAGTAATCCATTCCCCTAATTCCCTCTTTATACACATTCCTCTCCCTTTGAACTTTCCTCCCTCAAGCGATGTGGGATCAAATTAAAATGTTCATTCTACCCTTTCCTTTCGTTTATTGTTTTACAGGTTTTAATTTATCGTTCTTAAATGTTTTAAACTACAAATCTATATCTATAACAGAAATCTATAGTAACTAAAAAGCGTAAAGTTCGTTGCAAAGGGGATAGATAATCAACCAACAAAACATGAACTATGTTCAATAGAGCCTCAGAGGCATCACCAGCAATCTATCTTGGATTCACTAATCTTTAGCAGTGATTATAGATCCAAAACCACGATAAATTGAATCCAGGGGAGAAATATTATCAAGAAGAAGCACAGCGAAAAGCTTGAAACGTTTTTGCAGCCCATTTGTTATCACAATTATGAAGGGGCAAAGTCATGTGAAATCAAATTCGTCACTCATACAGAAGGCACCGAACAAAACATTTACTATGTTGCGCATAATAACAAAATGGTAGAGTGTTTCTACGTTTTGTTAACAAACGGTACATAAGATGACTCGGAAAATCTGAATCTCTTCTGATCATATACAAAGATAACAATTCTGTCATTAGAGGCTTTCAAATAAATATATCAATCGTTCCTCACAATCCAACCAAACCAACATAATTGGCCACTTAAACAAAAAGATTCCACCAAGCTATCATCAGTTAAAGTCATTTAACGCAAACCTTACCTCGTGGTACATCTCCCCTTATACCAAGATTAGTTGGAAAAATACCTTGTCAAACGGGTCAAAATTCCACCACAGTGTATTCATAAATTTATTAGCTCCTATATTATTATTGTTAAAAAAACTTATTATTTATTAATACTATTTTTAGTTTATACATACTCTTTATGAAATCAAGAGTAAATGGTCAAAAAGAGTTAAGACTAACAAACCTTTTTTTTTACCAATTACCTATCTTTAACATATGGTCTTCTATTAGGTATTCAGGAATTTCGGTTCAAAATCATAAATTCATAAAACAAACTGTACCATCTTGAACCGAAACCGGTATACGTGGTATGGTTCTTAGTTTTAAGTGTAGCAAGAAATAGGTTCTCTATACAATCCTCTTCATTATCAGGCATGAGTTGAGATAGTAGGAAGACTAGAGGGTGTTCGGCTCCTCCAACTAACTCAATTTCTATATAAATTTAAGTTAATATCTTAAATCCTTAAAAAGTTTATTTAGTCAGTTCCCCTAATGGAGTCGACCCGCTTATTTTGAAATCCTGTCTCCGTCCCTTAAAAATGAGATACAAAACTTAAATTAAAAAAAATAACACCCGGGAATAGAATACCCGTAAATGACATTTTTAATTGTATAGGGGAGTGTAGAGCAACTATGATAAAATATATAAACAATTTTCCTGATTAATTTTTCATTCCCGATTCACAGCTGACTTACCGAAATGGCTGATTTGGAATGCCATTTGATATTTGTTGGCAATCAAGAACAATCACCTGCAAAACCTAGTCATCCTTTTTCTCTGTAAGTCATTATATTTCTGTATATCTATATATATATATATATATAATCATTGTTGTTCATATCACAACTTTACTCACTGTATATTTAGGGGTTTTCTAATTTAGGTTTTCAATAACTTAATTAGTTTCAAACACTGCATGATTGTTTCATTATTTAGTGATAATCAAATAGATATTCTGTAGTAAACCCTAATTTAGGGATCATTCGAGGTTGGTAACTTGGTTTGCGTTGACTCGAAAGCTATTGTTTGTTTACATTTAAATCAGACGAGTTAGATTAATTTCTTCTATTTGTTATTTGTTCTTATTGTGTTTTTATGTTTTATCTCAGGTCGGATGATAGACCAAGACGGTTGTATGTCCGGTTTATTGTGTCTCTGTATCTGTTCTACATGGTGTTGATTCAGCTTGTTCGACTCAGGTACAAAGAAGAAAAAGAAGGGCCGTTTGAGACTCACCTTGTCTTGATGCGCACGACTGTACTTGCATTTCTTGTTGCTGGAATCACTTCGGTGGTTTTGCATAACCAGTACCTTCCAAGTACTTCCAAGGGTATGTCTACTGTTGTTTTGAAGATCGCCAAGATTGTGTTTTCCATCTCGGTCATAATTGCATATGTCACACTGTTGATGGTTTTATTCCTTGGTTAGTTTGATTGAGTACTATCATTTGAGCGTTTTTATGTAGTCGTAGTAGCATGTGCTTGCCTATATGTTCTGTTCAAAAGATCGTTATTAATCTTTTATTACAAGTCATGTATTGTATAGTGAAGATCATCGTAATGCACTAAAATAATTCTCTTTCTACTTGTGCTGCTTTATGAAGCCTACGACTTTCTTTCAACTTGGTATGCATTGTTGTATGTTGCTATGATGAATGCTAGTATTTAATAAATCATATATGTGATTTTGTGTTACATTTATAGTCCTATCATTATTTGTGTCTTAAATAAACGTGGACCATTGACATGGTTCCCTCATTTAGAGATTTCGTTATAACACTAAAACAAAATCAATATAGCCGTTTTTTTGTATCAGATGATACATCAACTTCACCAACTTTGTTTTGTATAAAAAGCTCCCTCGGAAAGCTTGGGCAAGGAACGTTTCTGACTTAAATACTTAAGTTACTAGATACTAAAGGTGTTCTGGCTTCTCGGACTGAAACCAAGACACACCCATCTTTTAACCAGCGGCGTTTATATTGGAGTATACTAAATTCGGGTCAAAATTGAAAAGCCATAAAACGAACTTCACTGAGTTAAACCAAAACTGATAAACAATCAACTTCTTTCTTAAAGTGAAAGAGAAAATGATAGCACTATATCTCTACGACAATTCCTACTCAACACATCAAACTAATGCTTCTTAGTCCTTTAATAAAAACAGAGAACTTCAACCATTGACAAAAAGACCATAAATAATATCAACATGAAATACCTGAAACTCTCAACTTAACAATGGAAAAGACGGAAAACTTGATGAGAAAAAAAAAAACACATAAAATTATGGCAAACTTTGGCTACACACTACAGCCTAACACAATTAAAATGAGAGATACAATAGTACTAGTACTACCAAAATAGGAACTAAATCATACTACAAAGATTCAAACAAATCCATAAATTTTCAGGCTCAAGATCCACAGAAACCAAAAGCTTTTCACGCGTCTGATCTCCAGCCCGCATTCGAGTAACCAGGTTGTGCGTTATAACCACTATTACCACCAGTTGCCCCTTGTTGATCTCCACTAGGTGCACCGCCTGGTCCAAACCGCCCACCAGCCGCTCCATACCCACCAGGGTTAGCATTGTATCCATCGTTACTGCCATAATTTCCATAACCATAAGCCTGACCACCATACTGTCCACTTGCAGCTTGACTCATGCCTGTAGAAGCAGCAGAACCACCTCCAGCAGCGTTCCAAGGAACATTAGCTCCATAACCCACATTCGGACCATAACCCGTGTTACCATAACCAGGATTCTGACCACCCCATGGGGATTTCATTGCACTAGGGTTACCACCTGCATAACCAGAATTCGCCCCACTTGGGTTTCCATACGCTCCAGCACCATAGCCAGCCCCATAATTTCCATATCCATAAGCACCAACACCATAAGTCGGTTGACCATAGCCAGAATACGGTGGATAACCACCACCGCCACCGCCACCACCAGTTTGCTGCTGCATGAATCTACTCCCATCCATTTGATTATCAAACGATCCAGCATTGTTACCTTGATAACCACCACCACGGCTACCGCCACCACTACCACCACCAGTATTTGCGTCTTTAGGAAGTGCTCGTTTGACTTCAACAAGCTTATTGTTCAGTTCATGGTAAGTCTTCTGAAGAACTCTATCAACAGCATCTTCTGTATCAAATGAGATAAAACCAAATCCTCGAGGCCTACTTGTGTTTTGGTCAAACATTATTACTACATCAGTTACATCACCGTAAGTTTCAAAGTACTGACGGAACTGTTCTTCTGATAAAGTGGAAGGCAAACCACCGACAAATATCTTTTTGGTTCTATAACCTCCTGACCCTCCAGAACTCCTTCCAACATTATTTGCAGGTCTAGACGTTTGCTGTTCTTCTCTGGATAAAGCTCTCTTAGCTTCCACCTGCACACCAGAATTCAACCACAGATAAACAAACTTGCATAATAAAATCATCAAAACCAAAGTTAAGATATACACAAGGAATTCATTCTAGAATCTCAGATTAGGGAGCGTTGTAGATTGCTTATTTAAACTGCTCAAATAAAGCAATAAGCAGTTCGAAATAAGTAACTTATTTCACTCGCAAATATTTACCAGTTTGGGTAAACAATCACAAACATCCTCAAAACAACTTATTGGTGTATCAAAACGCAATAAGCAGTACAAGATCGAATAAATTCACGAAAGAAGAGGAGAATTTAATTCATCACTAAAGCATAAAACTTGATACAAGTTTACTTCCAACACATAAAACCTCGAATTTAAAAAAGATTATATTTTTTTGATGTAAATCCCTCAAAACACACACAAACTGAGTCAAAAAATCAATTACGGAGGTAAAAACTATATAAATTAACAAAAGATACAATAAACTCGCAAATATTAAAATAACCAGTTTAGATAAAATAAAATAAAAAATCTCCAACACCCTCAAAACAAGCACAATAAGCAGTACGAGATCCAATAAATTCACGAAAGAAGAGTAGAGTTCAGTTCATCACTTAAAGCATCAAACTTGATACAACTTTACTTGCAACACATAAAAAAAGATTACATTTTAAAAAAGAAATCCCACTAAACGTAGTGTAAAAAATCAAGGGGAGACGTAAAACTATCTAAATGAACAAAAGATACAGAGTAAGAATTAATCGTAATAACTAATGATGCTTTCTAGTTCTACCATCAATGTGTTCGATTACGGATATCCGCTCAAACTATAGGGCTTTGACTTCAATGCCAAAGCTAATTATACTCGAACACAATTAAATTCAAAGCACAATATTCATATACTTAAATCAAAACAAAATGCTAATAATTTAACCTACTCCAGCTAAATCAATTCCAAATTTAAACCTAAACCTAAATTAAAACCCTAAAAGAAAAAAATCGAAAAATTACTTACAGTTCTGCCTTCAATAGTATGTCGATCTTGAAGAACAGTATCGAGAACAGAAGGATCTGAGAAAACAACAAATCCAAAGCCACGTGGACGACCAGTAGTTTTATCACGCATAATAACGGACTGAGAAACATGGCCGTACTTAGTAAAGTACTCAGTTAGGGTTTCCTCAGTTGTATCCCATGCTATTCCTCCGATAAACAGCTTTCCTTCATCGGAATCCATCTAGGTTTAAGGTTTTAGGGTTGCTGCTGCTGATGTGTCACGGATTCCGAGTGTGGATTTACCGGAATATAAACGACGAGGGGTCTTATTCTTACCTCACGTGACTTGATAAAAAAGAAAAACATATATATAACTAGTACAATCAAATTGTATATACGTATAATTATAGTATATGTATGTATATATAAATATAAATATATAATAAAATAGGAGTTTCTAATTTTATTTTGTATATATTGTATTTTTATTTTTATAAACATGATTAATGCCAATAATTAAGGAACGTTTAACTAAATGTAAATATAAGGTGCTCGTATCTTTAATAAGGAAAGACTTACCTGGAAGAGCCATGTAGCTCGGCGCTACCTTACTCCTATTGGCGACATCTACTTTCGTTGTTTTTTTATAGTGTAGTTTTTTTTAACGTTTTGTGTTGTCATGTTGATTACCACGTAACCATAGTATTAATTTGGCGACATTAGATTTTGCAATTGTGTTATACTTAGGAAACTTTAAGTTTAGAATAATTATTTTGATATATTAATATTTTAAAGTGGTTATTTAAATTTAAATATTATGGATTTTGAGATAGTCTACTAGTCTAGCGACATAATTTTATAAAAAAAAATCATAGAAAGCGGTGGAGTTTCTGTTGTCGAGAGGAGTTAGGTAGCGTCGAGTAAAATGGTCTTTCATGAATCCTAAAACATGAGACGTCTTTACGTTAAACAATAGTGTTGGCCAAAAAAAAATATAGCTTTTTCTATTTCCTATTAAAGTCATACATGCTCGAAGTTTATTTTATTTAACCTTCTTCTAAATAATGAGCCGGTCAACTAACTACTTTTTTGTATAAGTAAATTTGTAAGTTATCGTGTTTTCTTTTTCAGAAGTTTCTTTTATATAAACTTTGAAGGGGAAATGAACTTGGAGTAGTTTGCCATTAATGGCCATGTATATGATGTTATAAACCAATGACAAAAACAAAAATCTTAAATTTATGTATAACAATGAAAAAATATCATTCAACCCGTTCTTGTGTCGTAACAAAAATGGTTTTCTATGTTTGGATTTTTGTTAGACAAATCGATAAATCTTAATTCTTAACGTCATTTCTTACATATTTTCGTGTATTTTAAGTTAAAACCGACCCATTTTAACATTATTCAACCCGTTTGTCAAAATTGATCCATTTTGATATGTACCCAGCCTGTCCATTTTACCATCCTAACTTTAACTCCAAATTTTTCCCTTTTATATTAATTTAGAGATCAAGCACAAATGTAAAAGTTTAATTACAAAGGTTGGGCTTTTTGCCACCATACAAATGTCATTAATTAAAACGTTTGGGCTTGGGGAACCAGTAATATTTTTCAGCCAACCAAAGTATAGACTAATTTAGAATATTTGTTTCATATTGATTAAGACTTTAATTATTTTGATAAATATAATTTAGTAATCTCTTTTTGAAAATTTTCTTTCAAATATCTTTTCTAAAATTTAAAAAATATCAAAAAATCTTTTAAATTTTTTCCGAGATATATCAAATATCTTTTTCGAAAATAATTTGATTTGATTATAATCTCTAGTCTTCCGTCTTCACCCTTCCTTATAAATACACATGTATTTGAGCATAATTTCTAGTATTGGAAGCCACGCCATAGTTACTTATTTCTCTAACACGTTATTCCTTAGCGAAGACTCAAAATCGATAAATATATTTTCTTTTATGGTTGTATGTATGTATTTTAGTTGTATGTATTCAAATATTATATTGATGCCCTTTTCGACTATATAAAGTTACACTTTTGATATTTTTGGATTGCGCATAACAGTTTCTCCCCCTTCCATTATAATTTACTAATTTATTTTTTGTGTTGTAAAGGTGGTGTGGATTTTTGTTTAAATCCTATATTGTGAGTTGTGAGTTCAAGTGGCGATAGTCACTTTAGATCTTGAAAAAAAATACTTAAACTCAACAATCGAATATACAAACAAATCGAACCAGTTCTAGACTGCTAATTAGGGAAATAAAAAACTTGGAAAAGCTACGCTACCTTACTTCTACTACTTTTATTGTTTTTCGTTGTCGGTAACGTATTATAATGTAATAAACAGAATAAGTTTTTGCCTTGTATAAATTTATCTATTTACTTTAATAATAACCTATTTTGTACATGCTGGATAACGAGATTCATATTATACTTATCGACTTTGAATCTCTTCTTAGGAATCTCCGTTTGAGGAAGGATCGACTCTGAATCTCTTATAGCACTAAGGTGCTGTTCTTTTTTCAAAAAAAAATCTTAATAGGCTCTGAACTCTGACCCGGTCAGAGGTTTTAAAAATTTTGTTGTTCTTTTTTTTTTTTCAATCAGAGACAAAAAACTTCTTTTTACCTCTGATCCAACCTTACATGAAAAACCTCTTTTTACCTCTGATTACCTCTTTCTCTTCACCGGTAAGTTTTCCATCCTTAAATTCAAATAATTTTTGATTTTTTTCTAATTGTTTGTCACTTGATTTCGTTATATAAATTGATATTGATGATTGTTTGTTAGATTTAGGTGATATAATTTTTTTTTAATATGTATTTGTTTTCGATTGCCTATAAACTCCTACTATTACATTGACTTTTATGTGAACTTTTCTTTTGTTAATTATTTTTATATCTTGAAATTGATGTTAGACAATTAGTTTATTAATTTGTTCAATCACGCTCACGCTAAACTTAGAAACGTGATTGAGCGTGCTTTTGGTGTTTTGAAATCACATTTTCCCATCTTGAAAAGAATGACTCCGTATTCTTTGGTGAAACAAAGAGATATTACTATTGTATGCTTTGCTATTCATATTTTTATACGAAAAGAAGGATTAAGTGATGATTTTTTCTCCGAATATGATCGAGGTGAAGTACATGCTAACGAGAATGTACAAGATGGGGACGAGTATGATGAGGACGAGGTTCAACCACATGGAAATATAACAGATCAACAATATATGATCAATTGTCGAGATCAACTTGCGGCACAATTAATGCAAAAATGTTGAAAATGTTGTTTGAATATTATCTTTATTTGAAAAATGTTGCCACTATGAACATTTTATGAATGTTTTTATTTAAGACGTTTTATAAATGAAACAGTTTAGTACTAATATAGTAAAACAGATGTTACGAAGGAAAAAAGAACATAGTATATTGATTCAGATTCAGAGTTTTGGACCACCTCTGATTATTCAGAGCTGGTATTCAGATTCAGAGGAAAAACCTTTGATTCAAAAGAACAGCACCTAAGTTAGAGAAATAAGTAACTTTCTTGTTGCTTCATGTATTAGAAACTATAAATATTCGTGTATTCACTCCTTTTGGACTCGTAGATGGAGTTGAAGAATATCATTTTCCTAATTATTTTGATTTATTACAAATAACATCGTACATGTGTTGAGTTTGATGTATTTGTCTCTTAAATTTGATTTTACTTTTTCTTTACTATTTAATCTATACTATCTATAAAATATTTAGATATTTGTTGAATTTTAAGTAGCAAAATTACTATATTATCCTTCATTTATTTTATTAAATATAACTAATAATTAATTTGTCATAACACATTTCCTTAAAAACAAATATTTTCAAAAACACACTTCTCTCAATTATAAAATTTACAAAATAAATCCAATACATAAAGATTTGAGTTTTTTTTACTACTTATAAATTGTTTGCATTTCTTTATTTCCCCAAATAAGACTTGTAACATAGACGACAATATAATACTCAAATCGTTTATAACAAGCTTTAATGCACTTTTATTGAATAAAAACTTTTAGTCCTCGCAACATCGCGTGAGTTTCCTGCTAGTTTATAAAAACACGAGATCGTGAAGAGCGTTAATCGACTCGGATTAGAATCGGACGGGGACCATGGAATGAGTACTCGAACTAATATCGAAATTTATAAATAATAAAATTTTGAAATTTAATGTATAGAAAATTAGAAATAGTATAGTATACAGATATAGTTGTTTAGAAACAGATTAAAAACATAAATATAATTCTTAAAAAATCTAAATACTATTAAAATATAATAAACAATATGGACGATATTATTTTTTATTCTTACAATTTATGTCTGACCAATTCACAAAATAATCAATCAAATTTTTTAATCAAGGTTGTGTTGTTGATGATTTTAAAATTCTATAGGAATATAAGTTAAATTTCTTAATCAACAATATTGGTAAAAAAAAAAAATCTAGTTTGTGCAGTTTTGAAGCTATTATGAATATTAGATGTCATGTACTTCCATTTTCATGATTATTTATGGAACTCGGTTGCTACGATCTCTAAACATTTTAGTGACACCACTAATTGTTTTCACATGAATTATTGCTTCTTGGTGCCTTTGATACTCCTGGTGATTGTGGTAGTGTATACTTCTACTGGCTTAGCATGTTTAAGCAAGCTTGATCTCCTCTCCTACTCGTGTTTTCAGTCTTTAGTTTCGAGAGTAGTTTTAACCCTTTAACCCATATATCTAAACTTTGAACAATTTTTTAGCTTAAAGTGAAATGGGTCAAATGGAAAGGACATGTTAAATGGGTTGGAACTCTCCCAAACTCAAAGTGTTCTTTTTTTGTTCATACAATCTTTTTTTGAATATGCATAAATATCTCAGAATACTTAATTCGGACTGAAGTGTGGCCAAAAGCTCAAGATTGCATCTACTTTTAAATTGAGGTACAAATTATGTTATAAAAAGTGTCGAAAAGTTTGTCATAGGAAACTTGTTATTATGTGATCTTAAGGAAGGGGTTAGTAATAATACCCCTTTGTTAATATGATCGATCAAATATCTTCTATCATAAGGGTTATAGATGGTTTGATTATATATAATGGTTATTAGTACTCACCACTCATGTGAGAAGAGAACAAACCGTAAAATTGTAACTAAGGTGTTGTTCTTGTTGTAAAAAACTGTAGGAAAGTAAGATTAGATTTGGGTATTTTCTTCGAACTTTAAAAAAAACAATGACAAATTACAAGGAAGAAAAGGTAGAATAATTTGGAAGTGAACATAGTCGACTTCAGTATAGTTGACTCTTATCCATATAAATGAAAAGCCTTTACCACATATATTTGTAGTTAAACAATCATCATCTTTATACAATATTTGTTCAGCTTTCCTGGAAAACCTGAACCCTCTTCATCATCTTTATCGATGAAAATGGATTCAGATTCTTTTGATAAACTTTGTTGTGAAAGGCCGAAGAATGGCGTATATTTGAATTATTTGTTTCAAGATATCGGAAAAAGCTTTGTAAGCCATCTCAAGGGAGGTCTCGCACGCTATAGCTTTAGCGTATGTGATCACACCATGCTCCCTATAGGTCAGGATGAAAGTTCTGAGCTCTTGAAAGCTATTGAGGAGTCTGAAATCTATCTTGTTATATTTTCCATCAACTACCCTTTTTCTATAGAGTGTCTCGACGAGTTGGTCCTAATAATGGATTCCCTCCTCAAGTTTAAGAAAAGGAAAGTTTTTCCTATATTTTTTAATGTCGATCCATCTCATGTTAGAAGTCAAGGAGAAGGCTCTTTCAGGGAGGCTTTCAATGAGCACGAGAACAATGATCTGGATCCTGATCGAGTTCGGAAATGGAGGCAAGTCCTAAAACATGTTGGTCAATTGTCTGGTCTGACCATGCAAAATGGGTAATTTTACTATGTTCTTTTCTTTTTCATTATAGAATTATCAATACACGTCTATGATATTATGTTGTTACAACCTAGGTATTGAATTTCTTAAAATTTGGCAGGATCTGCGAGGCGGAATTCGTACTGAAAGTTATTAAAGAGCTTGAAAAGATTCAAAGTCCACAAGACTTGCATGTTACCGACCACCAGGTTGGGATAGGATCCAGGGCAGAAGAACTAATTTCAACATTAAGGTTAGACTTCAAAGGTGTACTAGTTGTTGCAGTTTTTGGAATTAGTGGAATCGGTAAGACGACTATTGTCAAAGCAGTGTATAATAGAATTTCTGAAAAATTTGAGATGAGTTGTTTTCTTGGGGACATTCATTACCACTGTGGAGGTACAAACTGGAGGGTTGATTTGCCAAAGCTGCTTATATCTTGTCTATCTCCAAGTGATAAGTTTTCAATCATGCATCATCATAATGACTATGTTACAAAGATAAGAAAGTTTATTCATGGACGGAAGGTTCTGTTGGTACTTGATGACGTTGATAACTTTCAGCAATTAGAAGCATTAGGTATTAATCCAGGATGTTTCAACAGTGGAAGTAGAATAATTGTGACGACAAGAGATAAACAGTCACTTGGTTACGTACCGTATACTTCATACCATACGATGTTGTTAAATCAAAGGGAGTCTCTTACCCTTTTTACAGGGCTTATGTTTTTAAGACACGATCCCATCAACACGGAGTTCATAGAAGAGGTAGTGCGTCGTGCTGGAGGTCTTCCATTGGTTCTTAAGGTTTGGAGTAGCCATTTTCAACAGTATGGAAAGGAACAATGGCCAAACATATTGGAGACACTTAAAAGAATTCCTCATGGTGATGTTCAAAAGCAACTTCAATTGAGCTATAATTCACTTCCTTACAGATACAAGAAGTTATTTCTGGATATTGCGTGTTTTTTTGTTGGATGGAAGAAGGATTTAGTTGTCAAAGTATTAGAGGATGAAGATTCAGCATTCTTCCCAGATCATGAAATTCAATATCTCGTTGATAAAAGTCTGGTTAAAATAGATTACTTATATCCAGGCAGAGCAAGTGTAGCGTTTATGCATCATGCGATTAGGGAAATGGGTCAAGAAGTAGTCCGTCAAGAAAATGAGGATGAGCCTGGAAAACGATCAAGATTGATGGACCATGGGGACGTGATCCGTATATTGAGAGATTGTTCAGTAAGTATATTTTCTTTTTAACTTTTTGATATTAGCTTTACACATATATCTCATATATTATTAACTCTTTTATTTATAAATCAAACAGGGAACAGAATTAGTTGAAAGCATCCAATTAGGCAACACCTACGTGGAAGAAAGTGTAACTTTAAAGGTAGAGGCCATTAAAAAGATGAGTAATCTGAGGTTCATTCAGTTGGATTATAGTTATCGACCACTATCTTGGTGTTCTTCTTCTTCAAAAGATGGCATGTCTTCCTTTACTTTTAAAAAATTGAGATACTTGGAATGGAATGGGTTCCCTTTGAAATGCATCAACATCGATATGGACAACGTGGTGGTTATTAAGTTGTGGAATAGCAAACTGAAAAAACTTTGGAAAGGATTCAAGGTATATATGATCAGGTCATGTTTGTTATTATTTGTTTTATTATACATACACCTTTTCATTTTATACATTACTCCAATATAACTGAAATTTAGGCAATAATTGGACATGAATTAAAGATTTAAAGAGAGGTTGAGACATCTTAAATTATAGTTCATCGTGGATTTATTAGGATGGGACATCACTTTTCAAACCCAATCTTAAATTATACTTCATCATGGATTAATAATCCACTATTAATGTTATGATATGATATTTCTCTATTCCTGTGTTTATAGAGTCTTAAGAAGCTCAGGATTCTGGATGTGAGTCATTCAAGATCCTTAACCAAGACCGGAAATTTCGATGGACTTGAGAAATTAGAGGAACTTTACTTTCGCGAATGTGAAAAGTTGGAAGAGTTGGATAGCTCTATTAGTTGTGTCAGAAAACTTGTTGTATTAGATCTATATAAGTGCAGAAAGTTAAAGAGGTTCCCATGGGAAAAAATAGGTGAGTTACGGTCCCTGAAAGCACTTGATCTCAGTTATTGTCCCCACATTGGATTAGAACGTGTTAAGGTTATTGATCCTTTTCTGTCCTCTTTAAAAGAGTGTTGTATTACTCGGCTAGGCCTTGCTTCATGCAAGATATCGCAAATCTCACATGAGGTTGGGAATCTGAAATCTCTAAAATATTTGAATTTAGATGGAAACAGATTCACTAGCCTACCTGATAGCCTATGCCAACTTAATGAACTCGAGGAGATTCACTTATCTGAATGCACCAACTTAAAGTCAATTCCAAATCTTCCAACCAACATTAAAGAGGTTACAGCCAAGAATTGTATAAAACTGCTGAATCTTCCTTTAAACATGTCTGAGTTACAATTTTTAGGGTTACTTGATTTAGATGGCTGCTTTAAACTTGAACCTGAAGGTTTCATGAAAGGTACAGGACTAAGGAACCTAGTTTCTTTAAACATGAGAAACTGCAACGTGTCTCAAGTATCAAGTGAAATTGGGAATTTGGTGTCATTAGAGACTCTAAACCTTTCAGAAAACACATTTTCTAGCCTTCCGGAAAGCTTCGGCAATCTTACGAAACTCAGGCGCCTTTTGATAAATGATTGGTCTCAGTTAGAGTTGGTTCCACTTCTTCCATCAGAGCTAAAAGCTATTGAAGCATCGGGGTGTGGGTCATTAAATAATTTTCCTTGCAAACTGTTCCAGGTAAGCAATCCATGTATTAATTTTGTAATGAAGTGGACTTTCTTTTGGATTACGTATTGATGCCTTTTGATACAGGATTCATTTTTGGCTAGAGAATTATGCCTTTTTCTCTCTGGGAAGGAGGTTCCTAAATGGTGCAGTTATAGAAGTAATGGAAATGAATTATCTTTTGTGGCACCACCAATGCACTTGGATAACAAAATCCGTGGTGTCATCTTATGTGCAACTTTAAATAAAGGTTATGATTGCACTTGGGTCGGGTTTTATCCAACAATGGTGAATAAAACAAAAGACACACGTCACAGTTTCGAAGATAGGTATTATACTACAAGATGTTCCATGTATGTGATGTTTTATCAACTTAATGATAAAACACTTGTGGTGGAACCGGGTGACACTATCCTACTTCATTTTGATAACCTAGAGAACATTAAAGGTTGTGGGTTACGTTTGATATATGAGGGTGAAACTGTCTCATTGGAGGGATGACGGCTGTAGGCATGCTAGTATTGTTTTCTCAATTTAAATGAATCTGTAACCAACTGTTTGGTTAAATTACTCGGGGGCTGTTTGATAGATGCAGACTGAGTTAGTGCAGACTGAGTTGGAGCTCAGACTGAGTTAGGTGCAGACTGAGTTTGTTGTGTTTGATTATGTCTCGGACTGGCTATGCTGACTGAGAGAAATGACTATTTTACCCTTCTGTTTATTTTTATATTTATTTTTATATTGAATGTGCTACAAAATCAAAATTAACCAATTACAAAAAAAAAAAAGACCCTTCGTATAAGGCTTTTAATGGGTTGTTAAACTAACATTTCAGATAGTTTTTTTTTCTTATTTTCATTATATTTTCTTCAAATTCTTTTTGTTGGTTCGTCATACATGACCCTTTACTTCCGACATTTCTAGCTTTCCTTTGTCATCATTTGCCTTGGTTTTTAATTCCTATACGCTTGAGGATTTCTAGGCGGACAATTGCAAGAAAAAAAGATAGAAGGTTGCTATTGCCTTTGTCCATGTGAGCATCAACAATTGGTCGTTAAATTAGCGGCAACGGCGAAAATCCAAACTTATAAAACATAAATCGAATATTAATAGACCATAATATAAATATAAGCTCAAATAAAACCATTTTAGTTTTTGGTAATAAAATTATGATTTATTTTTATATCTTGTTATTTCCGGAGGAGAAAGAAACTTGGCTTGGGGTGAACCACACAGCCTCAAAGCTTCACTTCCACCACTCAAATCCTTAAATCTAAATTCTTTAATTCACATTCACCATTTTTGTTGAGTTCATAAAATAATTTAATTTCAGAATCTAGTTGTCATAATTCTCAGTTTTAGCAAATTCAATGTCATCTTCATGTGCTACTGTACCACATCAAATAAGATCAGACTGGGGTGGCTGGAGGAGGGGGAGGAGGAGGAGCGGCTTGAGCTTTTTTGGCTGAAGGGTATTTTTTCTCGCAACAAACTCAGTCCGCAGTTTTTTATCACAGATCCAGTCTTTGATATGGGTCCGTGATACGGACCGAGTCCGTGACATCTTTGCCTTATCAAACGCGCAGACCACGGACCGAGTCCGTGATCTGAGTCCGGGTCCGTGGTCTGTGGTAATATCAAACAGCCCCTCAATTAAACTTATAACTATTTATGTTATGATGTTGTTAAATTAAATGTTTACATTATGTCAGTTTATTGATTGTTTACTAAATGATTGAAACACAGTTGCGCAGCCCACCCACAAATATTTAATGATGTATATATGCTTTAATATTATGGTTTCAAAACTTGCAATTCACTTATTTTGTTCCACCAATTCTCAAATACTAACTTCATTTATCTTTTAAATTGTTAGTAAATTATTAGTTCCCATCTTGTTAAGGAGACAATGTACTTCTACACTATTAAAATCTTTAACAATTTAAAATCACCACATTTTTATCTTTTATTTTTCACGATAACTAGAAAGATATTGATAAATGATAATCGTTGTTTTATAGAAAAGTACATCATACAATCTAAAACTTACGAATAAACTTATATAGTAAAACTTATTATATTAAACTGTCATTCAAGTTCTGTTTTACTGTTAATATGTTATTTTGGCCCACCTACAAACAAATTTTTGAACACAACTACCTTAGTCCTTAAGTTAAATACCACCCCCACAACACAACATTTAAACAATTGTGACTGGATTTTTTATTTAGTTTTGCGACGATGCTCGTTGTTTGCAACAAATATTATTGCTTCTATGTGCCTTTGACACTCCCAGTGATTGTCGTTGTTGTATACTTCTACTGGCTTAGGATGGAAATGTTTAACCATGCTTGATCTCCTCCTACTCACGTTTTCAATTAACAATTTCGAAAGGTGTTCGTTTTGACCCATATAGCTATAACGGGTCAAACATTGGTTTTTAGCTTATAGATAAATGGAGTCAAATGAATAGGACATGTGAAACGTTGAAAGTCTAAAGTGTATTCTTTTTCTATGCACCCAGTCTTTTAAAGTCTATTAAAACATTTTGATTATGGTTGTAATGTTTTAGTTTTCGTATTCGTTTTCAAAGCATTACTTTTTGTTAGAAGATATAAAGTGGACGGAGGGTGTTTGTGAAATTCCACAGGTTAAATCCCTTTTAAAAAAGCACCGGTAGTCTGTGATTGAGAGTATCTATTGTATTAAATGGTTATGAAGTAAATGTTCTTTATATATCATCTTTACAGTAACTTACATTTTTTTTTCCTCAAAACTTTTTTTTCCGTCAATTTTATCCCTCAACTTCTTTTTTCTCACATTTTTTGTTCTTAACTTAATAGATAAACCTAGGAAGTATTTTTTGTTGGAGGGAAGTTTGAAAAATCTGAAAATCTAGAGTTGGCGGGATTTTATTTCTTTTTTTGAAGTGGTGGGAAAAGAAAAGTAAAAAAGAAATTGGAAAAATAAATTTGCGACTACGAAATGTCTATAGAGTAGTCAAACTTTGTGTTGAAAAAGCAAATTTCTTTTGTCTTTTAGTGGATCTATTGAGACGACGATATAGGTCATTTTTTTGTAGTGTTAGGAAAACTGTAGTTCTATATGTCAAACTTGTTTAAGATATTGAGAAAAGAAAATTAGCATGTATAGTAACGACCTGACCCATAACAAAAAAGTACCCTTTGCGGCTTTGCCCAACATGTAGGCTGTATGACCCGTCAATTTATCGCCATGTCAACAAAGTTGGAAACATGTGAATTTGAATCATGGATCCGTTATTGACTCTAACCGATATGTAGAGTTGTTTCGTATTGATTCACAAGATCTAAAATTCTTTAAAAACTGTATTTTGAATTCATGTAGGCCACATTCCATGGTTTTTGCACCGAATATGACTCAAGTTAGGATCGTATTTCGTTATTTACGTGATTTTAGTGATTTTCTCATTCAACCTTTAACCCTTTAAAATGACATTTAGTATGTTAGTGATGTATACATTAAAAAATATATTTTGGAACGACTTCTGATGTATTTTAATGAATACAAAAAATATAATATGTTACTAGTGTGTTGAATACACTAAAATTACTTTTTGTGACGACTTTTGATGTGTTTTTAATGTATTGAAATACTAGTTGTTGTTTTTAAAAGGTGTTTTAGACATTTATGAGTAATAATTTGAATAACAAGTTTTCATGGGATTTTAGGTTTACGTGTTGAGTTTAAATTTTGAGATTTCTATACAAATGTCTAGATTTTTTTTTCGAGTTAATTACATGGATAGTCCTTATGATTTGACGAAATTTCACCGTTCATTCCCATTGCTTTTTTATTACATGGATAATCCCTAATTTTAAAAAATGTTACCCGGATAGTCCCAATTTTGGATGTTCCGTTAAATCAAACGTTAGTGGAACTCATGTGCATTGCACACGAAGATATATAAGTCATTTTACTATTTTTATTATAATTTTCAAATCAATATAACATATCTATCTAATTTTTCGAATATCTTTTTCTTTGTTTTACTATAGAGTAAAGAGTTTATGAACAAAAATACATAAATTTTTTTAGTTTTCCATACTTTCGATATGCAACACTTTTCTTATTTTAATTACAAGTATATCCTAATTCTTGAAATTATAAATATCCTATTATTAATTTATCAAATAGTCTCTAATCTTTACTTTAAAAATGAGATATGTTCAAATTGAATCAATTAGTTATGGGACCAATATTCGGTCAACTGATTCTTTATTGTATTTGGCTCTACTTTCTTTGCTTCCTTCCTTTATACTGCACTTATATCAAACCTACTTCCTCCTTCTCATAATCCTATTATCTTTGCAATTCAAAACGACACCTATTATTGGCTCTACTTTCTTTGCTTCTGTTGGCATAGGGTCTGGTCACCTGTTTCGGGTCTGAGACCGAACCATCGGCCAGAGTTCCCTAGTTCGGATAGGAAAAGACAAAGAGATATAAAGACAAAGCAGATACGACAAGGAGCCGACAAAGAAGGTAAGAAAAGATGCTCCGACAAAAGACATCCTTTTAACCGCTAGGTAAAAAGGGTAAAGGCTAGGGAGCATCCTATTACCCAGAAGACCTCCTATAAATACTCAGGTAAACAGTAGATATCCAGGGGACTTTTCACTTTAACTTTATGCTTATATTTTTCTGTCCGAACCAGAGTACTTATTCTTACGCCCGAGTTGAATCAGGGGTATAGCCCCACTCAACCTGGTGTTTTCTCTTAGTGCAGGAAATTCGGATAAGGAAATCAGAGAGGTTGATTCAAGGGAAACCGGACTTCGAGTCGGACTAAGTGTGTGAGTGTAGTTCGGGTAGGGGTTCAGGGGCCCTTTGTATTAACATTTTGGCGCCATCCGTGGGACCGGAAAAAATACTCACTTGAAATGGAGACTCCAGCTGAAACGGTTAACTTAGTCACCAACGAGGGACAGAGTTCCGACAAGAACGCTGAGAAGGGAACCGGAACCAGTGGGGAGTTTTCTAGTAAGTTCGTGAAGGACAACATAGAAATGCTGAGAGCGTTGGTAGAAGAACATGAGCTTACTGAATCGTTGAAGAAGGGAAAGAGTAAGGTAACGAGTGATGAGCCTCGAGAGGGAAGGTTTAAAGGGAGGAGGCTAACTTTCAGTGAGGAGGAAGAGTCGGAAGATGAAGATGAAGATTTGAGCCTACCATACCAATCAGATTTCTCCTCCAAGTTTACAAAGAGGATCGCTCAGTTCCCAATTCCACCGAAACAAAAATGCCTGGTATCATCCGAACTTATGACGGATCCGGAGACCCGGATGATCACCTTAACACATTCGCAGGAGCTGCCGAAACCGAATTGTGGTCAATGCATGTGTGGTGTCGTATGTTTGCACAGACACTCGTCGGACCAGCACGGGTGTGGTTTCAGGCACTAGAACCTGGGCAAATAGATAGTTACAAGGAGTTAGAAGTAGTATTTGGGTCATTTTTCACGCAGCAACGTAAATACGTGAAGGGACCGACGGATGTCCATAAAACGAAGCAGAGAGATGGGGAGGGGTTCAGAGAATTTGTGGAAAGGTGGAAGAAAGAGATGCTGCAAGTGAAAGGAGCTTCGAAAACAATGAAGGTCTCAGGATTCATGGAAGGTATCAAACCACCCACGCTGATATAATCGTTTAATGCTAGAGTACCGACTACGGTGGAAGAGATGATGATAAGGGTGAAAGAGTTTATCAAGGGGAAGGAGGCGTCAGGACGAACGGAGGAGCTAGGGGGACGAGTGGCAGGCGGCTCCGGAGTATCATGGAAAGGATCGGGGGTGCCAACATCCAGATCGATACAAGGAAGAAGGCTATTTGGTTCGTCTAGTAGAGCCCAAAGATATGGGGGGAAGTTTCCCATGCCCCCTATTTCTCCAAGAAACAATCCTATTTCGGGACCAGGGGAGAGCAGGAGGAATGTCCATTTCACCAACTTGCTAAAAACGCCAACGCAGATTATGAATACGGAAAGGGGCATCAATCTGATAAAACCACCTCCGGGAACCCTTCCTGGAACTCCGAAAAAACCAAGATACCTGGATAGATATTGTGACTTTCATTTGGATAGGGGGATGCTACAAATGATTGTTATGCATTAAAGAAACAAATAGAAGATGCGGTCCAAACAGGAAAGCTTAACCATTTGGTTCGAGATATACGAGGGGGAAACAAGCAAGGAAGAAATGACAAAAAACCCTAAAGGAAAAGCAAGGGAGATCCACATGGTTCGAGCGGCAAACATGGTTAATCAAAGACCCGGGAAATAAATATCAAGGGATTGGATGAACCAGGTCATAGCATTCCCCCCACTGAACGTTGTAAACCCCACTAACGATCAAATGCACATTAAGGCTCACGTGACGGATCACCTGGTTCACCGAATCTATGTAGATGACGGAAGTGCCTCGGAGATTATGTTTGAACAATGTTTCCGAGAGCTGGATCCAGCATTAAAACGAAGGATGAAGTTGAAAGAAGTTCCATTGGTAGGATTTGCTGGGCAGACAAAGTTTTCCAAAGGAGAGATATGCTTACCGGTACAATTGGCTGAAGGTGATAAGATCCGGACGGTGTGTATGAATTTTCTAGTCGTGGCAGCGGTGTCCCCGTATAATTTCATTTTGGGAAGACCAGGGTTAAAGAAATTGGGAGCAATTGCATCGACAGTACACGGGATGATGAAGTTCCCCACGCCGGGAGGAATAGCTACTATTATCTCGGAAGGAAACAGAGGTTGCCATCAGATACAAAGATTAACGATAGAAGAGAGAAAAATCCAAGAAGAGCAAATTCAAGTTAACCCCTATTTTCCGGATCAGATGATAACTATTGGGAAAACCCTAACGGAGGAGACCAAGAGAAGGTTAGTGGCAATGTTAAAGCAAAATCGAGATGTATTCGCATGGAGGCCAGAGGACATGACGGGGGTACCAAGGGAGATAGCAGAACATCGTTTGAGCGTTTATAAAGCCTCTGAACCCGTAGTACAGAAAAAAAGAGTCCTAGCACCGGAACGAAGCAAAGCAGCGTGCGAAGAGGTCGACTAACTGGTTAAGGCAGGGATACTTCGGGAAGTTAGATACCGGACATGGGTGGCAAACCCAGTCATGGTGTCCAAGGGAGACAAGACGTGGAGAATGTGTGTAGATTTTAAGGACCTCAATGGTGCATGCCCCAAAGACGCATACCCATTACCAGAGATAGACCTAAAAGTTGATTCGTTAGTGGGATTCCGGTTTAAATGTTTTTTAGATGCATACAAGGGCTATCATCAGATACAGATGGCTCGAGAGGACGAAGATAAGACAGCCTTCCACACATATCAGGGGATATACTGTTACAGAAAGATGCCGTTTTGACTCAAGAACGCTGGTGCCACGTACCAAAGACTCATAGATAAAGTATTCAAAGCTCATATAGGTCGAAACATGGAAGCTTACGTAGACGATTTGGTGATCAAAAGTGAAACCGAGGAAGCAATGTTAAGAGACATTAAAGAAATATTTGAGGTATTACGGAAAGTAAATATGAAATTGAACCCCAAAAAGTGTTCATTCGGAGTGGAGGAGGGTAAATTTTTGGGTCACATTATCATGACGCAGAGCATCAGGATCCATCCGGATAAGGTGCGGGCTATTACCAACATGATGGCCCCAGGATCCAGAGTTATGGTTAGAAAGCCAGGAGCACCTTCGGCAAGAGGGGCCGAACCAAATACCACACCTTCCCAATGCCTCATTTTCAAGAAGAAGAGAAGAGACAATTCTGTAGCACGAAACAAGAAGAGTTAACTCGCAGTAAAAAAAATATATATATGCATATATATGTGTAAAGAGAGAAAGCAAGAGAGAACCTTCATCGGCAAGCTTCAAACAAGGACGAGCCAGAGGGCGAGTCCAGTTCTGGCTTAATCCAGTTAAAACTAGTACCTTTTCCCATTTAGACTTTGTACCTCTTGCAGTGTCTTTGGGGCCATCATGTTGGTAATAGTCCGCACCTTATCCGGATGGATCCTGATGCTCTGCGGCATGATAATGTGACCCAAAAATTTACCCTCCTCCACTCCGAATGAACACTTTTTGGGGTTCAATTTCATATTTACTTTTCGTAATACCTCAAATATTTCTTTAATGTCTCTTAACATTGCTTCCTCGGTTTCACTTTTGATCACTAAATCGTCTACGTAAGCTTCCATGTTTCGACCTATATGAGCTTTGAATACTTTATCTATGAGTCTTTGGTACGTGGCACCAGCGTTCTTGAGTCCAAACGGCATCTTTCTGTAACAGTATATCCCCTGATCTGTGTGGAAGGATGTCTTATCTTCGTCCTCCCGAGCCATCTGTATCTGATGATAGCCCTTGTATGCATCTAAAAAACATTTAAACCGGAATCCCACCAACGAATCAACTTTTAGGTCTATCTCTGGTAATGGGTATGCGTCTTTGGGGCATGCACCATTGAGGTCCTTAAAATCTACACACATTCTCCACGTCTTGTCTCCCTTGGGCACCATGACTGGGTTTGCCACCCATGTCCGGTATCTAACTTCCCGGAGTATCCCTGCCTTAACCAGTTGGTCGACCTCTTCGCTCGCTGTTTTGCTTCGTTCCGGTGCTAGGACTCTTTTTTTCTGTACCACGGGTTCAGAGGCTTTATAAACGCTCAAACGATGTTCTGCTATCTCCCTTGGTACCCCTGTCGTGTCCTCTGGCCTCCATGCGAATACATCTCGATTTTGCTTTAACATTGTCACTAACCTTCTCTTGGTCTCCTCCGTTAGGGTTTTCCCAATAGTTATCATCTGATCCGGAAAATAGGGGTTAACTTGAATTTGCTCTTCTTGGATTTTTCTCTCTTCTATCGTTAATCTTTGTATCTGATGGCAACCTCTGTTTCCTTCCGAGATAATAGTAGATATTCCTCCCGGCGTGGGGAACTTCATCATCCCGTGTACTGTCGATGCAATTGCTCCCAATTTCTTTAACCCTGGTCTTTCCAAAATGCAATTATACGGGGACACCGCTGCCACGACTAGAAAATTCATACACACCGTCCGGATCTTATCACCCTCAGCCAATTATACCGGTAAACATATCTCTCCTTTGGAAAACTTTGTCTGCCCAGCAAATCCTACCAATGGAACTTCTTTCAACTTCATCCTTCGTTTTAATGCTGGATCCAGCTCTCGGAAACATTGTTCAAACATAATCTCCGAGGCACTTCCGTCATCTACATAGATTCGGTGAACCAGGTGATCCGTCACGTGAGCCTTAATGAGCATTGGATCGTCAGTGGGTTTTACAGCGTTCAGTGAGGGGAATGCTATGACCTGGTTCATCCAATCCCTTGATATTTCTTTCTCGGGTCTTTGATTAACCATGTTTGCCGCTCGAACCATGTGGATCTCCCTTGCTTTTCCTTTAGGGTTTTTGTCATTTCTTCCTTGCTTGTTTCCCCCTCGTATATCTCGAACCAAATGGTTAAGCTTTCCTGTTTGGACCGCATCTTCTATTTGTTTCTTTAATGCATAGCAATCATTTGTAGCATGCCCCCTATCCAAATGAAAGTCACAATATCTATCCAGGTTTCCCTTTTCCGGAGTTCCAGGAAGGGTTCCCGGAGGTGGTTTTATCAGATTGATGCCCCTTTCCGTATTCATAATCTGCGTTGGCGTTTTTAGCAAGTTGGTGAAATGGACATTCCTCCTGCTCTCCCCTGGTCCCGAAATAGGATTGTTTCTTGAAGAAATAGGGGGCATGGGAAACTTCCCCCCATATCGTTGGGTTCTACTAGACGAACCAAATAGCCTTCTTCCTTGTATCGATCTAGATGTTGGCACCCCTGATCCTTTCCATGATACTTCGGAGCCTCCTGCCACTCGTCCCCCTAGCTCATCCGTTCGTCCTAACGCCTCCTTTCCCTTGATAAACTCTTTCACCCTTATCATCATCTCTTCCACCGTAGCCGGTACTCTAGCATTAAACGATTATATCAGCGTGGGTGGTTTGATACCTTCCATGAATCCTGAGACCTTCATTGTTTCCGAAGCTCCTTTCACTTGCAGCATCTCTTTCTTCCACCTTTCCACAAATTCTCTGAACCCCTCCCCATCTCTCTGCTTCGTTTTATGGACATCCGTCGGTCCCTTCACGTATTTACGTTGTTGCGTGAAAAATGACCCAAATACTACTTCTAACTCCTTGTAACTATCTATTTGCCCAGGTTCTAGTGCCTGAAACCACACTCGTGCTGGTCCAACGAGTGTCTGTGCAAACATACGACACCACACAGGCATTGACCACAATTCGGTTTCGGCAGCTCCTGCGAATGTGTTAAGGTGATCATCGGGGTCTCCGGATCCGTCATAAGTTCGGATGATACCAGGCATTTTTGTTTTCGGTGGAATTGGGAACTGAGTGATCCTCTTTGTAAACTTGGAATAGAAATCTGATTGGTATGGCAGGCTCAAATCTTCATCTTCATCTTCCGACTCTTCCTCCTCACTGAAAGTTAGCCTCCTCCCTTTAAACCTTCCCTCTCGAGGCTCATCACTCGTTACCTTACTATTTCCCTTCTTCAACGATTCAGTACGCTCATGTTCTTCTACCAACGCTCTCAGCATTTCTATGTTGTCCATCACGAACTTACTAGAAAACTCCCCACTGGTTCCGGTTCCCTTCTCAGCGTTCTTGTCGGAACTCTGTCCCTCGTTGGTGACTAAGTTAACCGTTTCAGCTGGAGTCTCCATTTCAAGTGAGTATTTTTTCCGGTCCCACGGATGGCGCCAAAATGTTAATACAAAGGGCCCCTGAACCCCTACCCGAACTACACTCACACACTTACTACGACTCGAAGTCCGGTTTCCCTTGAATCAACCTCTCTGATTTCCTTATCCGAATTTCCTGCACTAAGAGAAAACATACCCCTGATTCAACTCGGGCGTAAGAATAAGTACTCTGGTTCGGACAGAAAAATATAAGCATAAAGTTAAAGTGAAAAGTCCCCTGGATATCTACTGTTTACCTGGGTATTTATAGGAGGTCTTCTGGGTAATAGGATGCTCCCTAGCCTTTACCCTTTTTACCTAGCGGTTAAAAGGATGTCTTTTGTCAGGGCATCTTTTCTTACCTTCTTTGTCGGCTCCTTGTCGTATCTGCTTTGTCTTTATATCTCTTTGTCTTTTCCTATCCGAACTAGGGAACTCTGGCCGATGGTTCGGTCTCGGACCCGAACCAGGTGACCAGACGCTATGCCAACAGGGTAAAAGAACAAATGAATGGGTACAATAAGACTGGTTTATTCACATCAATCGAATCGAATCCAATTCACACCTAAGATACTTCTCATTCCATTACATTTGGAACCCGTAGATAAACATATGAAAAACAAAACGCTTAGTACCCAAAAATTAAAGGTACATTAAGACTGATTTTTTCTTACATGAAAGATATAAAGACACCAGATCCTCTCAGCAATTTCACCTGCAAAAATATTTTTAAAAAGTTTTCTAAGATTTTCACGGCCATTTTATACAGTTAACGTGTTGCCTATTTCTAGAGTGAAATGTTAATATTTTTATAAAAAATGTAAACAAACTATGGATCACCAATATTACGAATGCATACAGATGGAGAACTCACATTCTGTGTGTTCCTTATTATCGTCTACACAACTGCAGCATCTACAGAACGAGATGATTGTTAATACTATATAAAAACAGATCGGCAACAAAAATCAGATAAGAATAAGAATGAAGGTGAATATAGATACCGGATATTTGTAGTTTTTCCTTTGAATTGACTCAGCAATTCATTTACATATAGTTCAAATAATCGAGACCTGAAAATATCAGCAAAAGCATTTATAGTTTCTTCAACTATAATCAAATATTTTGAATGTATTGACTATATATTTAAGATACACTTTAGGAGATTATTCAGCCCAATTGACCCATTTGACCCTTTTTATTTTAAGCGTTTTTCCTTTTTAATTTACCCATATTTGACCCGTTAAAGATGGAACATAAGCCGAAACGACCCACTTATTAGTAAATGGGTCAAAAATGTCTTATCTATAAGTTGTGGTTCAATGACTTGAAAACAGAAAGATGAAACGGTTTACCAGGAAGGAAGTGCAGCTGCTGAAAGTACAGGGGAGAGTTCCCATAATCGATGAATTTGATTGCTTAATTTTACTTCAAGATGCTCAACAATTTCTTGTTCCTTTGCAACAAGTTTAATAATAAAGTCATGTTATATAAATTAATCCCATGTAACCCAAAAATGTAGAAAGACTACCTTTGAGTTCTTTATTTCCTGCATCAAATCGACATTTTGAAAATTTTCCAAGATCAAACTGTGCACTCCATCATATAGCGTAAAGATACTAAGAGACTGTTCATTAGAATTTGACATAAAATGTTGAATCACATTATTCCATCTGCTTGAAATACATCCTACCAATAGAAGCTCCTGTCATAACATGTATTAGTAAACGCATGTGTTTCGAAATTTAGAAAAGGGTGATTAAATAACTCACAAGTGTCTCGCAAAAGTTGTCATTGGCTTCTATTGAAGTAGCTAACCGTTCAAAAACTTGTACCCATTGAACCTTTGGGACCGAAAAAATCATCTTTACACCAGAAACGAGTCTAATAGTCCGCTTATCAAGTAAATACGAAAGGTTCTGTGTGCGCCAATGATTATGACTTACATTCGAGTTTCCTTGTGTTATGGCCTTAACAACAACATCAACACTTGTTTCTATTGATGAAACACACGAAGCTGAAATTTGTCTTTTCTTAATTCCTTGGATAGCAAATGTTGTGAAATCCGTTTTTATATCATTTTTATCCTTCAGATAAGTACTAGGCGAAAAGTCCATTATACCCTCCTCATTTTGCAGCGTCAACTTGTTAAGATATACATCCAAGTAATCAATTTCTGTCGTTTGAAGTTCATCAAGATCCATTTCGATAGTTGCTTTCAAAACAGCTTTTAAATGTTCATCTCTCATCGGAAGTGTGCGAGTTAAATGCTTCAATATAAATATTCTTGCTGTAGCAAGCGTAGCAGATGTCATCTGTTTAAGCCCCTGCTTGATATTAAAGAGTGAGACTAAAAGTAGCAAAAAACAGAAGTTTAAAACAAAGATTATAAAATGAATTCCTACTTGCGGAAAATGAGGATCGGATGTCAGTTCAGACAAGGCTGCATCAAGTTCATCGACAGAATCCTGGTCGATATCTATGCTCTTGAATACCTAAAAAGAGATAATCAGGTGGTTGAAGTTAAGGGTAGTTTGAATTTATCTCGATAATCAGTTTTCTTACTGCAACTTCCTACTTTTTGTTCCAAAATTGATTAATTTAAACGAGTTAGGTTATATGGTCATCCAAACACCCCCTTAATAAACTAAAAGCTAACAAAATGAGAATGAGTATATGAATTCAGAAAAGAAATTAAGGATAATAAATTATTAAAATGAGCAGAATTAGGGTTTACTGACATTTTCGAAGAAAAGAGCCCATTGGAAAGCTTTTTTAATGTTGATTGGATCCCAGTGAGCAAAAAGACCACTTGATTGATACCCAGATGCTAATATTATCATATCAACAAACCCTTTTATCAATTTTAACAACTCTTCCACTGAAATTTCTGGGTCACCCATCCTGTTTTTCTTTCCCGCCCTTTTCACACTCACACAGATCACAGATAATAAATACGAGTTTATTTAGTTTTGTTCATAACTGTTTTGTCAACGGTTCGGTTTATGTAATCGATTTTTGAGTAATTTTAAATTAATCATAACTCATGAGTCGAAAAAAAAATAAACAAAAATACGTAAATTCATACATATTTTAAACAATTTTTTATTTTTTTAAGCTCATAAATTATAAAATAAGTCGAAGAAATTAACATATAAAACATAAGTTAATGAATAAAAAAACTTATGACTTTTGTCAACTTTTAGTTTAGACACCATTTTTTAATACTATTTTATTATAGAAAAAAAGTGTGTGGTTAATGGTCAGACGATGATATATGCAAAAAGAATGTCATGGTAACACCTAAAACCATTTCTATTTAGAAAACACCCGAAAACTTAGGATCCCTTGCTTGTTAGTTTTGTTTATTTATGTAAGAATATCTATGATTGTTTTGTGGAGTCAATATATGAACGACCGAACATGCTCATAATTTTTCAGGACACTTTTTTTTTAATAATATACATATATAGGCTTGATTTCGGTATCGCAATATATCATAATACTATAGAAGTTCACTTACATACGAAGTGTATTTATAGGTCTACATTTTACTTTTCGCACGGATCATCCAAAATCTCGATTCTGGTTTTGTTTGTTGAATTTGTGGACTTAAATTAATGTATCAATATATTTTTGTAATCATTATTCAAGTAATAGTACATAATAGTAAAATAAGATGAAACTAACAAGGTATATTTACATACCTTATCATATTATAAGCTATTTGAAGTAGTTTATTTTTTGAATACGCTTTATAGAAAGTGTCAACCAAACACAACTTTTATCTTAACCTTTTAAAAAAAATAACTAAACCTCTTTGCCAAACATGCCCTAAACTAAATCCGGCTGACATGACCAATCAAACCCCTTGGACTCTGCATTTGAGCATTAAACCATCTCACTAGTCATAATATAGAATCCGATTCATTCGCATGCCTCATGAAAACATGTAAACCAGTAAATGAATAGAGATCGAAAATGGCATCAACATATTTTCAGGGTGGATACTGCATAACATGGTACTAATATACCATCAAGGGTTTGATTTTGCTACAAAATTAGTTACGATGAAAGACATCAATATTATACTACCAAAAGCAGCGACATGTGTTTGAGGTTATGGTATCATACATACAAAACGCTTTCAGTAATTTTGAACAACCCCTGAAAACCGAGTGAACCCATGATGGTTACTGGTTATACAAGTTACTGCTTTTGCATGACTCCATATCAACAAAACCTTCCTTTTTCCCCTGCAACAACAACCAAATGAACAATGTAACGATTAAAATTGAAAGAGACCAAAAGTTTCTACTTTGGAATCCTAATTCACAAATGCATATTAGTCCATTGGCATCATTACAAAACAATCTAATGTTATTATTTTGACCCAAACAGTTAACTTATTGCCACCAAAAAAAAGTTTAGCCAAACGAGCTCTACAACACTTAAAAATATGAATTTAGAACTTTTTGGAGTAATTTGGCATTGAGTAGTATTTTACGCATTTTGGGGAGTAGACAAACACTTCTCTGAGTCTACAGAAAACGCAAAAAAAAAGCTGTCAGGTCATCCAACACAGCCTGTCTTGGAACAGCTATGACCCGTTACCCAACCCGACAAACCAGCCATTCTCCCAAATATAGGCTTCGGCATGATACTTCCGCAGCTTATGGTATTTCAAATTGGGTTTAATGAAAGATTTTACTAACAAAACTGCTAAAAGTTAATTGCCAGAAGAAAAGAAAAATATTAAAAAGGATCATACTTACAGCTGGAGAGTTAAATTTTTCTACAGTTTCGGCTACCACATTGGCACTGAAATGACTTGCCAGAGTCATCTTCCTCGTCAAAATTAATGCCATAATCCTGCAAGAAAGTCAAATATATTCACTTAAGAATGATACATAATAATAAAGTAATATAAAGAGACCTCAGCTAGGAAATCTAAAACAACAGCAAGCAACTCACCCGAGTCAACTCTTCGAGGGCTTTCACTTCTTTTGTGGTAAAGAACGCTATCTGTCAATCAGAATCGGATAAAGTTTTACGTGTAAGGATAACAGATCAACATGTAAAAAATATGTAAACGTAAAAATCACAGAAAAATGTGTTCACCAATTACATACATGATAGTAATGACGCTCGGGGTTCTCCACTTCCACTGGGATCTCAACCAAATTTGCATCAAAACACCTAACAAAGCACAAAGAAAAAGTTTTGTGGCCAATTAATCCTCGAAAATCTAACAATCATTTTTTAATCTTTAATTATGTGTGTAATATAACTCATACCTATGATTAATGAATCTGGATACGTTTCCGTAATAGGTGGGGTCTAAACAAAGAGCTTCATCTTCGTTGATTTCATGCCCTTCACCCCAATCAGTATCAAGCAACACTGGATGGGCATATTCGTTTTTCCTGGAACTTTGTGAAATTCTCTGATAGAGTTCTTTAATAGTCAACACTTCTCCGACAAACTCGCAAACAAATGCACCTTTTGGCAGGTCCTCGAGGGTGCGTAGACCCCATCCCTTTCCTCCTGGTGTCATAAAAACCTGTAACTTATATTTAATTCCACGCTGCACAACTCGATTGCCACACGTTTTGCTACAACCACATTTTAACCAGCATTCCTTAATAAAACTTCTATCCAAGTGACCTTTGCAGGGTTCTAAATTGAGTGAATTCCCCTCGTTTTTCCATTTTTCTAATGGGCATTCCTTGCAATAAGTCAAAAGATGTTTTTCAGGAACACGGTTTGCTTTTATACACTCGTCTAAAATATCCTCTTTCACAAGTCCTTCAGCTGTGTAAGAAAATTCACCGTCACTTTTTAATGCACAGGGGCAAGGTTTTGTTGATGCTAAACAATTACCGAAACATGTTGGACAACAGTTGTCATCCGCAATACGAGCCAGTGAAAACCTAAAATAAGCATTCTGGAAAAGTGCATTATGAGTAATGTAATGGAAGGATGGAAGACACTCATTGTTGACTTCATTGACCAATGAAACTATCACACTTTCGTGTCCTTTAGCTATATCATCAGGAGTTAATAACTTGTTATTCTCGACACCATTGGAATGTGGAGGTGATTTTGGTATTTTAGCCACAGACACGGTCACGTCACCATCGACATCAGACGGTGGATCAGTAGGTGGTATGGCATCAGTACCCAATTCAAGATCCAAAGACCATTCACACATATCTTTCAACAGATTCTTCAAGGAAAAATTTGGGTCCAGAACTTTATATGATTTTAGACATTTATCTTCCATAGTTTTCAAAATCAAATCCACATTTGCGGAAGAAAATTTAGGCTTTTCTTGCGCAGAGTTATAGATTAGAGAAATCTTCATCTTCCCAGAGGACGAGGAAGCAATATCTAATATAGCTGTTAATTCATCTGAAACGTTTTTAGGTTCACGGTCACCTGTTTCTTTTTGTGGTGCTTGACAATTGGGTTCTTTGACCAGATTGTTTCCGGTAGTAGTATCTCCATTGGTCAATAATTCTGTATATATGAATTAAAAAAAACTGTAAATACTAAAACTTTTAATTCTCATGCTAACACGTAGCTAAAAAGAAGCAAAAAGTACCTGGCATAACCACTGTAGTAGGAACCTCAAACTGAGGTAAATTATCTGTAAGTGGCTCGTCTTTTGGTAGTACTAAAACGTTTGGTAAAATAGGTTGTTTCCCCTTGTTCTTTGCTCGTATTAGAGGGGAATCAGATTCAGGAAGTTCGCCAACCTCTAATTTCGGCTTTTTTAGTACATTCCCACTTGAATTAGTGATCGGGTTTATACAAGAAGGTGAACCCTCATCATCTCCGTCTCTCAACCGCACTCGTCTCAAAGGAATTTCAGGTTCTTCTTGAAACGAAGGTGAACCCTCATCATCATCTTCGTCTCTTAACCTCATTTGTCTTAAAGGTCTTACAGATCTTTCGGGTTTCTCTTTAACTTGTGTTTCCTTTTCAATAGCTTTCATTTTCTGTTGTGCCAACAACTATCGGCAAGTAAATAAAAGAATGTTAGAGAATGATACCAAAAATAATTAATTAAACGTTAATTACTTACTTCAGCTTCCTCAAGTTTTTTTCTCTTTTCTGCCTGGAAGAAAGCCGAACATGCAAAAAAAGAAAAGAAACATTAGATATTTATCTTTTTAAAACTGGTGCAAGGAAAAGTTATTGATTTACGTACTTCAGCATTATCAGCAACTTTCTTCTGTTCTACTACCTGTAAAATATACCGATCACAATTTTGGAGACAATATTGATAAACAACAGACAACTGCAGATAATAACTTAGTGAATAATATATTAAGGGAAAGAGCAACATGCCTCTGTATCCTGGCTATCGAAAATAGCATCTGCAAGAGCTCTATAATTTTCTTCTTCAATCAGCTGCCAATTTTTGTCATAAATTTTTAAAAGATTCTTCAGGACTCGTTTTGTTACTTCTTCAGAAATCCCAAGCTCCTTCATAGCACGAAAGGCCTTAGCAACTTTTATATTAGGAGCCATCACTATCTTTGAACGTTTTTCGTACAAACTCAGACCTTATAGCACACCTGCACGAAATGAAGAAAAATAAACATAGATTTAGACAATGTGTGTTCATTTTCTTAAAAACACTATATAATTGCAACTTAAAGTTTTTGCACTGCACAAGGACTGAATAAACTTAATAACAATTATGCTACTATTCTAAAGTGACTTGACAGCCCTATAGAGATTCAAATGGAAGAATTAGACAGATATTTTTGTAAATACAAAACAAATCCCGCGATATTTAGACATTCATATAATTACGGTCCCCGTGATGATGGCTTAACAGTCGAGGACATAAAGCATAAAACGGAAAGTTCAGAAGCCAAGTAAATAAGCCGAAACAAACAGCCCCTAAAAGTATGTGGATTACAAAAAGTAGTTATTAGTATAACAGTATCTTTTTCCTACTGTATAATACTATAATTTTCTAAATAAAAAAAAAAACAAAATTATCGAGTTAAAAAAACATCGATTAAACAAAATGACTGCATGTGAAAAATGTAGAATAAACCAAATCAGGTAACCCTAAAAAAAAAAAGTTAGGAATTTACAATAAGAAATGATTTATTATGCACAAAACGGGGATTTCAACGAATTAAACATTAAATTGTGGAATAATGAGCATAATGTGGTTGATTACCATAAACATTCAGTAACAATTTTGCTACCAATATTACCAAAAGTTTAGGAATTAATTGAAAGGGGTTTTGTTCTTCAGGGCTTTGGCGCGTGTCAACAACGCGCGTAGTTTCTGTAAAACTATGAACTCGGTATGCTTTTTGTGATTGTTTTTTGGGTTTGTGTTTTATTTATGGAATCCAACTGAAAAATCATAAATAGGACTACATAAATGGGCCTAATAGCACCATTTATATAGTCCGTTAAGAATAAAAAAAAAAAAAAAAAAAGGAAAAAAAAAAAAAAAAAACTATAAACAAATAATAGATTGTGGGTTCAAGACTCGTTAAAAATAAATATAAAAACAATTAGGAGTGTTGTATATATCTTTCTTTAAAAAAGGGATTTTAGAACATTATATTAAAAATAATTTCTATTAAATGTGGAAGATACTAAGTTTGAATTTTATTAGATATATTTTATATACTTAAAAGAGATATTATCTAAAAGGGGGAAAGAAATATTAGTCTACACGAAGGTGGAATCGTCGGAGAAATCTAACATGACGTCTTCTTTGCTCATGTGACCCTTTCCTTGACGACCGAACATATACAATTAGTAGTTGATAAACGGTCCACTAAATGAATTTGATCGAACATTATCTTCAATAGAGCCCCTCGTCCGGAACCAACATCGCTTTTGTGTTTGGAAAATAAACCATTATGCAAAAGTTCTTTAGGTTTGCAAGTCGAATGTGTGTAGTGTAACGAGAGGTTATCACTTACGTAAAACGTCTCATGTATGACAAATGTTTATAACTAGGCCAATAGTGCTTATTTAGGGGGTGTTTGTTTGGGCTTATGTAAGGAGCTTATAACTTATTGACATTTTGGCTTATGTTTCATAAGCCTGATTTTTTCGACTTATGTAACCGTTTATGGGATTATTACTTTTTATTATGACATAATAAACAGTAATACGCTCATAAACAGTTACATAAGCCGAAAAATCTAGACTTATGAAACATAAGCCGAAATGACAATAAGCCATAGCCGCTTATATAAGTCCAAACAAATATCCGCTTAGAATAGGCATATTTTTCGAAATCCGAGGGAGGTTCTCATGTCGGCTTGAGACCAATACTATAAATCCGATTATATTTAGAGACCAAAAATTAGTTCAAAGCATGTTTCAAAATAAGCCTTTGTTCGACTCTCCTCCCAGCTAAAGCCAACTTGACTTGATTTTGGCATTGCCTAGTAAAACCCGTTCATACTATATATATGGACAAGGGAGGCTGTTGATTTAAAAGGATAGTTGAATTATTTTAGGGCTTATTTTCTTGAGTATTTTTTCTAACAAAATATTGATAACGTTTCAATGGAGAAAGAAATACTAGACTAGTTGTTTTTTGAGGGGAAAAAAAACTATGGAGTGCCATAATAAAAAATTGAATTATTGAATGGGGTTTTTTTCAAAATAACGTTTTCAACAATTATAACTACTAAGGTATGTTTTTCTTACATTTGTGCTAAACCTTGTTAAAATCATTTAACGCATTTCTTACTACATATTTGATTGTGACTTTAATTTCCATCTATACGGTTTATAGTTTCATCTTGCTAAAGGTACATTTTACCTACCAAGTTGGTTAAACATTTACACTATGTTTAAAGCCGCAAACATCATACTTTTCGGTATGGATGAACAAAAAAGTCGAAGATTCAGTTTTATTTATTAAAAAATAAAATATTCGATTCGTTTTTTGTTTTACCCCAAAAGCTTAACCGAAACGAATTATTTAAAATATACCATTGTAAATGTAACTTATATATGTAATGATTATATTTTGTTTATTTAGTCCAAAAACGTTGTAGTATGACAAAAAGTGATGAAGATGCCAAATTTTTCTAAGCTCAGAAAACTGATCGGAAAACGCATCAAACCGAATTTGACCCAAAAAATCATCAGACTAAACCGACATAAAACTGAACATAATGGTTTTCTAATTTAAATTTTTTTCAAATCGGATTCAATTTTATTTAAAAAATCAACCTAAACAAAACTATATTATGTTGGAAAATGTTAATGAAAATATGCGATTTTCATCAACTTTGGACCTCTATAAATAATACATATTTAATATTTACGATCAATATTTTATATGTATGCGTAGCCCTTATAAAGAGCTTCGCAACGATATATGATACGTCCAAAACGGAGTTAAGGTGAATGAGATATCGACGCCTAAAGATAGGTGTTTGGTGCAAATTTGGTTTTGTTTGAAACTTGTCCCACATCGGTGGTGGAGACAAAGTTTGTGTTGTTTATAACCAAGAATTTTGCACACTTGTTCAATTAGCTTGTGACTTATACAAACACAAGCTCACGGCCTCACGCGCAGGAAGTGCAAATTTCTGGTTCGAAAGGCAAATTTCACGGCGACCTGCGGACACGTGTTTTATTAGCTCATTAAAAGGCATTAATTGAAAACGCTCCTCTTGAGCCTATAAAACCGACACCCATTTCAGTTCACAGTCACACCTTTTCTCTTCTTTTCTAGTGCTTTTTCCGATTGTGATTTCAGGCAAGTAATATTACTCCGGCAGTTTCGAGTATAAACTGTTTTGCCATTGTACCTTGGGAAACAAAACGTGTGAATGCACGCGGAATTTGTTTTAAGGGAATCGTGTTTATCACGAGCCTTGGCCGATTACTTCTGTTGTTTATCATTTCTGTTACGTTTATTTAATTGTGTTTAACATTCTTGTAACTGCTTTATTATTATAAACGGTATCATTTCCTATATATTATTATTCACTCCATCGAAAGAGAATCAACCATCAATATTTTAAGTTCACATGTTTGTCTAAAAGATATTGAGGGAGAGCAATTTATCTAAAAGATATCGTAACTATGATTTTGATACATTATCTATTTCTTGTAACAATCGAATAAATATTTTAAAGAGTTTAGTACATCATTTTGATCGTGTTATGTTATATTTGAAAAATTGAATAAATATCATGCTGAAATTAAAGTGAATTATTAATCACTATCACATCATAGCAAAAAATTGAACAAACAAATGTAAGATACTATACATCAACAAACATTTTATTTTCGAACTTAAAATCTCCAAAAATTTTAATTTTTTTTTTCTAATTGTCATAGTTTAGTGGTCAATTTTTTAATGAAACGTATACACTTCAATTGAAATGTATTTTTTAAGTCTACTATAAAACTTTTCTATAGTAATGTCAAGATATTTAACTAAAAGGGTTCTAACGTTATATCTATAGCAGGATATAAGACCGTCTTAACCAATAGATTACCTTAAATATTTACAAATATATTTTAAATTAAAATGAAACCATGGTCAAAACGATTTTGAAACAATATTTAGCGTTTAATTAGCCGTTAAAAATAACATTTCATAATATTTTACTTTTATTAATTTTTAAATGCTAACATCACTACAACATAAAAGAGTTCGATTATACATCATGTCATTTGCACAAACTTAATATTCATCTTTAACTTTGCCAAACAACGCATATTGTTTGACTATTAATCTATAACCAACATTAAAATTATATTAATCTTACGGGATGTTTGGAGTTGCATATTGTATATTTTGTATATTAAACGTAAAGAGTAATTTTTAAATGTTTGAATAAGTCTACATTTTAAGTTATTCCAAAAAACTATATATGCATTTAGTTGTAAACATCTACATTGCTGCTAATTTTAAAGGCACTATGTCACACCCCGCTTGGAAGCGGAAACGCGAGATGTTCCAGTTATAATATCAAAGTCAAGATTACAACAATATAACCGATAAACAAAACATCAAATTAAATTGATCATGCCAAATGTTACAAAATACATCAATAAGTCAAGGCGATGAGACGCCAAGTACAAATACAACTCCAAAAGAGATAAACAAACGGATCGTCATGGAAATTACAATAAACAATATAAATTCAAATTTCCCAAAAGCAAGCGATCCGAAAATAAACTATGGCATGATCAACGGAAATCCTCAATTTCCTGCAAAGCGTTAAAACGACATCAACAACATGTTGGTGAATTATTCGCAATTTTAAAATAAAAGTGACCCATCGACAAGTTTCAATAAACATTATAATTTCCAATACCATATCTCAAATCTTTTCATTTCAAAACGTAGCTTTTCAAACCATATCTTGTTTTCAACCCTAGTGAGGATTCCATGCTTAGATTAGTTATACATCGAACCTTGCCAGTCCTAAAGACGCAATCCCTAAGGCAGTGTCAACCAAAGGCAACCATAAATCAAGTACGGTCATAACATCCACACATAGATACCTACTGAGGGATGAGGGTTAGGCGAAATAACCCATATAGCTATATATATGTAACCGTTGGGCATAAAGCTTAACGAGTGTATAAGACACCCAATCTAAAGCAGACCTATTCTACTAGGTAAACAAGATAATCAATAACATTCCGCATACGCAGACAGCTTTAAAATACCCTACAAGATGATTAATAACAATTCCGCATACGCAGACAGTTTTAAAATACACTATACGATGATTAATAACATTCCGCATACGCAGACAGTTTTAAAATACGCTTTACAGCCCAAAAATAGTAAGATAAGGGCTACGAATAACTCACAATACAATTCCAGCAAATCTCGGGTAAATAATCACAGGATCACAATTCCACCGTCTAAGTGCCGCTAACTCCGCTTGATTTGACCAGAATTTGGAATGACAACTTCGGTGGTACAACGATGAGAATATCCGCCTCCGAAACACAAACAACGCCAAAAATTAGTGAAGCGAAGGATTTGAATGTACAAAATGTCATTATTATTACTGTTTTTACTCATCTCAGCCTCATAATATTATTGACAAAAGACCAGAACGTGAAAACAAGTTTTAAACGAGCAAACAACACATTTTCGGGAGGTCAGCAGCCCGGTGTTGCGCACCTGGGCACAGGTGCTGCGCACCTGGCTGCTGCCATTTTCCCGATTCGTGTTTTTCTTGCTAAAATCGTTTTGTAACTCAAAGATCTCGACATGCAACCAGTAAATAACTTATAAAACATCATTTTTATGGTTTCTAAACAACTTTTACCCACAAAAACATAGATCTAAGTAGTGTTTATATAAAAATCGTTTTTGTAAACAAAGTGGTATAAATCTTTACAAAAACTCGTTTTCAAGGCTTAGATCATACATGCAATTAATAAAAACAGTAAGGGATGATAAGAGAGTGATTTCTACCGGATGTAAATGAATGGATGGTGTTTTGGACGGATTTAGAGCTCCAAAACCTTTGCAAAAGTGATCCCTTTTCGGTATGAACAACACCCTATTGTTTCTCTTGAAGTCTAGAACGTTTTGTATGGATTAGAAATGGATTTTAATGGTGATAATATTCTGGGAATGGTGATTGATAGAGAGAAAACTAGAGAGGAAAATGGAAAAGTTAGTGTGTGTGTGTTTTCTTGAATTAAGAAAAAGAAAATGAAAAGAAATAAAAAGAGAAGTGTAATCATACACTTTGGGGCAGGAAAAATGGCAGTAAAAGGGCACATGCTCGTCATTTGATTGGTTGGGGTATTACAAAAACGAGGCAAGGACCAAAAGTGTAACATTTTGAATTCTGGCAAAGAGGTGCTGCGCACCTATGACCTGGTGCTGCGCACCGGGTGATTTCCAGCAATTCCTGATTTTCGTTTTCGCGATCGTTAAGGAGTTTCGTTCGCCGAAAGTTCCCGATTCTTTTTGCGATGAACTTAGGAAAGTTCATACTATGATTTACTTTATATTAGGTTCATTTAATTTTTATATTTTCACTTTCGATTTCGAGATTCGCACGATTTCGGTAAAAGGGTACGCAAGAGTAAGAGTGCGATAACTCGCGGATAAAGGATCCGACAACCGACAAATTTGGCATAAACCTTCTAACTTATATTTATGAGGATACTAACTAATTGGCACTTAGATAAACTAATATTATTACGTCTCGAGGGACAATTTAGCAAATACATAAAACCCGATACTCAATAACAGCAAATCGTGAGCAAAACAAAGCGAAACACAAGGGTCGAAATCAATTGCGAATAAAATATAAATAATAACGGTAACATAAATATTTCAAATCGACGGGACGTCACAGCCTCCCCCAGTTAAAAGAATTTCGTCCTCGAAATATTTCCTGCAACGGCCTACTCTACTCGAAGGAAGACGCTAAGGATATAGTCGTGCGTATATAAAATCTTAAACGCATAGATATGAAAATCTTGGAGTGGCAGAATAATATCGGAATCAAAAGAATTAAGAGTTATGGAATCGAAAATTGTTACAATAGGAATTACGTTCCGGTCTTGCATAATTTATTCCAAACTAGGCGTAGTTGGCCAAATTACGCGTAGTTCATAATGAACCATGCAATTGCGGAATTAATCCTCTAAGGTTTAAAAGTGCGCGAAACGATTATTAGCAAGTCGAAGTAAAGTGATGGATTAAAATTTGAATTCGAACTCCTCGGAATCACACTCGCAGGACAACCTCGTCTCGTCGACTTCTTTTACAGATAGGAGCTTCCTTCGGTTCCAACGCAGTAGGGGCGTACAAAGGAAATGACATATAAGGACGCGAAAAGAGAAGTGTGCAATCCGACGATAATAAGACTAAGCATCAAATATCAAATAGGATAAACGCATGTTGAACTTAGATAGGAGGAGTGTATGTACCGGCTGGAGCTAACTCGGGACAGTTGGCCTTAAGATGCTCAGGAGAACCACATTCATAACATTTTCCCTTCATGGTCTTACAATACCGCTCTGTGTGACCAAGTTTCTTACATTTATCGCATTTCCAACAAGCCACCTCCCTGGCGTGGTGACTACCACACTGATCACACTTTGGAGGCCCACCCCTGGCATTTGGAGCCACAACTGCATATGCTTGCACATCTTGAGGAGTATCCTGCCTCCTAGGTCTCTTCTGCGAATCCCCATAACGGTCTTCACCACCCCGTTTCCCTTCGGAGTTTAGCTTAACAATCATCGGGGGTAACTCACCATCCCGAACCGCATTTTGAGTCAAAGTAATCGCGATTTCCACCGCGCTCTGAAAGGTGCTCGGTTTGCTGGATAGGACACTCTTACGAATTGCTGGGGGTAATCCGTGAGTGTAGCGACCTATACGTTTCAGCTCCGGTCGGACCAAGTGCGGCACTAGCTGGGACAGAGCGTGAAAACGCGAAGTGTACCCTTGGATGTCTGACCCCACCATGGTCAAGTTCCATAACTCATCTTCCAACTTTTGAATCTCAGATTCAGGAACATACTCAATAATCATCAACTCCTTTAGTTGCTCCCAAGTCATCTTGCTGATCTCAGCTCGGCCTCGCACATTCACGATTGAATTCCACCACGTCAGAGCCGTTCCTTGAAATACAAACGCAGCAAATCGGACTTGATCTTTGTCCGCACAGTCAATAGCATCGAAAATAGATTCCATCTTTTCCATCCACTGGAGCGTTCCAGTCGCGCCCTCATTGCCTCTGTACTCTGGGGCCTTACAGCTCATAAAAGTCTTCAGCGTGCACCCAGCGCGTTGGGTCGAGCCCTCTGCTCTACCTGATCCAGTAATCACGACTTCGGGTCCCTCATTATTAGCAACCAGCTCAGGACCCTCATTGTTGTCAACCGGCTCGGGATTTCCAGAACCCGAACCACCACCAGTTCCTTGGGTTGTGCCCTCCCTCAGTTGAGCTACAAGCTCGGGCATCATTGCCGCTATCTGTTGAGCAATCATCTGAGCCATGTCAGGAGTCGTATCGTTCTCCACATTGTTCCTTCTCGCATTGGACGTATTAGCTCTCGCGTTCGAAGCATTATTTCTCGCGTTCAAATTCGCGGTATTAGCCCTCGCGTTCGAATTCGCGGTATTCGCTCTCGCATTCGCAGTAGCACGTCGCGCGGAACTTCGTGTCGCAACTCTCCTCGTAGGCGCCATCGTCCTAAAATAAAAGAGGAAAAGACTCGATCAGCAAATGTGTGCAACACAAAAACAAGGCCAAATGCCAAAACACAACGCGAAATTAAACACGTATAAAAATAGTGCACACATTGCTATCAGAGTAAAAATCAATTTTAAAAAGCCTATGGTCATAGTCCAAGTGATTTACTCAGTTTAAATCACCCGGTTCGCTATAACCTTTGGCTCTGATACCAACTTCTGTCACACCCCGCTTGGAAGCGGAAACGCGAGATGTTCCAGTTATAATATCAAAGTCAAGATTACAACAATATAACCGATAAACAAAACATCAAATTAAATTGATCATGCCAAATGTTACAAAATACATCAATAAGTCAAGGCGATGAGACGCCAAGTACAAATACAACTCCAAAAGAGATAAACAAACGGATCGTCATGGAAATTACAATAAACAATATAAATTCAAATTTCCCAAAAGCAAGCGATCCGAAAATAAACTATGGCATGATCAACGGAAATCCTCAATTTCCTGCAAAGCGTTAAAACGACATCAACAACATGTTGGTGAATTATTCGCAATTTTAAAATAAAAGTGACCCATCGACAAGTTTCAATAAACATTATAATTTCCAATACCATATCTCAAATCTTTTCATTTCAAAACGTAGCTTTTCAAACCATATCTTGTTTTCAACCCTAGTGAGGATTCCATGCTTAGATTAGTTATACATCGAACCTTGCCAGTCCTAAAGACGCAATCCCTAAGGCAGTGTCAACCAAAGGCAACCATAAATCAAGTACGGTCATAACATCCACACATAGATACCTACTGAGGGATGAGGGTAGGCGAAATAACCCATATAGCTATATATATGTAACCGTTGGGCATAAAGCTTAACGAGTGTATAAGACACCCAATCTAAAGCAGACCTATTCTACTAGGTAAACAAGATAATCAATAACATTCCGCATACGCAGACAGCTTTAAAATACCCTACAAGATGATTAATAACAATTCCGCATACGCAGACAGTTTTAAAATACACTATACGATGATTAATAACATTCCGCATACGCAGACAGTTTTAAATACGCTTTACAGCCCAAAAATAGTAAGATAAGGGCTACGAATAACTCACAATACAATTCCAGCAAATCTCGGGTAAATAATCACAGGATCACAATTCCACCGTCTAAGTGCCGCTAACTTCGCTTGATTTGACCAGAATTTGGAATGATAACTTCGGTGGTACAACGATGAGAATATCCGCCTCCGAAACACAAACAACGCCAAAAATTAGTGAAACGAAGGATTTGAATGTACAAAATGTCATTATTATTACTGTTTTTACTCATCTCAGCCTCATAATATTATTGACAAAAGACCAGAACGTGAAAACAAGTTTTAAACGAGCAAACAACACATTTTCGGGAGGTCAGCAGCCCGGTGTTGCGCACCTGGGCACAGGTGCTGCGCACCTGGCTGCTGCCATTTTCCCGATTCGTGTTTTTCTTGCTAAAATCGTTTTGTAACTCAAAGATCTCGACATGCAACCGGTAAATAACTTATAAAACATCATTTTTATGGTTTCTAAACAACTTTTACCCATATAAACATAGATCTAAGAGGTGTTTTATATAAAAATCGTTTTTTGTAAACAAAGTGGTATAAATCTTTACAAAAACTCGTTTTCAAGGCTTAGATCATACATGCAATTAATAAAAACAGTAAGGGATGATAAGAGAGTGATTTCTACCGGATGTAAATGAATGGATGGTGTTTTGGACGGATTTAGAGCTCCAAAACCTTTGCAAAAGTGATCCCTTTTCGGTATGAACAACACCTATTGTTTCTCTTCAAGTCTAGAACGTTTTGTATGGATTAGAAATGGATTTTAATGGTGATAATATTCTGGGAATGGTGATTGATAGAGAGAAAACTAGAGAGGAAAATGGAAAAGTTAGTGTGTGTGTGTTTTCTTGAATTAAGAAAAAGAAAATGAAAAGAAATAAAAAGAGAAGTGTAATCATACACTTTGGGGCAGGAAAAATGGCAGTAAAAGGGCACATGCTCGTTCATTGATTGGTTGGGGTATTACAAAAACGAGGCAAGGACCAAAAGTGTAAAATTTTGAATTCTGGCAAAGAGGTGCTGCGCACCTATGTCCTGGTGCTGCGCACCGGGTGATTTCCAGCATTTCCTGATTTTCGTTTTCGCGATCGTTAAGGAGTTTCGTTCGCCGAAAGTTCCCGATTCTTTTTGCGATGAACTTAGGAAAGTTCATACTATGATTTACTTTATATTAGGTTCATTTAATTTTTATATTTTCACTTTCGATTTCGAGATTCGCACGATTTCGGTAAAAGGGTACGCAAAGAGTAAGAGTGCGATAACTCGCGGATAAAGGATCCGACAACCGACAAATTTGGCATAAACCTTCTAACTTATATTTATGAGGATACTAACTAATTGGCACTTAGATAAACTAATATTATTACGTCTCGAGGGACAATTTAGCAAATACATAAAAACCCGATACTCAATAACAGCAAATCGTGAGCAAAACAAAGCGAAACACAAGGGTCGAAATCAATTGCGAATAAAATATAAATAATACGGTAACATAAATATTTCAAATCGACGGGACGTCACAGCCTCCCCCAGTTAAAAGAATTTCGTCCTCGAAATATTTCCTGCAACGGCCTACTCTACTCGAAGGAAGACGCTAAGGATATAGTCGTGCGTATATAAAATCTTAAACGCATAGATATGAAAATCTTGGAGTGGCAGAATAATATCGGAATCAAAGAATTAAGAGTTATGGAATCGAAAATTGTTACAATAGGAATTACGTTCCGGTCTTGCATAATTTATTCCAAACTAGGCGTAGTTGGCCAAATTACGCGTAGTTCATAATGAACCATGCAATTGCGGAATTAATCCTCTAAGGTTTAAAAGTGCGCGAAACGATTATTAGCAAGTCGAAGCAAGGTGATGGATTAAAATTTGAATTCGAACTCCTCGGAATCACACTCGTAGGACAACCTCGTCTCGTCGACTTCTTTGCAGATAGGAGCTTCCTTCGGTTCCAACGCAGTAGGGGCGTACAAAGGAAATGACATACAAGGATGCGAAAAGAGAAGTGTGCAATCCGACGATAATAAGACTAAGCATCAAATATCAATAGGATAAACGCAGGTTGAACATAGATAGGTGTATGTACCGGCTGGAGCTAACTCGGGACAGTTGGCCTTAAGATGCTCAGGAGAACAACATTCATAACATTTTCCTTCATGGTCTTACAATACCGCTCTGTGTGACCAAGTTTCTTACATTTATCGCATTTTCCAACAAGCCACCTCCCTGGCGTGGTGACTACCACACTGATCACACTTTGGAGGCCCACCCCTGGCATTGGAGCCACAACTGCATATGCTTGCACATCTTGAGGAGTATCCTGCCTCCTAGGTCTCTTCTGCGAATCCCCATAACGGTCTTCACCACCCCGTTACCTTCGGAGTTTAGGCTTAACAATCATCGGGGGTAACTCACCATCCCGAACCGCATTTTGAGTCAAAGTAATCGCGATTTCCACCGCGCTATGAAAGGTGCTCGGTTTGCTGGATAGGACACTCTTACGAATTGCTGGGGGTAATCCGTGAGTGTAGCGACCTATACGTTTCAGCTCCGGGTCGGACCAAGTGCGGCACTAGCCGCGAAGTGTACCCTTGGATGTCTGACCCACCATGGTCAAGTTCCATAACTCATCTTCAACTTTTGAATCTCAGATTCAGGAACCTACTCAATAATCATCAACTCCTTTAGTTGCTCCCAAGTCATCTTGCTGATCTCAGCTCGGCCTCGCACATTCACGATTGAATTCCACCACGTCAGAGCCGTTCCTTGAAATACAACGCAGCAAATCGGACTGATCTTTGTCCGCACAGTCAATAGCATCGAAATAGATTCCATCTTTTCCATCCACTGGAGCGTTCCAGTCGCGCCCTCATTGCCTCTGTACTCTGGGGCCTTACAGGCTCATAAAGTCTTCAGCGTGACACCCAGCGCGTTGGGTCGAGCCCTCTGCTCTACCTGATCCAGTAATCACGACTTAGGGTCCCTCATTATTAGCAACCAGCTCAGGACCCTCATTGTTGTCAACCGGCTCGGGATTTCCAGAACCCGAACCACCACCAGTTCCTTGGGTTGTGCCCCCTCCCTCAGTTGAGCTACAAGCTCGGGCATCATTGCCGCTATCTGTTGAGCAATCATCTGAGCCATGTCAGGAGTCGTATCGTTCTCCACATTGTTCCTTCTCGCATTCGACGTATTAGCTCTCGCGTTCGAAGTATTATTTCTCGCGTTCGAATTCGCGGTATTAGCCCTCGCGTTCGAATTCGCGGTATTCGCTCTCGCATTCGAAGTAGCACGTCGCGCGGAACTTCGTGTCGCAACTCTCCTCGTAGGCGCCATCGTCCTAAAATAAAGAGGAAAAGACTCGATCAGCAAATGTGTGCAACACAAAAACAAGGCCAAATGCCAAAACACAACGCGAAATTAAACACGTATAAAAATAGTGCACACATTGCTATCAGAGTAAAAATCGATTTTAAAAAGCCTATGGTCATAGTCCAAGTGATTTACTCAGTTTAAATCACCCGGTTCGCTATAACCTTTGGCTCTGATACCAACTTCTGTCACACCCCGCTTGGAAGCGGAAACGCGAGATGTTCCAGTTATAATATCAAAGTCAAGATTACAACAATATAACCGATAAACAAAACATCAAATTAAATTGATCATGCCAAATGTTACAAATACATCAATAAGTCAAGGCGATGAGACGCCAAGTACGAATACAACTCCAAAAGAGATAAACAAACGGATCGTCATGGAAATTACAATAAACAATATAAATTCAAATTTCCCCAAAGCAAGCGATCCGAAAATAAACTATGGCATGATCAACGGAAATCCTCAATTTCCTGCAAAGCGTTAAAACGACATCAACAACATGTTGGTGAATTATTCGCAATTTTAAAATAAAAGTGACCCATCGACAAGTTTCAATAAACATTATAATTTCCAATACCATATCTCAAATCTTTTCATTTCAAAACGTAGCTTTTCAAACCATATCTTGTTTTCAACCCTAGTGAGGATTCCATGCTTAGATTAGTTATACATCGAACCTTGCCAGTCCTAAAGACGCACTAAGGCAGTGTCAACCAAAGGCAACCATAAATCAAGTACGGTCATAACATCCACACATAGATACCTACTGAGGGATGAGGTTAGGCGAAATAACCCATATAGCTATATATATGTAACCGTTGGGCATAAAGCTTAACGAGTGTATAAGACACCCAATCTAAAGCAGACCTATTCTACTAGGTAAACAAGATAATCAATAACATTCCGCATACGCAGACAGCTTTAAAATACCCTACAAGATGATTAATAACAATTCCGCATACGCAGACAGTTTTAAAATACACTATACGATGATTAATAACATTCCGCATACGCAGACAGTTTTAAAATACGCTTTACAGCCCAAAAATAGTAAGATAAGGGCTACGAATAACTCACAATACAATTCCAGCAAATCTCGGGTAAATAATCACAGGATCACAATTCCACCGTCTAAGTGCCGCTAACTCCGCTTGATTTGACCAGAATTTGGAATGACAACTTCGGTGGTACAACGATGTCCGAAACACAAACAACGCCAAAAATTAGTGAAGCGAAGGATTTGAATGTACAAAATGTCATTATTATTACTGTTTTTACTCATCTCAGCCTCATAATATTATTGACAAAAGACCAGAACGTGAAAACAAGTTTTAAACGAGCAAACAACACATTTTCGGGAGGTCAGCAGCCCGGTGTTGCGCACCTGGGCACAGGTGCTGCGCACCTGGCTGCTGCCATTTTCCCGATTCGTGTTTTTCTTGCTAAAATCGTTTTGTAACTCAAAGATCTCGACATGCAACCGGTAAATAACTTATAAAACATCATTTTTATGGTTTCTAAACAACTTTTACCCATATAAACATAGATCTAAGAGGTGTTTTATATAAAAATCGTTTTTGTAAACAAAGTGGTATAAATCTTTACAAAAACTCGTTTTCAAGGCTTAGATCATACATGCAATTAATAAAAACAGTAAGGAATAATAAGAGAGTGATTTCTACCGGATGTAAATGAATGGACGGATTTAGAGCTCCAAAACCTCTGCAAAAGTGATCCCTTTTCGGTATGAACAACACCCTATTGTTTCTCTTCAAGTCTAGAACGTTTTGTATGGATTGGAAATAGATTTTAGTGGTGATAATATTCTGGAAATGGTGATTGATAGAGAGAAAACTAGAGAGAAAAATGGAAAAGTTAGTGTGTGTGTGTTTTCTTGAATTAAGAAAATGAAAATGAAAAGGAGTAAAAGAGAAGTGTAATGATACACTTTGGGGCAGGAAAAATGGCAGTAAAAGGGCACATGCTCGTCATTTGATTGGTTGGGGTATTACAAAAACGAGGCAAGGACCAAAAGTGTAACATTTTGAATTCTGGCAAAGAGGTGCTGCGCACCTATGACCTGGTGCTGCGCACCGGGTGATTTCCAGCAATTTCTGATTTTCGTTTTCGCGATCGTTAAGGAGTTTCGTTCGCCGAAAGTTCCCGATTCTTTTTGCGATGAACTTAGGAAAGTTCATACTATGATTTACTTTATATTAGGTTCATTTAATTTTTATATTTTCACTTTCGATTTCGAGATTCGCACGATTTCGGTAAAAGGGTACGCAAGAGTAAGAGTGCGATAACTCGCGGATAAAGGATCCGACAACCGACAAATTTGGCATAAACCTTCTAACTTATATTTATGAGGATACTAACTAATTGGCACTTAGATAAACTAATATTATTACGTCTCGAGGGACAATTTAGCAAATACATAAAACCCGATACTCAATAACAGCAAATCGTGAGCAAAACAAAGCGAATCACAAGGGTCGAAATCAATTGCGAATAAAATATAAATAATAACGGTAACATAAATACTTCAAATTGACGGGACGTCACAGCCTCCCCCAGTTAAAAGAATTTCGTCCTCGAAATATTTTCTGCAACGGCCTACTCCAACTCGAAGGAAGACGTTAAGGATATAGCCGTGCGTATATAAAATCTTAAACGCATAGATATGAAAATCTTTGAAAGGCAGAATAATATCGGAATCAGTAGAATTAAGAGTTATGGACTCGAAAATTGTTAACAATAGGAATTACGTTCCGGTCTTGCATAATTTATTCCAAACTAGGCGTAGTTGGCCAAATTACGCGTAGTTCATAATGAACCATGCAATTGCGGAATTAATCCTCTAAGGTTTAAAAGTGCGCGAAACGATTATTAGCAAGTCGAAGCAAGGTGATGGATTAAAATTTGAATTCGAACTCCTCGGAATCACACTCGTAGGACAACCTCGTCTCGTCGACTTCTTTTACAGATAAGAGCTTCCTTCGGTTCCAACGCAGTAGGGGCGTACAAAGGAAATGACATATAAGGACGCGAAAAGAGGAGTGTGCAATCCGACGATAATAAGACTAAGCATCAAATATCAAATAGGATAAACGCATGTTGAACTTAGATAGGAGGAGTGTATGTACCGGCTGGAGCTAACTCGGGACAGTTGGCCTTAAGATGCTCAGGAGAACCACATTCATAACATTTTCCCTTCATGGTCTTACAATACCGCTCTGTGTGACCAAGTTTCTTACATTTATCGCATTTCCAACAAGCCACCTCCCTGGCGTGGTGACTACCACACTGATCACACTTTGGAGGCCCACCCCTGGCATTTGGAGCCACAACTGCATATGCTTGCACATCTTGAGGAGTATCCTGCCTCCTAGGTCTCTTCTGCGAATCCCCATAACGGTCTTCACCACCCCGTTTCCCTTCGGAGTTTAGCTTAACAATCATCGGGGGTAACTCACCATCCCGAACCGCATTTTGAGTCAAAGTAATCGCGATTTCCACCGCGCTCTGAAAGGTGCTCGGTTTGCTGGATAGGACACTCTTACGAATTGCTGGGGGTAATCCGTGAGTGTAGCGACCTATACGTTTCAGCTCCGGTCGGACCAAGTGCGGCACTAGCTGGGACAGAGCGTGAAAACGCGAAGTGTACCCTTGGATGTCTGACCCCACCATGGTCAAGTTCCATAACTCATCTTCCAACTTTTGAATCTCAGATTCAGGAACATACTCAATAATCATCAACTCCTTTAGTTGCTCCCAAGTCATCTTGCTGATCTCAGCTCGGCCTCGCACATTCACGATTGAATTCCACCACGTCAGAGCCGTTCCTTGAAATACAAACGCAGCAAATCGGACTTGATCTTTGTCCGCACAGTCAATAGCATCGAAAATAGATTCCATCTTTTCCATCCACTGGAGCGTTCCAGTCGCTCCCTCATTGCCTCTGTACTCTGGGGCCTTACAGCTCATAAAAGTCTTCAGCGTGCACCCAGCGCGTTGGGTCGAGCCCTCTGCTCTACCTGATCCAGTAATCACGACTTCGGGTCCCTCATTATTAGCAACCGGCTCAGGACCCTCATTGTTGACAACCGGCTCGGGATTTCCAGAACCCGAACCACCACCAGTTCCTTGGGTTGTGCCCTCCCTCAGTTGAGCTACAAGCTCGGGCATCATTGCCGCTATCTGTTGAGCAATCATCTGAGCCATGTCAGGAGTCGTATCGTTCTCCACATTGTTCCTTCTCGCATTGGACGTATTAGCTCTCGCGTTCGAAGCATTATTTCTCGCGTTCAAATTCGCGGTATTAGCCCTCGCGTTCGAATTCGCGGTATTCGCTCTCGCATTCGCAGTAGCACGTCGCGCGGAACTTCGTGTCGCAACTCTCCTCGTAGGCGCCATCGTCCTAAAATAAAAGAGGAAAAGACTCGATCAGCAAATGTGTGCAACACAAAAACAAGGCCAAATGCCAAAACACAACGCGAAATTAAACACGTATAAAAATAGTGCACACATTGCTATCAGAGTAAAAATCAATTTTAAAAAGCCTATGGTCATAGTCCAAGTGATTTACTCAGTTTAAATCACCCGGTTCGCTATAACCTTTGGCTCTGATACCAACTTCTGTCACACCCCGCTTGGAAGCGGAAACGCGAGATGTTCCAGTTATAATATCAAAGTCAAGATTACAACAATATAACCGATAAACAAAACATCAAATTAAATTGATCATGCCAAATGTTACAAAATACATCAATAAGTCAAGGCGATGAGACGCCAAGTACAAATACAACTCCAAAAGAGATAAACAAACGGATCGTCATGGAAATTACAATAAACAATATAAATTCAAATTTCCCAAAAGCAAGCGATCCGAAAATAAACTATGGCATGATCAACGGAAATCCTCAATTTCCTGCAAAGCGTTAAAACGACATCAACAACATGTTGGTGAATTATTCGCAATTTTAAAATAAAAGTGACCCATCGACAAGTTTCAATAAACATTATAATTTCCAATACCATATCTCAAATCTTTTCATTTCAAAACGTAGCTTTTCAAACCATATCTTGTTTTCAACCCTAGTGAGGATTCCATGCTTAGATTAGTTATACATCGAACCTTGCCAGTCCTAAAGACGCAATCCCTAAGGCAGTGTCAACCAAAGGCAACCATAAATCAAGTACGGTCATAACATCCACACATAGATACCTACTGAGGGATGAGGGTTAGGCGAAATAACCCATATAGCTATATATATGTAACCGTTGGGCATAAAGCTTAACGAGTGTATAAGACACCCAATCTAAAGCAGACCTATTCTACTAGGTAAACAAGATAATCAATAACATTCCGCATACGCAGACAGCTTTAAAATACCCTACAAGATGATTAATAACAATTCCGCATACGCAGACAGTTTTAAAATACACTATACGATGATTAATAACATTCCGCATACGCAGACAGTTTTAAAATACGCTTTACAGCCCAAAAATAGTAAGATAAGGGCTACGAATAACTCACAATACAATTCCAGCAAATCTCGGGTAAATAATCACAGGATCACAATTCCACCGTCTAAGTGCCGCTAACTCCGCTTGATTTGACCAGAATTTGGAATGACAACTTCGGTGGTACAACGATGAGAATATCCGCCTCCGAAACACAAACAACGCCAAAAATTAGTGAAGCGAAGGATTTGAATGTACAAAATGTCATTATTATTACTGTTTTTACTCATCTCAGCCTCATAATATTATTGACAAAAGACCAGAACGTGAAAACAAGTTTTAAACGAGCAAACAACACATTTTCGGGAGGTCAGCAGCCCGGTGTTGCGCACCTGGGCACAGGTGCTGCGCACCTGGCTGCTGCCATTTTCCCGATTCGTGTTTTTCTTGCTAAAATCGTTTTGTAACTCAAAGATCTCGACATGCAACCGGTAAATAACTTATAAAACATCATTTTTATGGTTTCTAAACAACTTTTACCCATATAAACATAGATCTAAGAGGTGTTTTATATAAAAATCGTTTTTGTAAACAAAGTGGTATAAATCTTTACAAAAACTCGTTTTCAAGGCTTAGATCATACATGCAATTAATAAAAACAGTAAGGAATAATAAGAGAGTGATTTCTACCGGATGTAAATGAATGGATGGTGTTTTGGACGGATTTAGAGCTCCAAAACCTTTGCAAAAGTGATCCCTTTTCGGTATGAACAACACCCTATTGTTTCTCTTCAAGTCTAGAACGTTTTGTATGGATTGGAAATAGATTTTAGTGGTGATAATATTCTGGAAATGGTGATTGATAGAGAGAAAACTAGAGAGAAAAATGGAAAAGTTAGTGTGTGTGTGTTTTCTTGAATTAAGAAAATGAAAATGAAAAGGAGTAAAAGAGAAGTGTAATGATACACTTTGGGGCAGGAAAAATGGCAGTAAAAGGGCACATGCTCGTCATTTGATTGGTTGGGGTATTACAAAAACGAGGCAAGGACCAAAAGTGTAACATTTTGAATTCTGGCAAAGAGGTGCTGCGCACCTATGACCTGGTGCTGCGCACCGGGTGATTTCCAGCAATTCCTGATTTTCGTTTTCGCGATCGTTAAGGAGTTTCGTTCGCCGAAAGTTCCCGATTCTTTTTGCGATGAACTTAGGAAAGTTCATACTATGATTTACTTTATATTAGGTTCATTTAATTTTTATATTTTCACTTTCGATTTCGAGATTCGCACGATTTCGGTAAAAGGGTACGCAAGAGTAAGAGTGCGATAACTCGCGGATAAAGGATCCGACAACCGACAAATTTGGCATAAACCTTCTAACTTATATTTATGAGGATACTAACTAATTGGCACTTAGATAAACTAATATTATTACGTCTCGAGGGACAATTTAGCAAATACATAAAACCCGATACTCAATAACAGCAAATCGTGAGCAAAACAAAGCGAAACACAAGGGTCGAAATCAATTGCGAATAAAATATAAATAATAACGGTAACATAAATATTTCAAATCGACGGGACGTCACACACTATAATCCCAAAGACCAGAAAATATATTACTGTAGAAAAATTTAATTGTCGAGCAGTATAATCAAATGAATTTCACATTTGGCAACATCAATGAATAAGATTACGAAAATGAATAAGTGATTAGTAGGATATATCATTTGTCTAACATGTAAATTTTTTTAATGTATGTCTGAACTCATAAACCACAACCAGCAAAGCTATGGTTACCAACACTTTTATAATAAAAAACGTAAAGATTTTCTTACATTTTCCCTAAACCTTGTTAGAAACATTCAAAGGTCTTCTTACCACATATTTGAGTATGATGTTAATTTCAATCTTCACGGTTCGGAATGGAACAAGAATTAACCATTAAGTATCTCAGGTTTACATATTTGTCTAAAATATGTTGTGATGTCGATTTTGATGCATTATCTCTGTCATGTAACAATGATAATGACTGTGAATTAGACCACTCCCAGCGGGAGCGTTATTTGCGCGTTTTACCCCCCCCCCCCCAAAACGCCGTTTATGGCTGGGGGCGCGGCGTTTTGGGGCGTTTTAGACGGCGGTGTTGCTCCAGCAATGCCGCGTTTCTTGTTTTTTTTTTTTTTTTTGGTTTTCTCATTTTCTTCATATACATATATATATATATATATATATATATATATATATATATATATATATATATATATATATATATATATATATATATATATATATATATATATATATATATATATATATAACTTAATTTCATAAGGTTTATACATATATATATATACATATATATAAATCTAGTTTTTGAAGGTTTTTGGATTTTTAAAAATGGGTATGGAGGTTTTGGGTTTTGAAAAGAAGAATTCTTTTTTTTTTTAATAAATGTTATTATTAAATGTTATTTATGATATATATATATGTTATTAATAAATGTTATTTATGATATATAAATTTTAATAAATGTTATTAATTAATGTACTATTATAAATATATTTTTGATATTAATAATGTATTAAAAATAATATGAGAAAATGAAAGAAAATAAAAAATAAAAAAGCTTGTGGGCCCAGATTTTAGTATTATGGTTTGAGAGTATTATGTTATGTTGGTGTTATACTGACGTAACACGAATAACACCAAAATCGATGTTATAAATGAGAGTGGTCTTATGAATCACTTAATCACGTCATACCATATATGTATAAAACTAAAAAACATACCAAAAAGTTAAAGAAACGTCACCAGTACACCAACCATTGAAGACATTCTTGGGAATGTAAGACACTCTACATCAACAGACATTTTATTTTCTAATTTTAAATTCCCAAACTTATTATTATTATTATTATTACTATTATTATTATTATTATTATTATCCCTCCTATTAAATCTCAACATTTTCTATGAATCCGTGCCCAAAATGGGCTTTAATCCGTTTTCTTTGGGCCTTCGTCTACGGGCTGGACCTTCATCTACAGCCTGGACACTTCAAGATGCTCGGATGCTGGATTTTTGTTTAGGCTTTATTGTCTGCTCGATTTCCTCTTCTTTCTTGGTCTGCCACGTGCCTTTTTACCTTGCCTCGCTGTTACTTCCTCGTCGCTTTTGAATTTTGGTGTCATTTCGTATCAATTGGTTTTCAGCGTTCTTACTCCGGTGTTGAAGGTATGTGTTTATTGCTTTTATCGCTGCATTGTTTCTTTATGTTCGGATTATTTTTATGCTGTTCTTCGTTAAAGAATAGGACTTTATGGCAGTGTAGCGGGTTTGGGAGATTTGACGGGTTCCATTCTGATGGGGACAGGTGCTGATGTGGCAAGTATTCTTCCCATTTAGTTAGGTTTAATTTGATGTTAATTTTGTTAATTAGGTCGTTAATTTGCTTATTTGTGTTTTTATTTGATTTTTTTTAGGGTTTTGAATAAAGGAGGCTGTGCTTAATGGTGTCTTCCTTGGAGATTCCGAGAGAGAAGAATATATCAAAATCCAATAGGTGTGCCTTTTTGTTATTTAATGTGTTTTGTAGCTCTTTGAACTCTAGCACTTACCCAAAGTTACCTCTATTATACATAAATCAACCGATTACGTAGTGTAAACGATATTACCAGGGATGAAGTTTTATACTAAGAGGGGCGAAGTTCAGTTTTTCTTTTGCGAAGTTTGCTAACCATTTTTTGTTGATTATGACTTTATGTGCTGCAGGACAATGTAAACGGACCATATGGTCAACTTTTTGACATAATTAATAAAAGGTATGATTCATTAACCATTTCAAGCTTTTTAAATAAACTTTTATATTCGTATGCATTTATTCGTTACTTGAAACTGTTGATAGGTATCAAATCAACACGGAAGCACAGAGTTTGCATCTGCAAAAGAAAGTAGACCGTTATGCTCCTATTTCACTCACTGCGGATGTTGGTTACTTTTCCTTTATATCTAAATACTTCTGCTTATTTTTCTTTAAATATCTTTTTCATTTTTAAGTAAAACTTTTGAGTAGTGGATCAGGTCGGAAGGTGATGTGTTGGCGAAAGGTGAATCTGTTGTTGTTGTTGAATCGGATAAAGCTGATATGGATGTTGAGACGTTTTATGATGGAATTCTGGTGGTGACTGCTGTTCCGGAAGGTGAATCGGCTCCTGTTGGTGCTCCAATTGGTTTGTTGGCGGAGACAGAAGCGGAAATTGAAGAAGCTAAGGCGAAAGCTGCTTCTGTTGGTGCTAATTCAGTTCCGGTTGCTGCGGTAGCAGCAGTGGAAGTAGAGGCACTTGCTGCTGCTGCAACATCGGTTGCTGTTGCGGCTGTGGCGGAAGGTAATGTAACTACATATTCGTTTTTATGTCGAAAGATAATTTGTTTTATATTTGATCTTTTAAAGTAAGAAGTTTATAGTGTCTCCGTACATCTTACATGCATAATGAATAAGTTTCCGAAATCGGTTATTTCCTTAATAGGTGTAAAGTCACAGTTTTCTGAAGACGAAGCTATGGCTAAAGCTGTTGACATTGGTGAAAAGGAGGTAAATCGTCGTGCCATATTATTCCCTACTTTATTTTTTTTCTCACCCAGATCGTTGACGTTGGCTACATATATTTCCTCTTAATAGGATAATGAAGATGAGGGTAAATTTGAGGATGACGAAAATATCACACGGAACTGGAGTGTCTTGAAAACTACTCCTGAGCTTCGAAAATCAAAGGTACTTTTCCTGAGTATTTGGATACGCTTTGGGCGAGTTTTGACCTGTAAGGTTACTCTAAAATTGCTATTTATTCTTTCTTATTATTTGCAGCCAAAACCCGCAAAGGTAAAGGTAACAAGCATTCTGTAAATTTATTGGAGTCAATGACGAAATGGTTACAAACAACTAACAAACGACTCTACAAGTATGTCTAATGATGCAATTTTGAAGTAGAAAATTGTGATGCTTAATTTTCGACCAAACTCAATACCAAACATGCCATTTACTCTAATTATTAGATTATTGATGATGTTTATTTCTATCAGTATATTTTTAACATTGTTCTTATTAAAATTCATGTGGTTATTGCTAATTTGGATAAACAACACAATTCAGATTATAATATTCACATTAGAAACACCCCAAAGAGTAGATTACCTGTCAGTGAGTTTGATTATCTGTTTTGTAACAAAAACTAGTCGATTACTACTGTCTACTGAATGGTTTTAATATGTGCTTTATTGTAAAGCTTTGAAACAGCTGATCGGTTAAGCAAAAACGCTGATTAGATCCCCGGATTCTGATGGCAAAGTTTTGGCGGGAACCACTCTATTAGATATATTAGAGTCCATTGTATTTTTCAGGCCAATAGTGTATACTGTATATGATTGAGGCTTAGTCCGTTATGTTTAGTCTATGGTGGATATATGTTTGTAGTACGTATTGTGGTAAGGCAATCAATTCAATCTTTTCTGCATTCCGATACACTGATGGTGTGTTGTTGCTTAATAGTAATGGAATGGACGTTGTATATAATGATGGTGTGATGTTGCTTAATAGTAATGGAGTGGACGTTGTATATAATGGTGGTAGTATTACATATAAAGTGATTGGAGGTGTTTTAGATTTTTATTTCTTTGGTGGGCTGTCTCCGGAATCAGTTGGATCAATATACTCAGCTCATTGGTCACCCGACTCCCATGCCTTATTGGTCCTTCGGTGAGTTCATTTACTTCCTCCTTCCTATAGATTAAATTAGACATTTCCAATTCAAAAAATGGCATCATAAAAAATTTACGAATTTTGACCCGACACTCACATTTCACTATTAATATTTTATAACCCTGTTATGATGTATTTATTGTTAATAAACGAATTTATATTAAACATCAAGATTCTGATAATGAACGTGATTCTGAATTAGTTGTTTTCTTCATTGTCTCAGAACGAGAGGTTGTGGAGTCGATGTGCTAAAGAATTTCGTTTTATCCGGTTTTTACTCCCACAAGATCTTCGAGTTCTGATTCTGGGTTCCGGTTTAGGTATCTACTTCTTGCTGGTGAGCTGTAATTGTTGTAGAAAATGATCTACTTTTATAAAAGATTTTGCTAAGCGTTATTTAGGCGGTGTTTGGATGTGCGTTTTAAAAGCGGTTATGTGATTTTGAATAGTTAGAACCTAAGAGTAACAACCACAGTTACCTTAATATTGGAAACCATTATGAGCTGTCTTAATTTTGTTCTTTTTCTAAAATGTCCTATTCTTGCAGACTCACAAATTAATTCGAGTACTTAAGCCCTTGTATAAACTACACAAGATCTTCAACTGATGAACGAGTATCAGCATCAACAATATAAGGAAACCGACCTCTCCTACGCTTCGCTTCACATGGGTCAGCTGAAGTAACTGACCTTAACCAAATCCAAAGGCAGTTCACGACATTCGATCAGAGTTGTCAAAATCTGAACATCCAAAGCGATAGCTAACAAAGGACGGAATACTTGTACACGTGCACTCGAACTCGTGCGAAGCACGAGATTACCTCTAGTTATTATTATTAATGATCATAGTTTAGTTTCTTTGTTAGGATAAAGGTGACTTAAATAATGCAATTTTTTCTTACGACAAGTTACATTTTATTTGCTATAAATTTTGTTGTTCCTATAAATAATATATATTCAGTTTTCTCTTTACTTATCTCTTTCTTTTCGTATATTATAACGGATGACATTTAGCTTAACTAAGGGTGAAACGAAAATAAAAAAGTTTATTTTTCCAAATTTTACCCAATTAAACATAATCAAGAAGAATAAAGTAGGGTTTGGAAGATTAATATTATATTAAGTATAAACACAAAGGATGTGTTTGGCGTAAGTAGTTGGAGCTTAAGTTTAAGTTTGAGCTTAGGCTAGGGCTGAAGTTTGAGCTTATGGTCGATGCTGAAACTTATATATAAATATGAAAAACAAGTTTCGTAAAGTAGATGGAGCTGAAAATTATCGGTGTGAAAAGACATGGGTATATAGAAATATGTTATTTAATTAATATAAGGGTTATTTATGTAATTTTATCTGACATAAGTTCAAGTTTTTTTCATAAGCTACTTCAAGTAGTTTATGGTTTTGGAGCTTATCGAGGTTTACTTTTTTAATAAGCCTCGACAACCAAACAAAATTTATGGATGAATACATAAGTTCAAGCCCCCAAAAGCCTTCGACCAAACATACCTAAAAAAGATGAACATGTATGAAGCATAATAAAGTGTAAGTTCTTAACTTAAATGTACCTGACTAAATTGGGATATTATCGTAACTGTTTTCACACATTTTTTTGTCACTTCAAGATATTTATATAGAAGGTTTGAACTTAAAATTTTTGTGAGAACATTTTAATGATAGTGTTTGAGTTTATTTAAAAGACGATATATACATTGGTTAGACCTTTTATGGATTTTGACATGTAAATCTAAAAATGTTTAGCCAATGACGAAGTAATCTATATATATATGACTGAAACAATTCTAGAACGACGTGTATGATTCTTTTAAAACGACATGTGGTAATATTCTTAAATTCTTAGATAAATACTAATTATATTATATTATTAGTTAATTAATTACTAAATTAATCTACAATAAGTTGCAAAGGTTTAAACAAAAGTTCGATAAGTAGTAGGATTATTTCAATTTAATGCTAAATATTAAAAACATTAGGTTGATCTCCATTTAGTTGAATCGTAACATCTACATGATTAAATTTTCTTAATTTTGATCTTTATATACAAAGAAAAACAATCGAATTAAATTTGTAAAACTCTTTGCCTAATGAAACTTGAATTACCATGATAGTTAGGTGCAATAATATAAGTAATTTTTCGTTGTACTCTCTAAACCTAACTTGCAATGGATGCGGGTTTAACTTGCAAAAAAGTTTCTTTTTGGTTTTGAGGTAAATTTCCAATTTGATTTTGTTGAAATTGAGATAATATTGACTATTGGCTATATGGTTAAGACCAGTCCCAGTGGTCTTCGTCACTTGCTTTGTCAGTGGTTCCACCGATGGCACCGATTTTGTCGGTTGCCATCAGTTTGTTTTCGTCGGTTGAAAAAATAAAGTTTTCGTCGGTTTACAGAATAGAAAGGGACAAAGAGATAGTATAAAAGTGGGCCCCACTTTAATAAAAAACCACTTCTTTATAAATAATATCGTTAAAATAAAATAATATAAAAATAAAATAAAAGGAAAAATAAACAACCATCATGCAAAAATCAAGCAGTTGTAATTTTATTTTTCTTTTTTTAAATTAATACTATATATACATACTTTGTAAACTTTTCTTTTTTTGAGTCAAACGGTTGTAATTTTTTTTACTTTTTTATTTTTATTTTTTATAACCGTGTTCTAAATTGTATTGTTTTTTTTTCTTATTAAATGTAATTGTATTATTTTTATAAAATATGTGGGGTCCAGAAAAACTGACTGAAGGGTTACTGTTGGTAGTGATTTAGTCAGTTTATTGTCAATTTGATGTCAGTTTAATGTCTGTTGACGTGACGCTGAGTTGACAAAAACTGACCGTGTTAGTTGAAACAACGGTTGAGAGTGGTCTAAGTCATTTTAGTTTAACACAAGTACTTCATATTACTTAACTGAGTTTTGTTATGGTTTCTATCTTATACACTAATTTTTACGTTCGTTTAAAATTTTGTATGGATCATCGAATTACGAAAACTAATTCGTCTCTAATATGTAATGGACCACTATTTAAGTTTAAGGACTAAATCAATTATTAGTTAACGATGAACTTAACAAAAAAAATTTCTAGACGTCTTTTTAGGGTCGAAACGGGCAATTTGTTGAATATATTTTCTTTAACTATCTATATCCATCTTTCCATAATGTATTTCTTTGAAAGAATATTATAACAAGTTTTCGATAACCATACATTATACGAGTATTAAATCTAGTTACATATAATTACATAGATTATACGATCATAATCAAACAAAATATAAATAATAAATGATATTATAATATTTTAAGTCTGGGCATACTTGTTTCAAATAAAAATATGAGTATAGTTGTACTATTTATAAACAATATATATTTATAAACAATATTAAGAGCTTAATAAACTGTTAGAAAAACACTCCATAATGTCTCATCCTTAATAATTTTTAAACGCTTACATGTTAACATTAAAAAGGTTGATCATTTGTAGACACTTATCACGAGCTTCTACCTTTATCATATTATCCCTCGGTCTAAATTTGCACTAGACTTGTCCTTGGAGAAGAGTTAGTTAGGTCCAAACCGAAATAGTCGAGTTTGTTTGTTAAGATTTTAATTTTCGTCTTTAATCCAAAACCAACATTAAATTCATATTTAATCTAAATCTAATTACTCCTTATTTACTTTGAATTTAAGTTTGAAGTACAGAAGAATTAAATAGTACCAACAGTATAATTAACTGAATTTCCCTTTTTAGGCAAACCCTTGTTTAACACGCTTCCATGTTGGACCAAATTAATCCCAAATTCATGTTTCCTCAAAAAGGACTAAACCCACACATTCCCAAATCCCCAGGGACTAAAATCGTCATTCCTCAAACTTACTTTCAATCACCAATCCATAAACCCCCATTAAATTCACTACACACCATATTCACACAAAACCCCTACACACAAAAATGACCTCACCGGAATTCCACGTCATCATCTTCCTCCTCCTCCACACCGCCGTCATCTCCGCCGTAACCACCACCGATCTCACCACATTAATCTACAAAGGCTGCGCAAATCAAGATTTCCAAAACCCAATTGCTTCTCAAAACCTCAAATCACTTTACAATACCCTGGTTTCACAATCACCCACCACAAATTTCTTCAAAACCACCATCGGAGAAAATGACCAAAATAACCCTACCACCATACCCACCACTACGACCACCATTACCGGACTGTACCAGTGCCGGGGAGATTTATCAAGCTCCGATTGTGCCACATGCGTGAAAAAACTCCCAGAAACGATAAGAAAAGTGTGTAATACTGACACACTTGCGGCGCGTGCGCAGCTTGTCGGGTGTTATATGAGGTACGAGGTTTTTGGGTTCCAGCAGGTTCCGGCGACAGAGCTGTTGTTTAAGAAATGCGGGTCGGGTCAGGATGAAAACGGGTCGGGTTTTGATGAAATGATGGAAACGGCGTTATCGATGATTCCGAAAGGGGTTTCTAATGGGAAAGGGTATTATGCTGGTGAGTACGAGAATGTTTATGTTTTGGGACAGTGTGAGGGTGATTTGGTCGGTGGTGAGTGTGTGAACTGTGTGAAAACTGCCGTGGATGTTGGTCGGAGAGAATGTCGGAGCTCCGTTTCCGGTCAAGTTTTTCTTCATCGGTGTTATATTAGTTACACTTTTTATCCTAACGGCGTCCCTAACGCCGGTAAGTTTTTTATAAATTTAAATAGTAACAAAAATCACCTGAAGAATAAAATAATTATTTTGTACAAGTTTTATTGCACATGGTACAAGTGTGTATGAGTTTGTTATTTTTTGTTGGTGGTGACAGGTGGTGATGGTGGTGTTGTAAGTGGTGTGGAGACAGGGGCTGCCAAGATTGGTGGTGGTGGTACTGGTGGTAATCGAAAGACGGAGAAGGCGGTAGCGATTGTTTTCGGTGGGTTAGCTGGTGTTGGGCTAGTGCTTGCTTTGTTGTTGGTTCTAAAATCAGCTTGCAAAAAGAAAAAAGATCATCGGACTTATACTTATAATTATGGTAACGGGCACGGTAACAACAACAACAATAACAGTAACAACAATAGTCATGGTAACAATAACGGATATGGTTATGGTAATGGAAATGGTCATGGAGGTTAGTCACCGTCTTACTTTGTGTGTGTTTATGCATACTTGTATAGTTTATATCGACTTATGTGAACATATTTTTGGACGATTAAGAATTTAAAATGTTAACTAAACCAAGTAAGCGCACAATTAGATAGCAAAATCGACTGTAAACAATTTGGTTCAATAATGTAAATAATGTGGTTCAATACTAGCCTAACTAGCTTGATCTAACTCGTTTGCTATTTTGAACTCTGCTCACTTTACAAAATACAGTTGTTATTGTGCAAGTTTCGTCAATTTTAACGTGTGATATTTGGTCAAATAATGTAGGTTACTGAAGACGGAAAACTGTTTGGAGCTTGTATGTAAAGTGGTCACTGAAATGCAGCCATTGAAGAATGTAAAGGGCTAAAGGAAAGATAAAGAGGAGGATTTGCTTTACCTTTTTACGGGGAGTGGGCGGGTCTAGTAACTCAAAAAGAGTTTTGTTCCTTCACTTCCAAGTTAAAAAATATGCATATATAAGTATTAGTATCAATCTGGAATAGTGTTTATGTATATATACTCATTTTGGTATTATTAACCATTTAGATAGTACTAAAGTATGAATCATATGAGCTCGAGTTTCTCAAGTTAGTAGTACGAACTTTTGTTGGTTGAACGAAGAAATGAACTCTAAAACAGGGTGAACGATATGAATCATTTGATTTGAAAACCTCTTTTGCTTTAGAAGAAGTATGTATGGGTCCATGGCTTCAAAATTATTGACACTATTTTAGGCATTATGGTTTATTTAGTGTACATTTGGAAAGGCCTTGTTTCATTCACATTTCTTCGGCTTCCTTTATATCTTTCCGCTTTTCATTGTGTTGTTACTTTAACACACCAACGATACACGAGAAAGAAGAGTAATAGTACATTTGGCTAACACACAACTTTAAAATATGTTTTAATTCATATAAAAACTAGACATTTTATTTATATTTATCTCTAATCTGGTCACATGTCTCGTTTTTTTGCTTAAGATAGTACAATATTTTCCAAAAGCTCACGTTTTCTTTGAATACTTTTTTGATTAGTATGCAAATGAGTATACTTTTTTTTTTTTTTTCAATCATGATTATGAAGATAATTATCATTAGTGCCTTATGATTGAAGTGTTTAAATATACTAAGTTTTGTTTACTTAATTTCATGAATGAATCTAATGGGGATTCAAAAAGTATTTTTGTAATCTATATATAAAGGAAACCCACCTTCATAACAATGGAAAATATAAAAAAGGCAAAGAGAGAAAATAATGCATCTTTCCACCAAGATTAAAAGAGTAACGTAATAAGCTTTTGGAAAGGTTCTTGAATTTGAACTAAAACTGCTTTTTACCGGCTAAGATGTTGAGCTTTACACGAGGTCCGGTAATGTCAAGTCAACAATTGTCGATTTAAAACAAACATAATTGGACTAGGTCGAACCTAAATGAAATGTCAGCTCTTTGCCTCTTTGTCATGTTTAGATACTTTGGGTATGCATGTACTCGAGTCTAATCCAAAGGATGCAATTTGATTATCTCGGTTGAGGTCAAACCAAATAGCCAAGGACTTAGTTGAGCTTAGTTAAGCTCAAATCAAACCTACATGTTCAAGCTTGAGTTATATGGCGATATTGGTAATCAACCATATGATGATCGCTCATCAGTCAAAAATCATGTCTAATATAGGCGCTACGAAGAAAACAAGATAGTTGAGGTGCGCCATCGAGGGTTCCTTTGAGCCCGTTAAGTTGTAAATCCAAAATGAATTTCCCTAGTCTTTTTTGTGCCATTGAGAAACTTTAGGATGATGATTTTGTTGTTACAAGTGGCTGGTCCTCCATTTTTTAATTTTTTTCTTTCTGCCATTAACTTTGTTAAAAGACTTGGTCTTTATGAGTTTATGGTACCATAAAGAAGCTTCTTATATTCTTTAATTACCTGAAACCAGTGTTCTAAATAACCCGCCATGGCGTCGCCATGTCTCGCCATTTCTCAAGGCTTGGAGTAGCCGCCATGGCGCCGCCATGTCTCGCCGTTTCTCAAGGCTTGGAGTAGCCGACACGAAATGATGGATAACTTCTTTGTAAAGCTTGGTTACTATATTTTACATTAGTTGTATATTGATATATGAAATTATTAACTTTTTATAATTTATTGGTGTTGATATAACTTAATAATAGTAAAAATATATATAAAATTATAAAATATATTAATTTTTTGCCGCTTTTTCACGCCTTGAAAAACGCCATGTCTCGCCATTTCTTGCAAAGCTTGAGGCTTGCTCATGCCGCCACGCCACGCCTTACGTTATCTATAACCTTGCCTGAAACTAGTGCTCATATTTTCATATGATAACTCGTCTTTCTTGATGCTCTATAATTATTAGCAATACTATTGGTGTCGAAAATTCTCTTTAATTTTGATCTTCTTGGATTAATAATCATAAGAGTTAATTACAAAAATCGTTCCTAAGGTTTATCTTAAATTACGGATTTCGTCTCTAAGTTTAAAAAGTTACATAAATCATCCACTTTTAGAAACTAATTACCTTTTGCGTCCCTAAGATTTGCTCCAATAACGGATTTCGTCCCTAAAGGTTGTTCTCAATTATGGATTTGGTCCCTAAGGTTTGCCCCAATTACGGGTGCAAATTAGAAATTAGGAACGAAAATAGTAATTAATTTCTAAACTTGGACGGTTTATGCAACTTTTTAAATTTAAGGATAAAATCCATAATTTTGGGTAAACCATAGGGACGATTTATGTAATTAACTCTAATTATAATTATATAGTATAAAGTTGGCTTCTTTGGATATGCATTAATCAACGAATTAATTCGATGCCCAAGTCAAACTTAGGCCCATTGAATCATAATTCGATCCATATAAATGTAGCTTGAATTTTATTGGTTCGAGCTTGGTCGGAATCAACTTATTTACATAAGTATTTAGTATTTAATTATTTTATATATTTATAATTATAGTTGATAATTGATTATTCTTTTAATAATAGTACGTATATAATTTAGGTTTGCAACCTCGGTATATTAAGACTAGCTCAAGATTGTTTATAAAATGGCGCAAGCTCGTTTAACCAATTTGAATTAAAATTTCAAAGAGTCTAAATAAAGTAGGTTGGCTTGTTTACACTCAATTTAGCCTTAGAGGTAAATTGTTTTCTTTTCTTTAAAAATCAACAATTAATAACGTTATATATAATAAACATAGCAATACGCTATGACTTAGTATACATAAATAATTGATTACTCTTTAAAATTTTAAAATGAGTAATAAAAGGTATATTATGATATACAGTTTAGGTTTGCAACCTCCGTGTATTAAGATCGTTAAGATTGGGCTTAAAATCATTTTAACGAGTTTCAAGTTATGCTAAATTACGGCTTGAGCTCGTCTGGGCTCGATTTCAATCAAAGTTTTAAAGATTCTAACTCACGTAGGTAATAGATTGGTTTGTTTACAAACAATTTAGTAGATGTGTTCATTGGTCGGTTTGGTTCGGTTATATACCAAAACCATCACCATAACCGAACTTTCGATTAATGAAAAATCTTAACCGTTCGGTTATGGTTAAATCAGTTTTGGTTAATCGGTTAATGGGTATATTTAGGTCGGTTATTGGTTAACCATCGATTAATCATTTCAAATAACAAATGTTGGAGAAACACTACAAATGCTCAAATAGAAACGAAAAAGTAACAGAAAGAGGAAGTGGAGAAAACTCGACATAAGATTTCTCCCGGAAACATAAATGATAGGTTCTAACTAGCCTACATTTACTAATGCTAAATATATAAAAACACTAAATATATATATATAAAAAATTTATTATTAAAATATTTGGGTCGATTCGGTTAATATGGTTCGGTTTTTAGGTATTTCCATAATCGAACCATCATATTCGGTTAATTAAAATTTCATAACCGAACCATTGGTTAATTTGGTTCGGTTAAATAGGTTATTTGTGGGTTAAATCGGTTTTATGAACACCCCTACAATTTAGCCTTTGTAGTAAATTGTTCTTTTTTTTCTCTTCGAAAATCAATAATAAATCATCAATAATGTTATATATAAGAAACATAGCAAGACGTTATGACTTACAACTAGGCCCGGCAATCTTGACCCAAACCTTTTGAAATGGGTCAACTGGGTATTTTTTTCAGCTAAATGGGTCACACTCGGGTCACTTAAAAATGGACACTCGGGTTGAGTTGGGTCATTTTAAAATTGTCATCAGAACTGCACGGGTCCAATGGGTGTATACAACGGGTCGACAGGGTCAGAAATCAATCAAATCATAGTTACGTTGCGACATTGCAATTGATGAATTGAAGATGACAAAGATGAAAGTTCATCTTTTATCGATTTAGTTGAATCTCGCTGCAAAATCGTCGACATCGCTTTTCAAATCCGCATCACAATTCACCAGATTTTGTAATCAATTTAATTATTTTTTTTAGAATTTATATAATCATCCATTTTGGATAATCGTTTTTTTCATTTTTATTTACAAGTGATATTGACAGAAAAATAGATATAGCTGCGTGGAAATATAATAACAATAAGCTTTAGGTTTAGAACATGGATACCTGTTTGAAGAAAATGGGTATACCGTATACCTGGTTAATGTTATAATAACATAACAATCTTTCTTTTAAATAAAATAATAAAGTATAATTTAATAAAAATTATTTCTTTTTTGTTTCTAAATATATTTATCAGTATATGTTTGTAGATTTATTTTATAGTCATATTTTAATTTCAAACATGGATACCTGTTTGGGTTAGAAAATTGGTATACCATACCACAAAGCTATATTTTTTTTCTTCTTAATTTTAATGTATAATCTAAACGTCTTATTCGGATCATTTTTGGTGAGTAAAGTATTTTAGGTGGACAATCACTTAATGTTAATGGTTTGATGGTTGTTTAATGTAAAAAGTCGAAAGTGTGTTTGATTTGTTGTTAGGATATACTCGTTATATAATAAAAATTGTTTCACACGGATGCAACAATAGGAAAGAAAAAGTAGTTTCATTTATTTAAAAAAGAGAAAAAAGGGTCAACCCGACCCGACCCTATATGACCCGTTTTGACCCTTGACCCATTTGACCCTTTTCATATTATGACCCGTTTTGACCCTAACCCGTTTTGACCCTACCCGTTTTGACCCATTATTCAACCCGACCCGACCTTTCCATCTTGCCACTCCTACTTACAACACATGAAATGATAATGGTAAACCAAATGACACTAAATGATAACTTTAAAACAACACATAACTATACGGATCGTACGAATTATGATTATGAAAATCCAATTGAATAAGAAGCCCGTATCATGCAACCCAACAACCATTTAATGGCAATCACTAGTTAATAACCACGAAATTGGTGAGTGACCACGAAGTTGACGTTTAGATGAAACCTACCAGATTCTAAAACCTAACAATTTCGGCCAACCAATCGCCGAGTGGTGGCGTAACGAGTTGGATGACCCAAATTCCTACAACCTTTAACCAGAGCACACCATACCCTCTTACACATGATGCTACACCTTTTGACCCTAATATCCCCGAAACAAATGACAAAACAACCAAAATCATAATTAAAATGAACCTCTGTTAACAATCTTGCCAACAACCCGGACCATAAATCTGAACCACAAATGAAACATGAGACTTTGTTATCATGTTGGAAAAGAGAAACGTCTTGACCATAAAACCTTCGTCGGCATACCGACTTGACCATGAAACACATGTTGGACAAAGACCATGACCCTAAACATTTACTAGAAACGACCATGTAAATAAAATTTTCTTACAATAATTTTTTAATATAATTTTTTGGGTAAATTACAGAAATCGTCCATGTGGTATGTCCAAATTGCTGATTTAGTCTCTAGGGTGAGGAAACAACACTTTTAGTCCTTATGGTCTAAGGTTTTGCCCAAGTTCGTCCCTATCAGTTAAATTTAACAAACCTTCAGTTAAATACTTTTTTTAATTTGACACTTTTAGTCTCAAACTAATAAATTTATTTTGTTAAAAGTTAAATTTCTCCAAGTTCATATATCGATATTTTCTCTATGTATATTTCTAAAAAATAAGAATCTTAAATTATAAATACCAAATATAACTTATATGCGTTGATATTTGTATATCGTTAATAATTTATGTAATATTTTTTTTTAAATATTAAATGATAAAGTATAAAAAAATTATATATATTTATAGACATGATATCATGAAATATTGAAGGTAATATCATTACCTTAAATTTAGAAGATTAACATGTTTTTTGAAGTATATATTGAAAAATATTTTTAAACTTATATGTCGATATGTTTAAAACTTAGACATGAATTTATGATGAGTGGTTTGTGTTTAGTATTTAAAAAAAATGAGTACCTTTAATTGAGATAAATATATTAATATATGGTTATGTTAAGATAAGAATGATAAATTTTGTGAGATAGTGTAAACCACCTCTTAGCCATTTTTTAAAAACTCAACACGTTTTTAAAAAATGTTTTTTTGGATTTATTTTTAATTAAAAAAGTTTTGAAGTTTTTTTTTTCCTATATAGTGTGACCCTAGTTACAAAAGCTTCGAGAAATATTTTCAAAAAAATAATATTTTATAGGTGTTTTATGTTCTTACAAAATTTAGCCAAAATTTAAAAAATTGAAGTAAAATAATAACATGTGAAAAAATAAACTCAAAAAAAAAACTTAACTTAATAGAAGTACAAATTGGTATTGTTTATAAATTAAATTATAAGTTAGGGACTAAAAGTGTTAAATTTAAAATATATTTAATATATAAATTATGTTAAATCTAACTAATAGGAATAAATATGGACAAAACCTTAGACGATAGATACTAAAGTGTTGTTTTTTTTTACTAAATCAAACAATTTAGAAACAATTTCTTTAATTTACCCTATGTTTTTTTTCTTTTAGGTAACTCAATATTTGTTGCACTTAATGACTAGTTATCTTATCATATCATAAAAAGTTTTAGGTAAAAAAAAAGGGCCCAATTAACCCGGACCCGAACACTCGGCAGGTTTGAATCACCAATTATCGTCCACCGTCACAACACACCGCCGTCAACCGTCGCCATCCGCCTGTTTTCCCTGCTTGAGTGAGTAATTCTGATTATATTCACTTTTATCATATAAATTAGGGATGTTATTGTTAGCCAATTGCTTTTCCAGTTTACATTATCAAACATAAATAATCCCTAATCTGCTTATTCTGTTTAAATTAATTACTAACTTATTCGTTACGAGATATTAAACTGACCTTTCAATATATATACAATGAATTTTGAGGAATGTGTGAGTAACAAGTTTATTAGTGATGACACATTTGCATTGCTATTTGCCACCTGTGAAATGATATTAAACTTGTCATTCGTTATCGTTTAACTATATTGTAGATGCTTACTAGTACTATGCTAACTTTATATTATTCAACAAGTAGTCAGTTAACACTGAAGCGAAATAACTTTATATTGTAAGTGGCTTATGTGCCACAATTGAAGTTGTGACTACTCTATGCTTGGACACTTTCACTGCGTTTTGGTATAATTCAGATTTTATTTATGTCAATATTGCGTGATTTCTTAAATGTCAATCTGCTGTAACATTGAACCACTCTTCTTTACTTTGGCTATTTATTTATGGTCGTTTTCATTGCAGCTTTCAGATTGATCTATTTCCTCTCTACGATGGCTGATGCTGAAACGACTGTTCTGGATAACGCTTCCTATCACGATGATGACCCACGCACCGCCGGAAAGTCAGAGGCTGATGTTAGTGATATGAAGTCCTTGACAGCTGGTGGTGCCAGTGAGAATGGGGTTACTTCATACACTGTTCATAATTCTCCTGAAGAAGAACGACTATGGAATATGGTAAAAGCCAATCCACTGGATTTCAACGCTTGGACTGCACTAATAGAGGAGACTGAGAAAACATCAGAGGTAATATTGGAACAATTCACTATAATCGATTTTATATCAATGGGAGTTGATTTTATTTTATTCCCTGACAGGACAATGTTTTGAAGATCCGGGAAGTTTATGATGCCTTTTTAGCTGAATTTCCTCTGTGTTACGGTTATTGGAAGAAGTATGCTGACCATGAAGCACGCTTGGGATCAATTGATAAAGTTGTGGAAGTCTATGAACGTGCAGTTCAAGGAGTAACATATTCTGTAGATATGTGGTTGCACTATTGCGTTTTCGCCATAAACACATATGGAGATCCTGACACTATAAGGAGGTAATTGACGTAGTTTCTATATTTTTACATAATTTTGTGCTAACTATATTTCAGTATGTCTTCAGCTACAACTGCTTGGCATTGGAGTAAAGGTTTGTTATATTATATTTAGCGGTGTGAATTTTTCTAGGGTTTGAATTATATTCTTATACCATCATAAAGCCCATGTAGTTTTTGCTGTTTAAAACCATGACCTGTTGAGGTGCATCATTAAACAAATTGCTGCTGAGAAGATCTCGTCCAGTTAAGGGATAAGATGGCCTCATATGATTTTTGTTGGGGGGAAGGTAAATTCAGTGTTTTGTGTGTGAATTTGGAAAATGCCATGCTCAATTAATGGATTATTTCTTCTTCGACTGCTTTTTTTGCATAGTGGAGTATTATAGCTATTACTCTAGACCATGATGTATGAATGATATATCGATGTCCTTTGTTTATAACATGTCTTCAGGCTATTTGAACGGGGATTAGCTTTTGTTGGAACTGATTATCACTCTTTTCCTTTGTGGGATAAGTACATCGAATATGAGTATCAGCAGCAGCGTTGGTCGAATCTTGCCGTGATCTATACACGGATATTGGAGCATCCTAGTCAGCATTTGGATCGATATTTTAACAGGTGATATGTATTTCCAACAAAAATCGGCGCACCATATGGATTCACTGTTTGTGTGTTTAATAATGCAATGTATCCTACTTTTTACTTTTTACAGTTTTAGGGAATTAGTTGCTAGGCGTCCTTTAACCGAATTAGCAACCGCTGAGGAAGTTGCTGCTGCAGAGAAATTAAAGGTGGAATTGAGGAATGAAGAAAATGATGAATCTTCTAATCCAAGTACAGGCTTAACAGAAGCCGAGGAGTTAGAAAAGTATATTGCCGTTAGAGAAGATCTGTATAAGAAAGCGAAAGAATTTGATTCTAAGATCATTGATTTTGAAATAGCTATCAGGAGGCCCTACTATCATTTCCGGCCACTTAATGTTGCAGAGATCGAAAACTGGCATAAGTACATAGATTTTATAGAAGGATGTGATGATTTGAACAAGGTTACCTAATGCTCACATGTTAAACATTTTGACTTTTTGTTACGTGCAATTGTTATAGAGTTTTGATATTTGACAGCAATCGTTGAAGCAGGTTGTGAAGATATACGAAAGATGTCTAATTGCATGTGCAAGCTATCCTGAGTTTTGGATACGCTACATTTTGTGCATGGAAGACAGAAGAAATATGGATCTTGCTGAAAATGCACTTTATCGTGCTACCCATGTATTTGTCAAAGTATGCCACTTCGTATAACTACTTCTTACCGAGTATAAAAAGTTTTTTTATTATTACATACCAGTATAATAATTTCTAATTTGCAGAGGCAACCAGAGATTCATCTTTTTGCTGCTCGATTTAGAGAGCAAAGCGGAGACATCGCTGGAGCTCGGGCTGCTTATCAACTTGTTCACACCGAAATATCTCCTGGTCTTCTAGAAGCAGTTATTAAGCATGCTAACATGGAATACCGGCTGGTAAAATTACTAAAGACACTTCAATAGAATCAAAACCTGACATTAATTCCATGTTTCATGTTTTGATATGGTGTTTTTGTCCTTCGAATTTTAGGGAAATCCGGAAGATGCTTGTTCTTTGTATGAGCAGACTATTGCGATTGAGAAAGGAAAAGAGCAATCACATATTCTGCCCTTTTTGTATGCACAATATTCTCGATTTCTATACTTGGTAAGTCCAAAACATGTATTTACTAGAATTTAAAATCTTCAAAGCGTTATGGTAAAATTCTGATATATAAACTGGTTGACAGGTTTTGAAAAAGGTAGAAAAGGCAAAGGAGGTTTTACATCAGGCCATAGAAAATAACCAACTCTCAAAACCACTTTTAGAGGTCTACCTTTTGTCTTTCGGTTTTTCCTCCTGCAAACGCATCTTTCTTGCCTTTGTTTCTGGTCACTTATAGAAACTTGTATTATATGGTGCTACAGGCTTTAATTCATATAGAATCAATTCAATCGTCACCAAAACAACTTGATCATTTAGATTCATTGGTTGAGAAGTTCATAGCTCCTGGACCTGATAATTCAAATCCCGCAAGTTACACTGAAAGAGAAGAGCTATCGTGCATTTTTTTGGAGGTGACTATTTCTAATTAATCTTCAGTTAACTTCGAGTTTGTGTGTGTGTGTGTTGACTTTTGATCATTCATATTGCAGTTTCTAGATCATTTTGGCGATGAACATTCTGTCAATAAAGCCAACATTCGGCATGTTAAACTTTTCTTACCTCATAAGAGTGCTTCAGTATCCAAAAAACGTCCCCTAGAGGGATATTTTGACTCAGATGGTGCGAAAATTGCAAAAACTGGCACGCATAATCAGTGGGGGGGCGGGGTACGGTGTCCAGACTCAGTCTTGGCAACAACCTACACAAGTTCAAGGACAACAATGGCCCACAGGATATACTCAACAGGTATTATAATTTCATAATGGGATAATTCTTCATTTGCCACCCAAGCATTGAAAGGGTTTCATTAAAAACCCAGATCCAAAAACATCTTTAGAGGCCGCCTAAAATATCCATTAGGTTTAGTTTATACCGTTTCCGACAAAAGAATGCCAGAAAACTGTGAAATAATTAAATGCTCCTAAATTTTAAGCTGGTTTTAGTTTCTTACATCCGGAGTTTAAATAACAATCAAATTCTAGATTGTTTTTCAAATTACATTTTAGTTAATTAGAGGCGGACTTGTCTTGTTTTAGAACTCGATGTGTGATCAAAGCTTTTAATTTAGAGGCATTTTATTTCTCTATAATATCCCGTCAAGATTTTTTCAAAAACCGATATAAAAAATCAGAATGATACTTGGGCGGCCTCAAAAGTTGTTTTCTGATTTGGATGGCCTTAATGAAATTTTTTGAAAACTTTGGTGGCCTATAATTATATTATCCCTTGATTCCCTTTAATATTTACTAGACTATATATTGTTGCTTGAGTTTTGATTTCAACTTGTCTTTTACTGTTAGGCCGCTTATGGCGCATACAATGCTTATGGGAGTAGTTATGCCCAACCGCAAGTCCCAACATCTGTCCCACAAGCGGCTGCTTACACTTCTTACCCGGTCCAGGTATTTTAAATAAGCCTCTCTTTCACATTTATTCTGTCCTAGAATAAATGTAAAGTCATAGGGTTATGAAATTGTTTGAGCGTTAGTTAAAGTTTTTGAAATGCCACTTAATAATGACAAATTGGAGGGATCTTGTGGACCAAAAGATAATGCCATGAATATTTTTTATTGAGTAGTCAACATTAGACAAATGATATGAAATTAGAGGTGGAAAAAATGGATGGGTTGTGTAGACGAACGAACCCTTTTCAGTACGACCCAACATTGGGTCTGTCCGACCCGCACACACTTTTATGTCCTTTATTTTTATGTTTTATAATAAATGAATGTTTTAATTTTGAAGTATGATTAAGAAAATTATATATAACACAGTTTAGGAGGTTTTTATGTATTGTCATTATGCTTTCGGTGACTTTTGAGTTTTGACCTATGATTCCGTTTAAAAAAAAATGGTAAAGGCGTATACCATTGACACGGGCCACTTTGTGACCGGACCCCCTACCCAGCAAGGGATTCCTAACAATGGTACCCATCACCTTGCTTGGACTCGAACACGAGACCTGCATATTTCAGCACAAGGGTGGGCCCAAGGTTTTTACGGATGCTGGTGGCCCGTTAGAGGGAAAATATATGCTAACTCTGTGAAGTTTGCATGTTTGGCCCGTTAGAGGGATAATGTATGCTAACTCTGTGAAGTTTGCATGTTTGGCCCGTTAGAGGGAAAATATAACCCGATTTGCCCGGTACTTGGTGGGAAAAAAATAAAAAGTTTTTCTCAGTATCATACTTTATTTTCTTACATGTGTCATTCTGGTTTCAGCAGGCTGTTCCACAACAAGTTTACGCTCAGCCAAATGTAGCTGCAACAATACCACCTGTGCAGCAGCCCGCTGCAGTCGCTCCTGCATATTATGGCACCTATAATTAAACATGAGCTTGCAAAAAAGATCAAGGTTGCATTTTTCGGATTTTTAGTTTGTTTTCCCATTAGTGTCAAGTATGGACCTATGTCACGTTGAAACTTGTTTTATTTATAGAGGATCAATTTGAGTATCAGTAAGCAGTCTAGCAGTAGTATAATTGAATAGAGTTGTGATTTCTATGGCAATTATGATAAATATAATTTTCTGCTTTATGAAATGATGTTGATTTAGTTATGAATTTGGTTTATTTTTACATGAAATGGTTTTGTAGGTTTAATTATGCTTATAATCAAGAAATATACGACTTTCATGACTATGCTATTAAAGTATCGAGAAATTTAATCCGATGAGACTTGCTTAATCATTATGTAAATAAACCCAAATTCATAGCTTACTATGATAACATCTTGCTAATTTTCAGCATATTATGATAGTTTATTCAACTAATAAGATACAGTTTGCCATGACTTCCGAGAATACGCTACATATTTTATATCTAAGTAGTGTCGCCATTGTAGAATCTTTACGCCTAAGCAGTTGCAGCAGAAGCTAATGTTCCATTGTTGAAGAGCGTTGGGATGTTACTATAATACTCTTGTTCTTCTTCCTCGTCTTCATCCCCTTCAACCTCCCATAAGAAACTAGCAAATGCTGCATGAACATGACTGTAGAAATCTCCTGAGTTAGATTTAATGTTTTCAGTGTAAACTATAAAGTAACGAAAGCACTATTAAACGCAAATACCTATCTTCAGAAGCTGCTTGAACCGCTCTTTCAAAATAACTAGTTGCTCTGTCTTTATCGTGATGAAGCTCCCATATTAATTTTGCGTATTGAGATAGAATTTCACCGTCGTTAGGATCCACTAAGATCGCCCTTGAGTAGTATTCTTCAGCTCCTTTTAGATCTTGCTTTGTCTGCAAATGAAGGAAAAAACAGTTACAATTTATATAAAAAGAAGTGGAATGATTTGGCTAAATTTCTTGTACCTGATATAGAAACTGAGCATAATTTCTTAGAAACAGCGAATTTCCCGGATTTTCATTCACCATCTTCCTATAATGCTCTTCTGTGTCATGGTTATCGCCACCTCCACCGCCTTCTCCACGTCCTACGTGAGAAAGATTTCGTCCACCACCACCTGTACCGCCCTCTCCACAACCAAATCCTGCATCAACACCTATTCCTTTTGCCAAATACATTGCCAAATCATCTTTTATCACCACATCCCCAAATCCCATTTGCTTATTCAAGCTCAAAACCTTGTTTTCCATGTTAAACTCCTCTTCGTATTCGTATTCGTCGCCGTTTCTTGAATTGTCATTCGAAAAAGAAGGGATTGTTTCCAAGAAAGAACAATGAAGTCTAGTTGAATGTTTGTTGGATACATTATCATCTTTAGTGGCACTACTCAATAAGGTGTCTAAGTTCCCTTCGGATTGCGCTCTACGCAATCCGAATGAAGGCGAAATGGGGGAGGAATGACATGAAAGTGTTTGGTGGAATGAGAATTTGTATGGATGGGGAGTGGTGTCATGGTGGTGGTTATGGTTGTTGTTTGGGCTGTCTGATGAGATTGATGATATTAAGGATCCTAGAAGTGGTGTTGATGAGCTTCTTAGCATCATGTTTTCTTGTTTGATGTTTGGTTTTCTTGATTTGTTTTTTGTTTTGGGGAGATTGGAGTTCTGTGGACAAGAAAATAAGGTTCAGAAAACAAGTTATGATGATAGATCTAGGAAAATATGTATTACTAGATTTTATATACTCGCGTGTTGCTGCGAAACAAGAGTTTATTTGATATATAATTAGATGTTGGAAGCTGAAACTAATAAATAATTAAAACTATTATATTTATTTAATAACATAGTTCCAAAAGAATATGTTAAACCAAAAATTGATTATCTAAAAACACAAAAAAGAAAAAAAGAAAAAAGAAAAACTAAAAAGAAAGAAGTTAAAACTGAAAATTAATAAATAATACTTTATTTATCGGCATAATCTAAAAAGTAAAAGATAAAACCTAACATTAAACAAAGAAAAATAGTTAAAAAGAAAAGATTAAAACATAAAATGAAAAATAAAATATTAGATAAGTAAGTAAATTGGTTATCGAGAAATAATATTATTATATAATAAAATAAAATATTTAAGTAGGTAGTCTGACTGTTAAAAAATATTAATATTAAAAAAGTCGTTAAATGTTAACTTTGTATAATATAGACATGTGAAATTACATAAATGCCCTTGTGGGGAAAAATTATTTTAATCAAAATTATTTAATGAATTTTGCTAAACATAGTCGGGGCTATGTTTTGAGGAATTCAATCACGTATAAATGTGTTGTAAATTTAAAATAACCATTCTTAATTTAGATAAACCGTCTTTATATTTAAGGTTACCGACAACTGATACAAAAATTATTAGCTTTATCCCAAATAGACCCGTAAAGCTCATAGATCATACTTTAGCTATATCTAATCAAAAGAAATGAAGAATCTTGAGATGGAAATGGGAAGAAAAGAACCTTACCTTTCTCTAGAGGAATTTAGAAAATACGAAAAACATTATTTCAGATCAAGAATAATAAAAAAAAAAACCGATCGAAATTATATATTTTATCAAGTGGAACCCTTATTAAAAATTCTAATAAAATATGGTTAAAAAGAATTCACTTGATAAAATATTGTAAAATTTATGAAAAAATGTTTATGCTTAAAAATACAAGAGCAAGTTGTATTGAAAATATTTGTTTTGGGGAAAAAGAAATGCAATATATTGTTTATGACTTTGTCATTTATATACCAATAATACATATGGGTCATGGTCAATGATACAACCACATTTCACATGTGGTGATCTATATATTGTATGGTGGAAAAAGTTTTTGGGAACCATCCTACATTTTGTAAGTTCATCCTTAATTTCATAAATATCTTTTCGGTAGGTGAATGTCACATTTTTCTTGCTGTAATCGAACGGTTCGGAACACACACACACCGAAAAGAATAATTTCCTAGAAGCATGCTCGATTGGACTTGTCGCCATGCTTGCAAACAAAACGCGATTGTCATTTTCGTGACGACATGTATGATTTTTAATGGTTTGATTTTGTTGATAAAGTATGAAGTATCATCAGAAATTCGTCACGAATCATTATTTTTCTAAAGTATAAGTGATAGGTGATTATTCTGGTGATTAATTCTCATAAAAATAATCGATGGTAAAGATTAAAACGTAGGCACCGTCCATGACTCCATGCAATGTGGTCACCGATTTTGCAACTCTATTTAATGATTTGGGTTCCACATACTTTAACTGTCCTACTTGCCACCGTACACGTGGCATAAAAAAAGTTAATGCCAAATCTTCTCATTTTCATTCAAAACTTTGCATTAGTAATCAAGATAATGTATAAAACCTTGCATTAGTTGTTTCAAGGGGGATTGTATTGTCGCGTTCATCATTTTGAATTAACTAGATATTATCATGTGTTAAATTTTTTTATGCTATAAACATATTAGAATTTGGGAAAATCTTTTGATAGACTAAACATGTTGATACAATGTGTCGGATTCAAATTTTTCGGTTCGGTCAATAGCTCTAGATTACTAGATGTGGTGATTCAATCGGCTTCTTGAGCTTCACGAAGACATAGAAAAGAGATTCACTTCAATAACTAGCCAAAAATTTCAGACTCTCTATTTAAAGAGATTATTGTCGTATCTTTTCACTGGACCTCTGAAAAGAATAGGAAACTTTTAATTTAGTTAGCTCGATTGGGTTTGCAAACCAAATTGAATACGTCTTTTTAATCTGTATATATATGTTTTCTGGCACTGGGTTTTTGCTAACGGCTTTTATAAACTTTTAATTTTTATATATATGTATTTACAACCCATATATAACTCGTAATAATATGTGACTTCTTACGTTAACCCAATTATTGTGATTTAACAAAATTATATTTTTAACAAAACAATAGGTATGACGTTGAAAACACACTTGCCTAAGCGAAACGATTTATATTTGAAAATACAATTCATTGTATTTCATATTGTTACTATTTTTTTTTATTTACACAATTATCTCCTACATTTACATATATTATTAACATATTGTTTTTAATACAATTCTTCACGTATATATAAAAATTAAACTAATAATGACCTAAACTAACTATCTTATAGGACAGGTCCCGAGAATATATTACTTTCTTTTGTGTTTTATGTTACACTTTATTTTGCATTAGAACATTTCTTTTTGAATTAAATTGTTGCCTAAATACTTTATTTTAGTGTTTCTTTTTTGTTATTTTGTTAAGTATATATATCCATATTCAAGTTTTTCATATTATGAGTTTTTTCAGTCATATATCCTACACATCCTTCGAGCCAACCTAACATCCCCTTAGATACCCATAATTTTTTTTAAATGAAAAATCAAATTTTGAAATGTCGATTCCATTTTATCATAAATGGACCCGATACCATCTTATTTGACCAATCAACCAACGTCTCTAAAATGACGATTGTGGGTGATTGTGAGATTTTTTTGCTGACGTGGCATCTACAATAAGAGTTGTTACCTTTTTTTGGTGGATTGATAATGATGATTGTGGATGATTATGAAAGATCTGAGACCCCCAATTTTTTTTATTTTTTTTAAACATTTAAATAAGATAAATATAATATTTTATTAAAATAGAAAACAATACAAATTATTAAAACTAAAACAATACTAAAAGCTAAATCATCCCATATTTTTCCCGGATGGACATTTTTTCGCTCTCGATCCACTCCGCTTGTCCTTGTGGCATCCACTCCGTGTTCGTTTGAAGAAACAACATATCGTCTCTCCTTGCACTTGTATAAGTCGTCTGTCTTTGTTCGAGAGCCGCTTGTTGTTGTTCAAGACCCGCTTGTATTTGTTCAAGAGCCGCCTCTTTTTGGACTTGGAGTGTTTTTTTATTTGTTTTTGCGACATCTTTTTTTGTTTTTGTAAGTTTTAAGCAATCGCTCCACAAAACGCCGACGATGAAGATTGAGTCTTTTCGGATACGTCAGATGATTCTTTTCTTTTACTTCCTCTTTGTTTTCCGCGTGGTCGTTCATTTCGATCATCCGCGAAATTATCATTCGATATATCAACGTCTTCAAGTTGACGGTGGTAACTAGAGTTTCTATTTTCGCAAAAACACGCCATTTGCTATGTTCTCTCCAAATTTCTCACACCGCCGCTTGCCTAAAAGGTCCACCCTCCGTATCAAGGTACATCTCATGAGCCGCCTCAAAAACCTTTGAATCGTCGGACCCGCTACTCCGAAGTCGTAAAGCCTCCGCATAGTGCCCAATAAAGTTCTTTCCAGCGCCACTAATTGCCGTGAACTTGCTATTCATCGACTCCTTGTTTCTCTCCACCAAACCTAGCCCCTTAGCTTGTTCGTCGTAACCCGACACAATTCGTCTCAAAAAACGTGCATCCGGTTGGTTGTTGGCGATGTCAGAATCTTCCGAAATGTGACACCACATCTTCACCAAAAGTACTTCCTCGGCTGTAGTCCATGATACCTTTTTACACACCTTTTTCTCTTTTGGCTTAGATGTTTCGGGTCGTTGCGTTTCTTCGATAACGTCTTGGGTTTCTTGAACAACTTATTGCGTTTCTTGAAGCGTTTGTGATTCTTTTTTGGCTTAGATGTTCCGGGTCGTTAGGTTAATTTTTTTTTTTTTTTTTAAATCTAACCGTTTAAAAAATAAAATAAAATATCAAAACGACTGTTGTAGTGAGAACGGTGAGCCACAACGAAGGACCTCGATGTGATAACGAGACAACCGGCTCGTTGCGGCTCCACAACGGAGGTGACAACGAGTGTTAACCAACCCACTCCGATTGCTCTAAAATGTTTAAATGGGTCATGTTTGTGTTGAATATCTTTAACCTAGAACCTGTTAATTTGGTTAAGTTAATTTGATTAAGTTAACGACAATCCGAAAATATCAACTCGAACCTAACCTAATTGTCGCTCATTCTTTTATAAAGAGAAAAATGTTAGTAAGTGAATTAGCAAGGATAAGAGATGCCGACACCGTTAGCAATCAATCAATGAAGGAATAATACTTTACGTTATCATAATAATCGTCGAAACAACAACAACAAGAAGAAAACATACTTTACAATATTAAAATCTATAAAGGAAAAGAAGAAACAGACAATTTGATCAAAGAATCATCAGTTTGATAACATGTTTAAAAACATTCCAGATCACATCCTAAATTGATTGCTTGAGATCAAAGAAAGAAAGATGTCAATGTTGGGGTGCGGATGTTGGAACAGAGCCACCGATGTTGCCATCGTTCCCGACATCGATTATTTCAACCTCCCTTCCCCAATTCCACAATGGCCCAATGGTATTCTCTCTTTTACCTAAATATGTTTTTTTTTAAACATTTAAGTGAGTGTTTATAATCCGGTTGTTTTAAATTATACTTCTGTTTTACTTCCTACAAAATTATGTTACTCACTATGCTTAAACTTTAAACATCAGTTTGATAATCTATTCTTCTACGTATGGTTGAGTAGTGAACACTTACGCGCTTATGTGAATAGGGAGGGATTATGAAAACCGATACATGTGTAGATAAGTTGTTTAAATAAGCAATCCAAAACAACCTTTAACTTGTCATTTGGGTGACCTCTGCAACTTATGATAATCGTATATAATGGCTTTTCACAACTTAAGCTGATTCGGTCATCTTTCTAGTAAACGCGCCTTTATCGTTTCTAAGCTGTATTTACCTTCTTCTGCTGTTTATTTATTAATAAGACTTTTTTTGACGTGAGTATTGTTTAACAATTCCAGGTAATGGATTCGCTACTGGAACAATAAACTTAGGAGAATTAGAAGTTTGTAAAATCTCCAAGTTCGACTTCATTTGGGGAACGGAAATAAAGAACAAAAAGAAAGGTGTTAGTTTTTTTAAACCAATACGAATACCCCAAGGATACTTCTGTCTTGGTCACTACTGTCAATCTGACATTAATCCATTACGAGGATTTGTACTCGTGGCTCGAGAATTAACAAAATCTGAATCACCCGCTCTTCTCAAACCTATCGATTATACCTTAATCTGGTGCCCAGATAACTGGACTGAAGAAAATGTTCACGGCCATGGCTACTTCTGGTTGCCAAACGCTCCTGAAGGTTATAAAGCTTTGGGTTTCATAGTCACAAATAAGCCCGCAAAACCTGATTTAGAAGAAATCAGATGTGTTCGTGATGATCTTACAGATTCATGTGAACCACACGGTCTTATACACAATGCAAATTCTAAAATAGCGGAATCAGTATTTAGAGTCTGGAAAACAAGACCCTGCAATCGTGGAATGCATGAAAAAAGCGTTTCAGTTGGTACGTTTTTCTGTAGTTGTATTTGGAGTCCTGGAGAAGACTTAAACATTTCATGTTTGAAAAATTTAAATCCCTGTATAAATTCAATGCCTAATCTTGATCAGATTCATGCTCTCATTAAACATTACGGGCCAACGATATATTTCCATCCTGATGAGATTTATCTACCGTCTTCTGTATCTTGGTTCTTTGAAAACGGAGCTTTGTTGTTCAAAAAGGGCGAGTCAAAAGGTCAAAGTATTGACCCTGCGGGTTCAAATTTACCACTTGGTGGGTCAAATGACGGCGAATATTGGATAGATTTGCCTAAAGACGGTTCCGAGAAGAAAATTAAAAAGGGAAATTTAGAAAGTGCAAAACTTTACGTTCATGTAAAGCCAGCTTTAGGTGGCAGTTTTACGGATATTGTGATGTGGATTTTCTCCCCATTCAACGGGCCGGGCTGTCTGAAAATCGGACTGATGAATTACACGCTTAGTAGAGTCGGGCAGCATGTGTGTGACTGGGAACATATTACTCTTAGAATAAGCAATTTCACCGGAGAATTATGGAGTGTTTATTTCTCACAGCATAGCAGCGGTGTGTGGGTGGATCCCACAAATCTGGAATTTATAGAAGGTAATAAACCAGTTGTGTATTCTTCTAGAAACGGGCACGCGAATTACCCGCATCCTGGTGAGTTCCTTCAAGGGTCAGCAAATCTAAGGATTGGAGTTAGAAATTCGGCTTTACCTAGTAAATATACGTTGGATTCAAGTAAAGATTATGAGATTGTAGCAGCGGAATATCTTGGAGATGGGGTTGTTAATGAACCGTGTTGGTTACAGTATATGAGAAAGTGGGGCCCGTCCACCGTACATGACTCGAGGGCTGAGATGATTAGAATCTTGCACAGTCGTTTGCCTGCAACTCTTCATTGTACAGCACAGAATATATGCCAAAAACTACCGAATGAACTCTATGGTGATGATGGCCCCACTGGGCCGAAGGAGAAAGGCAGCTGGTACGGTGATGAGAAATGCTAGGTTTGTGTATGTGTGAATTTATTGAAAGTTATTCCAACGTTATTACACGAAATTAATACGTCATTGTTGTGTGATTAGAGTACAGGATTTGTTTTGTATTATAGATAGAGTTGATTAAGTTCAATAGGCTTGTGTATAACTTTTGCCGTTTGACATACATGATTGATTTGTGTGCAGTTTGGTTCCAACTCGAGTGGGGAAATTCTTTGTTATTCTATGTTTGATTTGTAAACGATTTGAGTGCATTTTGTCCATGTAATGTGCGAAAAGTTTGTTTTTATTTAGTGATTTGTGCTAGACTTGCTCAAAAATTGCTGTAGTCCGAGGTACAGCGGCTATATATGATACTAGGCTAAACCCATAATCTTTTTTAAGTTTTATAATATGATCTTAAAATGGTTTCCATTTATTTATATACAGACGGGTCAATTCGGGTAGTTTATTGATACCTGTTGAACTAGTTAAATTATAGAAGCTGTAAAAGAAACGGGGCAAATGGGAAGAATGGGTCAAAGAGTAACACGCTTGCATCTTTCAAAGGTGTTTTATTAGAATACATAAGTTACCATTTTCCATATGGTAGTTTCTGAATCATATTTAACGTACACGATAGTTTCAGTAGAAACTATATAAAATAATACACTCAGGACCACCAAAATTTATTAATTAAAAGAGTTATTAAGTAATCGATAAATTAATAATTATTAATTTATATATTAATTAATATTTTCTTAATTTATAGTAGAATAATTAGTTTACAAACACATTTCAAGCTTCCACTTAATTATTGTATACAATGTTGTATACAATGCATGTATATCAAATGAACGGCCCAATTTAAAAGAAACCTTCAATCTCCCACTTTATTATGCTTCTTGTGTTCAATGTATCACCTTATAGGCATTAAAGCGGCAATCACATTGAACCCCCTTCGCGAAACGAAGCTATTAAAGCGACAATCACATTGAACAATTTCTTGTTGAGCTATGAGAAAACAACACCAGAAGTTCTTACCATGCTAAGTAAAATTAGAGACGAGATTCAAGGGAAATTGATTTCAACAAAAAACAAAAGACAAGACATTTTTCAAAAAACCTTCATAAATCATTAATGTAATATGCTATATATAAGGAATTATTAATTTATATTTTATATGGGGTCTAACGAAATTTTATCAAAAATATATTATCTTATAATTTTAGCGAATTATTAATTTAACACCCTATCCCGAGTCGAGACCGGCAATAAATATTATCTTAGAGAGTTTATTAAAAAATCGAGTATTAGTTTATCGAGTTTCTACTGTATTTATAAGCTTAGATAAACTCGAAAACATTGTTGGAGGGTCAATCAGACCAACCCGTTATGATCAACGCATAGAAACATAGATTTTATTCGTTTTGATTCAAACCCATATTGACCCGTTACCTTACTTGCCGACCTGCACATGTTTATCACGCCAGATTAGTCTATGTTTTGTATATAGTCAATAACTCACTCGCATTATGGACAGACAATGACCAATATAATATTATTGTTAAGTAGACTAGATCATGGTGGTTAAACAAAGCGATTAATTTGTTAAACTATAACCAAATTAGGGATCTTGTAACATGATAGTGGTATCGAAATGATTGCGAGATGCTAAAATTAGGAAACTTTAACAACCAAAATAAGATTCTTGCTCATGATAATGCCATAAGAATGATTACATACTAGACAAACAATCCCGAAATTGTTATAATTAATTTATTTAGAAATGAAAGTATCAATTATCAACACATATAATGATTGTCACAATTTTTCGACATGATTTTACGAGTTTTGTGCCACAATTGAATCTTACGTACTGTAAAAACAGTGGTAAACCTAGGTAGTTATGTCATTTGTAATATAAATATATTCTGTCTTTTACGATACTATGAGCGATTTAGACTAAATCGTTCATAGTATCATGTCAAATGGGTTGAAAAATGCGTAAAGAGTATTAAGATGTTTACAACTAGCTAAACATGATCATCCACCATAGTATGAGTCGAGAAATTTGATCGAATGGGTTTACATAAGTTATAGGAAGTCAATGATGTACTTGGGTTTCATAAAAAACTTTGTGGGTTATAACTTGATGTCTGAGAATGGTTTCTCGGCCTTTCCCTTTATTTATAATTCTCACTAGCGAGATGTTAAATAGGAGTTTTGCCTCACAACATGTTTTTTGATTCTTGATACGAATGAGTTTGTTATGACCAACAATCCATTAATCTAAGTGTATTCAAGATGTATCTAATCTGTTTCATTGCCTCGATTCCGATTACTACCATGGACTGGGTGTTTGCAGGAGTGTTCAGGGTGTTAAAATCGGGTGGTGGTTCAATGGTCATTTTCATACAAATTATATGCTGAAAATAGGTGATTTTGGTGGTTCTTAGCGATGAAATGAACGTTTTGGTAACTTTTGAATCGGGAACGAGAAGTTATTTGCTAACAAAGACTTAGATCTTCGTGGTCCCAAGGATTGCGCCATGATCAAGTATATTCCAACGAGTTACATGAGTGCAACGAGTAGGGTTTGATCAAAGGCTTGAGAGTTTGAATCAAAGAATAGAAAATGTTTAATCACTTGTATGATATGTGAAGGAAATGGCTAAAGACACTAGTTACGTGATGGACAAGGCTTGCCATTTACCTTCAGCGTGAGAATTAGTATTCCGATGAGGTTACGTAGAAGATTTCAGGGTTTATGATGCCTTCATGAGTTTCGGTTGATCATCTTTAATTTCTATTAAAAGAGGGTGTCCTTCGAAGCCAAGGCTTGGAGCTTGCTTCGAAGTTCCCGTGCATTGTGGATCATTTTGGTGTAACGCGAGTAGGGCCAGCTCAATCATAGCCGATAAAGCATTTAGGAAAATTGCATTAAACTATATAGAGTTAATTACATAATTGCTTCATGTGTTTGTTCCAATTTAACGGGTTCAGTCCTTGGGTCGAAAATCGTTCGGGTTCAGTCCCTGGGTCATATGTTTGGTTACACGTTTGGTCCCTTTGTCACTTAAAATGACGAAAATGTTAGGATTAATCTTGACAAGTTATTTTAATAGCATTATTATTATTGTTTCAGTATTTGCTTAGTAGTTAATAAATTAAATAAAGGTAGAATGGGTCATGGAGTGGGTGATGTTTGACCGATTGTTATGGAAGACTATGAAGTTAGGATATGCCTAAAGAAAGGGGATACGTGGGTTTATCTTTCACGCATGTAAAGGTTATTTAAAGCTTCTTTGATTTCAAGAAATATGAATGCAGTGTTCTGTTTTTCTTCTTTACTAGTCATCTTTATATTCTATTATCACCAAAACACAAACCATAAATATTAGAAAAGGACCTGATTTCCAACAAATACCCTTAATAAATAAATATTAATTTATCTATCAATTTAAAAAATAAATAAAACATAAAAAAAAACTAATTATTCCTATTCCAAATCACAATAACAAAAAAAAAAGTAAATAATTATCCCAATCTCAATCCCAAATCACAATCCCAAATCTCAATCCCAATCCCAATCCAAATAATAAAACTCAAGAACACAGACACTGCTCAGATCTGTAATGAATTATTGGTATTTCCCATTGATTGCTTTTCTAGTTAGTGAAAAACACTCTACCACATCTTCGGCCGTGAAATTTAACCGTTGAAACGCGGTTATTTTCCACGGTCCGATTTCTCTGTCCTCTACCACGAATCTACTCTGATAAGCCGCACGAAACACCTACTTCCGGCTATAACAATAAATAGCCCTACACCGAATGCTGCAGCTAATATCCACACAAGAACTCCCGCGGGTTTTTTCGTCTTCTGAGGTTTTACCTCTGTTTCAGATTCGGTTCCACAAGGCTTCCTGATCACTCCACCGCAAAGTCCTTCGTTTCCACTGAATGAAGACGGATGTAAACTCGAAAATGCTGGTCCTACGTCAGTAATAGACGGTAAAGTCGAAATCTCCCATTGAATGATGCCTTTCAATGAATTATGTTACAAATTCAAAGAAATAAGCTTCATACAGTGACCAATATCCCATGGAATTATCACTCAATTCGTTCCTTTCGATTTCAATCTTGTAAAAGTTTTCACATCCTTCATTACAGATCTGAGCCTTTCGTGTTTGTGTTCTTGAGTTTTATTATTTGGATTGGGATTTTTATTATTTGGATTGGGATTGGGATTGTGATTTGAGATTGAGATAATTATTTACTTTTTTTTTTTGGTTATTGTGATTTGGAATAGGAATAATTAGTTTTTTTTATGTTTTATTTATTTTTTAAATTGATAAATAAATTAATATTTATTTATTAAGGGTATTTTCGTCATTTTAAGTGATAAAGGGACCAAACGTGTAACCAAACATATGACCCAGGGACTGAACCCGAACGACTTTCGACCCAGGGACTGAACCCGAACGACTTTCGACCCAGGGACTGAACCCGTTAAATTGGAACAAACACAGGGACCAATTATGTAATTAACTCAACTATATATATAACATTAGTAAATGATATGTATGTAGTAGCGGAGTCTGAATAGCATTAACAGAAGCTTGAAAAACAAATTTTAATACAAAAAAGACTAATTAGCTTTTCTAACGTTAATTTTTAAGACTTTAACTAAAAGTTTGTTTTAGGTCACACGACGCCTTGAGCAGGCCCTGAACATATGTAATCATGAACCATTTTTTGGAGTAACACGACAACGAAACTAAAACATTATATTTGCTTCAGGTATTCGGTACATTAATTATCCAATCCTTTTGGGTTGATTGAGAAGTGCCGAAGAAATTGGTACAGGGCACTCCATGCTTTCAAGATTTTACCAACAAAGTGTTACCAAATGATATAACAAATATAATATTCTCAAACTAACAGTGGAGACAACATTAAACGTTAGATTGTACGAACGAGTTTGTCATGAGTTGGGTGTATTGTGTTTCAAACCTTGATTTAAGTTACGACGAGTGTCGTGGGTAAGTGGTAAGACTTGTTACTTTTGTATGGGAGGTCACAAGTTCGATCCTTAGCAACAACACTAGTGACACAGATGTTCACTCGCAATAACTCTAGACTATTTGCTCGTAGTTGGTTGCACTGGGGGATTAGTTGGCTCAAAACACTAGTCGAAATCGAAAACCCTTGGATTTAACCTTCACATTCAAACAAAAATAAGAACTAAATTAAAAAAAATATAAAAAAGACTCAGTCAAATGAAAGAGATTAAATAATATAATGATTTATCACGCATTTTGAATAAGATTTCGTGGGTTTTTGGTTCCCTCTTTTGACCGTAACGCCCATAGGCATCACTTTTTATTTTCTTTTGTGGTAAATATTCAATTTATATATACGAGGTTACAAAAATAACACATCAACCCTCCATTTCGATAACTTATAAAATGTATCAACGCTTCATTAACAAGTTTCTAATTATAAAAAAAATATGTCCTCCCTTTATTTTTTCTATATATATCGTGTTATAGGTTTAGTTAGAAATAATTTTATATAGGATAAAGTTTATATAAATAGCAAAGTAATATACTATGGAAATCGTAAGAAAATATCGTTGAACCGGATAAATTGGATTGTAGACCCATGTTTATTACTTTTGAGTCGATTGGGTTGTTTGTGTAAATAACTTCTGTCTTTTTTGTTTTACTTATTTGTATAGTTGGTTGCCTTTTTAGCTTTGGAATAAAATTTTAGCCTTCTAAATAAAACGAAAATATATACTTTTGGAACATAATTTTTAATAGGATTAATTTTTAAAAAGGTAAAATATCAAAAATAATATAAATTTATTAATTTTTATACTATAATAAAATTGTAACGGTAACAACCCCTACTTTATTCCGTCTAACCGCCTCTACATAGTGTGTTTAGTATAGGGCTTTAAAATTTTTTTAGAAGCTTCAGGTAATTAAATTCAAAAATAAAAGTATTTAAATATAAAAATCTGATTTGATTATCAAGGACTTTATACTTTTAATTTAAAATAAAAGCTCAAAATAAAAATTATAGCCTTGGCCTCGAACTAGTTTCTATCCTTCTTTACGCCAAACACACTCATATTAAACGCGTTAATTTAATTAATCGATGAGGTTGGTAAATCATTTTGTATGAACCAAACAATCAACCACTTCATTAGATGATCACGATCTTTAGAAATATATGATGTGATTTACTTTGACAATTTAACCGAAATGATTCGATATATATGTGTTGGGCGTATATCGATTGTAGTGGTGTAAAAATCATACCCTATTTGGGGATTTCATATGAAAAAAAAATATAATTTTTTTAGTTATTTTAATTTATACAAAGACGATATTTACATCAAAAGTTTTTAAAAAAACTTCATTAAACGATGTAAATACTATGGCTTTTGGTTTAAATAGACGATAGGTGCTATGAGACGATAATGTCAAAATTCAAAGACGCAGGCCGCATGTGTCGAGTATATGAAAATCACGGTTTCTCAAAATACTTGTATCACTTTTAGCATTTATAAAACTCATTTCTACATAACAAAATACATAAATAATTTATGATTTACTTATATACAATCTTTTTTTATCAATACTACTTAAACAGGACAAATAAAAACCTATTAAAACATAAGATATTACTTAAAACAAAAGACACTTAGAGCACACGGAGTGGACATATTCTCACTCGTTGTGAGATTGAGAACGAGCCTCAACCGGTCGTTATTATACCGCCCCCACTCGTTGTGGGGGCTCGTTGTCGGTTTGATTCTCGTGATAACGAGCGTTGTGGTTTTTTTTTCTTTTTTTTTTTCTAACAGCCAAAAATTAAAAAAAACTCTCATATCAACCAACGGCTATAAAAAATGCCGTTAAACTTTAATTTTTTTTTTATCTATAAATACATCCCCCTTTTAACCAAAAAATCACACCATTTCTCAGTCTCATTCTATCTTTATATCTATAATCTCATATCACATACACTTTCCAATAGTAAAAATGTCTTCGACGCCCGAGTTTGTGTACAAAAAGGTGGCATGGTTCACGTCCGAGTTGGCTAATAGTAATTGTCAAAGTAAACAAACACTAGCTGCAAGAACAATTTCAACCTAATCCGATGATGGTAGAAAAAAGACAACTTCTCTTACGTTTGGTTTCTGACGGTTCAACTGAAACAACCGCCTTTAACCGAATCCCAAGCCGATTCAACGTGATTTCCGCCCCTCCAACTGTTTTTCAGTTGGAGGGGCGAATATCACTTTGTATCGGCTTGGCATTCGGTTAAAGGCGGTTGTTTCAGTGGAATCGTCAGAAACTAAATGTAAGACAACTTGTCTTTTTCTACCATCATCTTGTTTTTGCGGCTAGTGTTTGTTTACTTTGACAATTATTATTACGCTACTTGGACGTGGACCATGCCACCTTATTTGCCCACAAACTCGTGGCCTACATTTCGACACTTCCGGATAACTATCGACAACGTTAGTTTTTTTTATTTTTTGTATTTGTATTTTTTTTAATTATTGTATTGTATTTTTTTTATTGTTTTGTATTTTTATTCTAATTATTGTAGTTTTGTTTTTTATTATAATAAAATGTTATATTTATCTTATTTAAATGTTTTTTTTTAAAAGAAAAAAAAATTGGGTCGTACAACTCCCACAATCATCCACAATCCTCATTATCATACCATCTAAAATCTCATAATCATGATTCTCACTGCCACGTCAGCAAAAGTAATCACAGAATCACCAGAATCGTGATTATCATAACGGGTGTTCTTAGTTCCTCTAATTCATATTTCATATTTTGCGTCAATTAAACGACAAATACTACCATTACACTTAAGATATCGCTCGAATAACAAAAGACAATGAAGTCATCACTAAGACGCGTCCTACACATTGTCTTTTTAAACCAAGCTATAACTACAATTTAACCAAACCAAAAATAATATATTTTGCAATTAAATCTTGATTTAATTTAGGATAGGGAAAATTAAAGTAGACAACAAAAGTGTCTTTTGGGTACCCGACAAAACAATCTTTTTACGTGGATCTTCCGCAACTTTGTTTCCTGCACCCTTTTTATAATACAAAATACATTTTTAAATCTTTTTTTTTTAATATTATTTATTTAATAATAATATAAATTTGGTTTCACATCTCTTTTTGTTAAAAAAAAAGGTCTAATCAATGTCTCAACTTATAAGTTTTAATTGCCAATTTCTTAAATTTAAATAATATAATGATTCTAATTTTTTTATTATAAAATAAAAGTTTGGCTAACATATGTTTTATGACATATGTTAAGTCTTATAAAATTTAAGAATATTTTTCTTGTAATATATAATATTTATTTAATATAAATAAATTAAATTTAAGTTTACATTTTTAAACGAATATTAAGAATATTTTGACTATATTTAATGTATACTATGATTTATGAGACGAACCTTTACGTATATAATATGTTTTTATGATGTGTCCTCACGACACAAGTTAGAAAACCACATAAAATAAATTTTAGTTGTTAATATGTTATTCCTTCCGTTTAAAAAATAGTATCTAGAAAATAGTCAAAATAAGATATGTACAATTAGTAAATGAATTTTCTATTAGATTACTTATTTTTCATTTTTATTAAAGACGTCAATTACTTTTAAAGTTTGAAATGTGAAAATTATTCAAGAACAAAATGAGAAATTACTAAATTTTAATTATTCATATTTAGAAATAGGACAATAATTTTGAGAAAAATATAATTAAAAAGATGAACAATTTCTTAAGACGTATATATTTAATATTCAAGTTGCACAAAAACTAGGGATGGCACCCGCAGGTCATGGGCGCAGATATCCTTTACCCACCACCTGTATTCACGGATTATTTCATACCCGTTAACCCGCGGGTAATTTATGACGGGTTAGTTTTTCTACCCATGCCCACGACCCATGGATACCCATGCCCACAGGTAAACCCGCGGGTTGTATAAAACCAGATTTACTAGTTGGAAAATTAACCTTGTTTTTTGTAGATTTTGACGTTATCAAAGATTTAGTAAAAGTTTCGGTAAAATTACAAACATAAAACAAATTGAAATTTGAACTAAAAGAGCGACATACTTGACTACCACTAATTTACAAACAAAAAAACAAAAAAATAGAGAAATTACGAATAATTATAACATCCTTATATGAAAATAGAATAGGAAAATCGTTTTGTTATTTTATAAATTACATATCTAATATTATATTTTATTACGGATTAGCGATATACTCGCGGGTATTATATACGGGTATTGACGAGTTCGCAGGTCGGGTTTATCCGCGGATTTACAACAAAACCCACGTCCACCCGCGACCCACCAACGGGTATGCTTTCTAACCCACGTCTATACCCACGGTTAAAAACTTGCAGGTTTTTCACCCATGACGGACGGATATCCGCGGGTTGCAAGTTTTTTTCTCGCCCATCGCCATCCCTAACAAAAACAAAAGTTAAGTGGAAAGTATAATTTTAATCTATACTAGTATATAAAACATTTGCCCCTTTTCATTTTATGTAAAATTTTTAAGGAGAATACTTCTTAACCTTTCATTTATATGGATCAATCTAAACTAATAAATATTTAGAAGTACAATAATTAAAAAAATAATAATATGAGTTTTATAACTCATTAATAAATACTTAATTACAATTTAATGCACTCTAATACAAAATATAATTGTAAATACCTTAATAGTTAATATTAATAATAAGACTATGGGGTGTGGTGGGCTTTATGGGGTGATGATGTGGAGTGATAGAGGTGATATGTAGGAAAGAGAGTGTGATTTGTAGGAAAGAGAGTGTGATGATGTGGAGTGATGAAAATGGGTGGTGTGGTTGTGTGATGATGTGGAGTGATAGAGGAAAGAGAGTGTAATTTTAAAAAGTTGTATATTTATAATTTTTTTTATATAAATGAAATTTTAAAACTTGTATTTTTATTAAAAAAAAACAAACACTACAATTTATTAAAAAAAAAATACTACAATTTATTTAAAAAAAAAAACATACTACAAAAAAAAAAACATACTACAATAAAAAACATACTACAAAAATTCAGGATAAAATTTCGCGATAAGCCTTTTCTTTTCATGTTCCGCTATTGATTTGGCAGGCTCCGCGAGATGAGTGGTGTCCTTCATGATCACCTTTAACGCTTTTTGTCGCATTTTTTTCTTCAGCAGTATCAGCAAATTTCCCGAACTTTTCCCCAATATACTTGAGTGAATCTTCGGCCCCCGAAGAAGAAGCAGCGGCTTTGCCCTTTCCTTTGCGCGCTTTTGCCTTTGCTTGATCTCTACCAATCGGTCTTGGAAGGTCTTCCTCCAAGTGAAGATCATCATCATCATCGTTGAGATCGAATCCAGCAAAAGGCGATACCGGAGTGGCGGGAGTGGCAGGAGTGGAGGGGTTACTAGACTCCGATGTTCTACGCGCTTTTCGGGACCCTCCAGATGTTGGGACATGTTGACAAACCGGGCTATTTCTCAATATTTGCCAAGACGCTAAATGTAGGAAACCCCCTTGCATTATGGTGCGGTAAGTCTGCAGAGCATGTTGGAGCAATTGTTCATCACTATGACCGCTTGGTCTACTTTGTTGGGCTTGTCGAAAAATCCCGTTGAATTTTTTGACCTTTCTTCTTCGTAAGTCTCTCCACTTGCTCGAAAGAGAGTCTTCGGTACGAAAGTAAGATGGATCATCTTTAAGCATCTTGGCGAAATATTTTGCACGAACACTTTCCCAGTAAAGTGCTGAATGTTGATCATTTCCCACCACGGGGTCCTCGGATGTCGACGACCACGCTGAAGCAAGTGCGATCTCCTCCTCTTCGGTCCACTTCTTTCTTTCGGTTTTGCCTCTTAGGGATTCGGTTTCTTTTTTCTTATGTTTCCTCTTCCCCTTCCACGGGCCGGCATTTCTTGAGCTTGAGTTTCCGGACCACCTCATCGTCTTCAGAATCGTCAATGTCAAATGGAGGCACTTGCGGAAAATTGGATAAATGGTCTTGGTTAAGCAATTGCGAGAACGACACCGCCTTGGTATAGCGGGTCTAGGGGATGTCGTTGTGGTGGTGGAGTTTGTTGGTAAAAATGGGGAAATTGGTTTAGGGTTTGGAAGTTGGGTAAAGTGTTGAAATTGGTTTGGATGTTGATATTGGTTATTAGGGTTTGGAAATTGTGGAAATTGGTTTAGGTTTTGGTATTGGTTTGGGGTTGAACCATTGGTTCCATTGGTTGGGGTTGGGGTTGTTTTGATTGTTGTTGTTGTTGGGATCCATTTGAGATTATTGAAGATTGTATAAAAATAGAGAGATTGTTATAAAAATTGAGAGAGAAAGAGAGATTTTGTGTGGTTTTTGTTATAAAAATGATTGTTATTTAGAGAAAAAGTTTAGGTTTCTTTAAAAATTGCCGTTGGTTTATTTTGAAAATTCGAACGTTGCATCTTGATTTCTGTCCGTTGCCGTCACCACTGCGTTGTTCAGACAACGCCCGAGCCATTTTGAAGCCTACAACGCCCCTACCGGTGGTGGTAGGGGGCGTTTGTTGGGCGTTGTGGAGGTGATGTGTGCGGGCGTTGTTGCTCGGTTAAACGCCCCACACCCCACAGTCTAAAAAAAGCACATATACGTATTCATATATAATATTTTTGACATTTTAAAAAAACATTTCAACATACGGACTAATTAACCATTATAAATTTTGTAATTCGTGACTTTTAACCCATTGGAATAATAAACACAACCAATATATATAAATCTATTAAAATTTCAATTAATATACTATAAATGTAAATTAACTTGTAAAAGATGACATTTCATATAATTAGGTTTTTATAGATAGCGTGACCGAGAATTTAGAAGTATATATTTAGAATTTTGAAAAAAAGAAAAGGAAAAACGAGGTTTAGTATACGCTATTTATAAAGGACAATTCGATTAATTATTTATGACGTTATATCTTTGTGAATAATATTTACACTTTCCACTGTTTCTATGTTTCTACTGTTTAATTACTATCACTTTTGGCTCGTTCAAAAAAATAAAAATAAAAAAAGTTTTCTATCACTTTTAACCAAAATCTTTTATATTTCCAGTTTAATTAAAAGAGAGAAAGTGTTTATTTAATAAAAATGTGATTGTTAAAAGATATAAATTGAGCCGTGTGGTTTGACTTTATTGGGCTCCACGTCTTGTCGAATTGTCCCAACCTGACCACCACACCTGTAGTGCTATTTTATTTTATACTCATGAGAATTTGAAATTTTCAAATCAGTCCCTTGGATTTTTGTAGTTTTTGCTTTAATCAACGGACATAAGTTTGATTTTGTGTAAATATTTAAGGTTTTAACTGAAATATTGATTAGTTTGGGGGGTTGTACATGTTACTTTAGGCGATTTTCTTGCCCCGAGTAGAATTGGAAGGGGTATTTAACCTTCGTCTTTGGATACCTCTTAACCTAGTGTATATGCTAAAGCAATTCGTTTTATATCGGATATTGGCTCATATGTATCGAAACAACGATTACTTTTATATTCACGGTTTATAATACTCACTTAATGAGTTCATATGTGTGCCTAAAACTAGGTCGTCCCAAAAGAGTTCGAATTTGTAAAAGTAATTATGCATATGTTAATCAGGTGGATAACTAAACTACTTAGAGGTCTTTTATTTTTCTGAATACTTAAGTCTGAAATCTGGAAAACCATTACTGAATGATAAGAGGGCAGTGTCTGAAATCCTAAAAGCATAAACACATAAGGACCTGTTTGAAAAATAGTTTGAATATTTTTATTTTTTAATTTTTTTTTCTTTTCTCCTTTGGTTTCCTCTTATCATTAATAATGATATTAAACTAGCTAAATTGCATAAAAAACAATAACAAATATTGAATGTAAGATTTAACAAAAAAAATATCTTCATATAGAAAACAAGTGTATTCAACAATAATACCGAATATTAAGTGAAAATATATAACAACAAATACGATAAAATGGGAAAAGAAAATGTAGTACTTTTTTCTTTGTAAACTAACATGATAAAACTTTCTATCAATTATTTTTCATTTTCATAATTTATCCAATTATTTTTCACGTAAATTAATCATAACTATTCAAACCATTGATTTTTTTTACCCTTTTAAATCAATGTAAATAATTATATATATAACGTATGTAACACTTATTAAAAAAATCATAAGTTAGTTCAACCTTAAAATAACGAGATTTTAAATTAAAATTTATATAATATTAACGGACTCAAATTTTATAAACGGTCTAAGTAACAAGGAGATTTCATTTTTTTTTTAAAGTATTATTTTCCTTTTGTTTATTCATTTGTAAGAACTAAATTATGACAAACATTTTAAAATATGTAAAGACTTGTGTGTTGAGTTTGAGTACATGATATTGGTATGAGTTATTTAATAAGAGGATGTTCAGACATTTATTTTCACTCATCGAACAAGAGGAAATTATGATATTATAAGAGTTTAAGAAAAAATAAATTCAAACAATATTAATGTCCTTATATCTATTATATAAGAGAAATTACTTTTATTAAGAACTTATCTGAAAAAAACAAAAGAGGCCTAGTCCAAGTCCAACATGTTATGCGTTTTAAGTTCATACCAATCCCCGTGTGTAATTCACATATTGTTAGCTTCTAATTCCCCATGGTCCCAGGTTCGTGACTTGTTGCTCTTTTCTCAAGTTTATTGGGTATTTAAAAAAATTTTTTATATTTTACAAGAAATATCTAAATTTTTATGACCGACTCTGCTAAAAAGATGTCTAAGAAGAAATTCAAGACATATGACAATATTGAAAGTGAAGATGAGAGAAGAGACTATATAATTTATTTGCCTATTTTTAAATTAATTAGACTTATGTTTAGACATATATGATCAGTCTTTAAATGATATAACAAAATAAAGTATAAAATATTGATTCTTTGTCTATTAAACCTGTAGCATTTACTTGATAGGCAAGCATGAAAAAGACCCTTTTGGTTTTATTTATTTTAAAAACAAGATTGTAACATACATCAACCAATATTATATTCAATTCACTAAAACAAACCATAAATATTTTTTAATAAAAAACTTACTAAAAATCCCATAATTTGTATGTTGTACTACTATATATAAAAAGTAAACCCAATATTTATTTACTAAAAAACAAAAGTAAACAAAAAAGAGTGAGTCCTGAAAACCATCTTTCAAAACAGCCAGCAAGTGTTTGGTTAAAAAACAGAGTAATGTGTATATGTTTGTAGAAACCGATCATGAATTCAGGCGCACGAAGCCGACATATGGGTCCCACTTACCCCTACCTACCCCACCCCCCTTACCCTTCACCCACAAGTTTCTTTCTTTGTTTGCACTTCACCTTGTTTTTCATTAAATACCTTTTTATTTCTTCATTTCTTGGAACAAAATGGAGGTTTCTTCTGTTGATGATAATGGTCTTGACTTAGTTTGTGTTTGAGTTTAAGGAAAGATTCTAGAATCTTGGTTGATTCTTCTTGGTTCTTCATCTTCATCTTCATGTTCTGTTAATGTTTCAAAAACAGGAATCAAAAGAACTGCTCCTGTTGTTGTTCACTTCTGTTTCTCCTAATTCTACTAGGTAAAGCTTTTTGTGAGATTATGTATTTGGGTATTGATTCTTGATATCATTTATGTTATGAAATGAAATATTTATGATTAGGGAATTTTGTTATATATACCCATATATGATTTAGGAAATATTTGTATTTTCGACGTTCTTGGTGATTGAAAGAATGAAAAATGTAAATCAAGATTCTTGCTTGTGGAACCTGAATTGTGTTTTGAGAATTGTGTTGTTAAAGCGTGGTCGGATGGCCACCAATACTAAAAGCTCAACGAATGCCGATTTTGGCTAACCGGAACAAGTCAGAACATGAAACAAATGGTAAAATTCATCTATCTGTAAAGGTGAATATGGATGGAACTTTAATTGGAAGAAAAGTTGATCTGTATGCTCACACTTCCTATGAAATGTTAGCTCATACCTTGGAGGATATGTTCTATGGAACGCGTAAGTCAGTCGTCTTCACATTTTGATCAAAAGAAAATTGGTCTTTTAGTAGTTTAGGATTCTAAAATTGCTATATTTTTAGGTTAAAACACCAAAGGAATTGGATCTTCAAGATTGTTGAATGGAAACATCGAATTTGTTCTCACTTATGAAGACAAAGACGGAGATTGTATGCTTGTTTGGAGACGTTCCATGGCAGTGCGTTTTCTTTACTCCCTTTCTTGCACAAAACGAATTTGTGTTTTTGTTCATTGATATAAACTCTGTTTTTTTTTCTTCTTTTTAATTTCATTTCAGGATGTTTCTTGGCTCTGTGAAAAGGCTACGGATCCTCAGAAACCCGAAGATGCATATATTGACGTATCAAGAAAATACAGAAAGCAGATAACCAATGTTATATAGCGTATACTTTGTTTTAGTTTCTGGGTTGAAGAGAGTTTGGTTTTTTTGGTTGTTTAAGATCTAAACGTCGATTTTATTTTTTGATTATATAGTTTCTTCACCAAGATCAGCTTCGGACAAGCATATGAATTGTTGGTGCAAGCATACACAAGTCATACTTGACTAATGTTTTGTTTCTTTGAGATTTCGTTGTAATATGGATTGGCGTTTTTAGTTTTAAATCGAAATACATATTGAATGATATTTGACGTCAAATAGTCAAATACACTACCTTCGGAAACATAAGTTCAAATAACAATAATCAGTTTAAACACGCATATAAACGTCCCTTAATCTCGTTGATTATTCCTAATAATAGAGCTGTTATCAAAAGGATATTAAAGTTTCAACTAGAAGTTAGACCAAGTCATACATCTTTCATCTAATGAATACAATGTCAAACGAGTTGAATTTATGTCGATATTTGACTGAAAATCAACGTTGTTTTCGTCTAGTCATACGTTTACTTCACCTATTCAACGTTCGCATTTATCTTAAAAATATATATAGCAATTCAACTGTTGCTTGTTACCCTTGATTCATACAAGTGCACAAGTACACACACACATGAGTAGATCAGAAGTTATGCAATGCATATCAATTCTACAGCGATTCGTATACATAAAAAAATGCAATTGAACTTACATGAAAAACATCATTGAGAAAGCCAAAACGATTACAAAAACAAATAACACAAAAAATCCTAATGATACAAAACCGGCATTACTATTGTTTTTCTTCGAAAACCATCTCTCCAACTTTGAATCTTTCAAAGTAAACCACACTCCAGGATCACCCATATACAACCGGCTACCAATCATTATCGAATTATTCAACGCTTGTATATTGTTATTTACATAAATATTAACACCACAACTATCATTCACCTCACCAGACGAAAGCCCAGAGCCACGGTGGATGATCATTGAGGCTCCTACATTTGTTCCATCTAGATTCGGGTTTCTGATATTGGGTTGTTGGAACGTGGCACCCCCAGGGTCTCGACGGCTACTTTCTGACGCCATGATTTGTGAAATGAGAGCGGATAGGTTGATGGTTGTTGTAGTTTGATCTTTGTGATGGTTCATTGTTGGCACTAAAGGGTCTAGTTTACAAAACAAGAAAGAACCATACTTTACTTATACAATTGGTACTAGTACAGTTGATACCTTTCTCTAGCCACAAGGCAAAATATGTTTTCTACACATGTCGTAATTTACTCTAAAAAGGAAAACTATATGTTATGTATTCAAGTATTCAACTACACTAAAGTCGCTATTGTATATTGTACTTTAAAAGTTCCTATAATGTGTATCAAACTTTTGGTTTATTGTTATTGTATGATCGTGTATCAACTTTTTTGGGTAAACAAGTTTTTTGTGGACATGACAACTATATAATCTACCGCTTCCTCATAAATCGGGCAACACACACACAATAACGGGTTAAAGGATGTGCCGATGTGAGATACATACAACAACAAGGACCAAAAGTTCGATATGTACAATAATTTCTTTAAAATAGTTTAATTTAAAAGAGTTTTCCTATTCTAAAATTCCGATTAGAGTCAAAATAATTATAATTAGTAATTTTTATGATAGCACAAAATGATATCCCAAAAACAAAACTATTCGATAAGTTTGGTTGTAACTCAATTAGATGTATAATTTACACTTTTGACCACCTAATTGATACGAAATTAAGCCGGCTAATGCAAGGGCAAAATCGTCATATCTTAGGTTTAGTAAAATAAAAAATAAAAAGAAATTGTCAAGAGTGGGATTTGAACCCACGCCCTTTCGGACCAGTACCTGAAACTGGCGCCTTAGACCAACTCGGCCATCTTGACTTGATGTATAGTTATATGTTTACTTTAACTAAATCCAATATGAATTTTATAAACCCCCTAGTATTACCTTCTATGACAATGTCGTCATAGTTGGTCCATTTCCACCTCAGATTATGATTCGATTCTTTTGGTGGATTTGATGTCACCATCCATTACCCGGAAACAAAGTGCCACGAGATGAACAAAGTAGAATAACTTTTGTTTCGATTTCAAAAGTTTAAAATGGGTTGATTTATGGTCTGTATAGTCAAGTTATTTGATTTGATTCGTCAAATTCTATATCATGTTTTATAAATTGTGAAGAACATGTTATGTGTTTGTTAATGATGAATTACGTACTAATATAGGTGACTTCAATGTTGTGAATACGCTTTAGTAACACAAGTTTTAAAGTATTAGTATAAAACGGTGAATGTGCTTCAAGCCATATAAGCAACATAGCAAATTTAGCCATTTGACAAACGTTAAACCAAAGAGTCACTTTACTTTATCGGTATTTTTTAAACCATAAAAATATGCGGGTTTGTTTTTCCATTCCCATTTTCAATTTTAATGAAACCCTCATTCATACTAGCATAAAAACCAAACTACCGCTTATAATTTTTCCAATTATTAAAGTATTTATTTTTTGTAATTTAATCTAATTGTTTTATGACTCGGGCATGTTGACATAAACTCTTAGCCCTCACAATTTTACGCGAGTATACTAATAGAACAATAATAAATAAACCTACATTAACTGAAAATACAATTGGTTCATTAAAAAAATGATTAGCTAATACAAAGATAATAACTGGTGGAATTATGTGACATGTTTTACATATATTATATTTACCTTTAGTTTTACATAGGTCTGTGCATCATTACTCCTACTAAGGGCTCATTTGTTTTTCTAAATAAGTTCTTAATTAGATGCTTTTGTCTAAAAAAATCAGACCTTTTGTCAATAAGTGGTTTTGTTTTTTTACTCCTTTAATCTCTTAAATTTTCTAAAAATCCTCCTATTCGGTAAGACTTTGACAATATCTGAATTCCTCTATTATGTTGATAAAACCTAAAACGTTTTCTTCTCTTCGTTATATCAATAATTAATTATTCAACACTTATCTAGAACTTTATTTAGCCAAGTTTGAATTAATAATTAATTAAAATTTCTTTTATCTAGTATTTCGCTTAACATATTTTTGATTTTTATTTTAGCTTTTATTTTTATAAAGTCGAGTTATTTTTTTTTTATTATTTGAACTACTCTAGTATTTTTGTTAAGAACAAGTTATTTTCATCATTTTGTTGGATTTGCCTACTTTAATATGGCATTTATTCATAATTGACATTAATCATTTTAAACTACATAAAATATCATTTTAACTGTAACTTATTTGTAACAAGTTGAATCATAGAAAATAACCAGTGTACTCCTTATTGTTATTTATTGTATATTCGCTACTTTTAACCGTGGGATTTTGATAGAAAGTGGGATAATACATATGCAATGTTCGGCCATCAATACACTATGGATTTATTGGCAGGCAATGATAGGAAGTTTATTGAGTTGCTATGCATTTCATAGTAAAATGGTGGTTAAGGGATAATAAACATATAAAACCGATAAGAAAATGGCTATCTTTTTGCTTGTTATAGGAAATAATCAACATTTTGAGGTTGTGAAGCGTAGATTTCTACATTCATCACAAACAATTCACAAAGTTCTTCATAAAGTGTTAGGTAAAATGATCGAGTTTGCAAAAGAAGTTATAGTTCCAACATTTTTAATCCCAATCTTGACGTTTCCATAATAATAGAAGGTTACGAAGAATTTTTAAGATAATTAATACTAATAGTAATAACATTATTAATAATAACAAAATGAACATAGGAAAATTAGCTAGTTTAATGACATGAAAATAATAATAGAAAAAAGAAAAAAAACATATTTAGACATTTGTACAATTTTATTTTTCAAATAGTCTTAATGATTCTGCTTTCAGATTTCAGACACTATCTCTTATCATTCAGAACTGGTTTTCAGATTTCAGACTTCAGCATTTAGAAAAAACAAAAGACCCCTAAGACTTATGTCAACGGTCTAGTCGGTTGGCCAATTAAAGACGCCCGTTAAACTGATGCCGCAGGAATCGGCTCATCGTTTGGTGGTATTTGGTTTTCCAACATCAAAGGAACAAAGGGTGAGGCAAATAGCAATAAGGAAAATATTGTGTACATATATGCTTAAAGTAAATAATGTTTTAACTCAAAACTATGAATGATTAATGTTAACAGTGAGTGACCAATTAGTTCAAGTCCAATCCAACTTGAAAGTGCTCTAAACCCTATAACCCGAACCTTATTAATAAAACCCGAATAATGCCCCTAGTCTTGATATCTGCTAACGCGATATGTAGTTGTAATAACTGATTAGTCGGTTAAAGGATGTTTGTTTGGTCTTATATAAAAGGCTTATAAGCTCAAATTTGTTTGCTTATGTAACCGTTTATGGACTTATTACTGTTTATTATCATAATAAACAGTAATAAACCCATAAATGATTACATAAACCAAAAAATCCTAACTTGTAAAATAAAAGTCGAAATATCAGTGAGGCATAAGCGGCTTATATAAACAACGACTAAATATAAAACTTTATAGTTAAATACTCAATGACGCAAGCCAAGAAAAGTCATAATTGTGACTGGTTTTTATGCATACATAAAATTCAATTAAATTCAATTATAATAACATAAAAAATTCCCAGAAATTTCCTTCTCCAAACACACTATTCCTAGGGTTTTTCTTCATAATTTCCATTCCAATTCCAATTCATCGGGTTTCATTATTCCAATTCCTCAATTCCAATCAACTGACAAATGTAAAAATCACAAATGGATCCAAACGCCGTAGTACTCGACATCAGTTCAGACGAGGAGCCTTTTTTCGACGACGGAGGCCGTGACGATCAAAATTGGATTGCTGATCTTCTAGAGAGGTTAATAATCAAAAATGTGTTTTCGATGATTCCGATGAAGTGATTGTGGTTAACGAGGTTTTGCCGGCGAAGAAAAGTAGGAAGAAATTGGTGGAAATTAATGATTTTGATGATGATTGTGTTATGCTTGATTATGATCCGGATAAGTCCGTAGCGGTCCGAAATAATGATTTGGTGATTAGCAATAATGATTTGATTAGAAATAGAAATAAGGATCATGATGATGATTCAGATGATGATTTACAATTGTTAGCGAAAAAGGACAGGTTTGAATTTGTGTTGTTGTTTATGGTTAATTCATTTATGTCGGTTTTTCGTGACTTTAGGTATTGTAGTTAGTGATTACAATGTTTACTTTTCGATTATTGAGTGTTAGGTTTGTTTATTGTTTGGTTATAATACAAGGATGGAATGTATTTGAAGCGCGATAATGGTTGGTTTGAGTGTTTGGGAAAAAATTATTATGGTTTGGAATTTTTAAATAGGGTCACGATATTAATTAGAGATTCCGAGAAGTAGGTAAACGAAGCGTTTAGATAAAATTTGAACTTATGTACTATTTGTAGTTTTAAGTACTTGATAGTTAGATTATCTCAGTTTGATTTGAAAAATGAAAATTTTAATTAAAAGATTGTTTGGGAATTGGGATGCGTTTTGAACTAGATTATCTGTTTTTTGCATTTTTAAGTAGATTATCTGATTTTTACGTTTTAAAACACGTAATCAGAAAATTTTGATTGATGAACCTCCTGAAAAAAGTGGTTATCTGTTTTTTTTTTTAAGCTAGAAATGCAATTTTAAGATAAGAAGGAGGTTGAGACATGCTTTTGCTCAAATGTGGTTCTGTAATGCGTAATTTATTATGAAAACGCAACCCCTAACAACCCCAAGTGTGAGAGAAATGCAATGTATAGCAGAGGAAATGCGGTTAAAATTTGTACATTTTTTAATATTGCAGGTTGCTTGTCGAGATTACCCTCATTCAAGACACCTTTGTTATCAATTCCCTTTTTTGTCTACACCAAACCAAAGTCA